>CAMZMU010000095.1:30737189-31117027 GCA_947311845.1 Poa pratensis
AGGCTCCCGAGCTTCACTGCTCAATTCTGAAGAAAATTCAAAAAGCAAGCTCCAAGATTTAAAAGTTTTTTTGAAATTCTGAAAAAAATCCTGCGTATTGTAAATGATGTATCCAATAAACATGTAGTCTTCATTTAAAATATTTTATATTCAGAGCTATAAAAAAAGGCATGTGTGGATCCAAGCATACACACTTTCAAAGATCCAAATACAGTATATGTAAAGATTTGTCCATTTGGTGTAAAAAATTATACAAAGAATTCACATGTGATTTTACATACTTATAGGATGCATCATTGACTACATCTAGTTTTTTTTAGTTTTTTTCAAAAACTTCTAAGTATATTTTCAAAAAATAAAAAAAATCACTCCAGCTTTGGAGGGGGGGGGGGGGGGGGGGGGGTTCAAAATGATTTTTTTCAAAAATAAATCATACAAATTATATTTCTCCGCCTTTCTACCTGATGGTATACCATTTTTAATAGGCCCTGCAATTCTATTTGCGATCCATGATTATTTTCTCACCGAACATCACATGCCTATTATATCGATATTTTGTGCATTTATTATTGAAGCATCTCGATGAAGTTAGAGGTCATTTCCTTGATAAGTCATAGGAAATCAATTTTTGATTTATAGTTGTCTTAATATTTGTAGGAAATCATGGGTTGTTTCTTCCTAAATATTCGACACCATTTGTTCATGACGATTTCATGGAACGATGTTTTCTCTCGTAGAACTAGATACTCCCATTATGAAAAAAACAATTTTAACATTTCAAATTGTTAGAAAAATCCGATAAGTAATTTCGGATGTACATCCGGACATTTTTTTGTGTCACGCACAAAGTTTCACGAAAAAAATATTTTGGTGGCCTGTATAGAAAAGATCAATTTGTGGTGCTCAAAATTACTTTTCAGACGTCATTTTTGTCTTTCAAACACATGGAAAAAAGTGTGTGCGACATAGAATGTTGATGTACAACCGATTTTTTATAAATCCTTTTTAAAATTTAAAATGTGTTTTTGAACGATGTGAGCATATGCTCGTATGACCCAAAATGATTCGCGATGGCTTCCATCCTTATTTCTTCGTGACCAGGAGTACGGCTAGGCATTCATTGGGCTGGGTAACAAAATAATCGGATTGATACGCACATAAGTACATTTTCAATACAATCAAAAATACAATCAGAATAAATCCTATTTAATTTTTTTAATTGTCAAACCATACAATCAAATATATTTTTTAATAACCTAGCAACTAACAATGTTGTACTCCATAGTATATACCATGACTATTTAAGCGAGTTGCTGTCGGTTAGCCCTCCTGGCTTTTACCGAACTTGGATGCCGCCAGCGTCGGTTAGCCCTCCTGGCTTTTACCGAACTCGGATGCCGCCAGCGTCGGTTAGCCCTCCTGGCTTTTACCGAATTGAGATTCCGCCAGCGTCGGTTAGCCCTCCTGGCTTTTACCGAATTGGGATGCCGCCAGCGTCGGTTAGCCCTCCTGGCTTTTACCGAACTTGGATGCCGCCAGCGTCGGTTAGCCCTCCTGGCTTTTACCGAACTCGGATGCCGCCAGCGTAAACTGGATCGACTTAAACCTGCAAGTATATATCTCATATGTCTCGGTATCTCGGCCCCTCTGGGCATATCACATATCGGTACCTCGGCCTCTGGGCATATCACACATGTCTCGGTACCTCGGCCCCTCTGGGCATATCACATATTTCGGTATGTCGGCCTCTTTGGGCATATCACACATGTCTCGGTACCTCGGCCTCTTTGGGCATAACTCATATGTCGGTTCTTAGCCACTTCGGGCGTATACCGACATAGATGTCTTCAGCCACTGCTGGACTTCACATAAGCATATCTCGAATGCCGGTTTTAGCCATCTTGGGCGTATACCGACATAAATGTCTCCAGCAACTGCTGGTTTGACGTAATCATGTCTCAAATGCCGGTTTTAGCCACTCCGGGCGTATACCGACATAGATGCCTCCAGCCACTGCTGGACTGACATACAACCTGCAAAAACATATCTCAAAGGTTGCCTCTGGCTAACAAACATAAACAAAGATCTGGTATGCAAATGATGCCACGATACGCTGGCAAACAGAATAAACAACGATGAGGGATATGGAATGATGTCATGATATTGTGACAAACCGAAATAACGGCGATCTGTGATGTGGAATGATGCCGTGATACTGTGGCAAACCGAAATAAACGGCGATCTGTGATGTGGAATGATGCCGTGATACTGCGGCAAGCCGAAATAAACGGCAATCCAGAGAATACCGATAATGCCTCGACAACTTGGGTAATTTAAGATAACCAATATAACCATGACACTTCGGATTACCAGGATACCTCGGATTTCCAATGTGATTCGGATTACCAATGTGATCCGGATTACAAATATGATTCGCATTATCAATGTGATCCAGATTTCCACTCTGATCCGGATTCTCAATGTGATTCGGATAACAACAGGATCCAGATTTCCAATGTGATTCGGATTACCAATGTGATTCGGATAACCAATACAACACAGACTTCTGGAACACTTCTGATTTCCAGGATACTTCAGCAACGACATTCTCAATTAAAACGATGTCACCTTTCAACGTTAGTCCAACATACATATCATGAAGAATAATTGACGGGAACAACAATTATATTAGCTGAGGCAAACTAGCTATAGCACTTGACAAATAACGAATCTAACAGCAGATACTATGCACAAAAAACTAGACTCGGTCTCAACCGAGTCCCCGAGCCACTTTTCTTATCTAGGAGGTGGTGTAAAACAGACTGGCTACCCAGTCCCCGGGTCAAGACATCTTGTCCGGGGTAAAACATTTAGACAAAAAGCGAGGGGGCAGTCCCCGAGTACTGTTTGAGACTATGCAAGAAAGTGACACAGACATATAAATGATACTCACAAGGCAATGTTGTTGGAGAAGTTGAGGAAGATAATTATACCGGCCGGAACATCAATATCCCAGTTTGAATCACATGTATGTCAGATCTGACCAATATGCCGTATCTCCAAACTTAACTCGGATTTCCAAGATGACCCGGATTTTAGGATGATCCGGATTTCAGTATAACCCGGATAAGAGCGTGATCCGGATACAGCATGATCCAAATTTCACCCTTCAATGTTAGTCCAGCACATATATATACAAAGAATACTCAACGGGGACAACAATTCTACCTAGCAGGTACAAGCTAGTTCCAGCACACCTATCATGAACATTCAAAGAGAACAGCAAGTCTATCGGAGGCAATGAACTGTAGCATATGACGGAAAGTAAATCTAGCAGCAGATACTATGCACAAAGATCCAAACTAGACTCAACCGAGTGCCCGAGTTATTTTTCTTAAGTAAAAGACACTGTAAAACATTGGCTAGGCAGTCCCCGGGTCAAGACATCTTGTTCCCGGGGGGAAACAACTAAGCATGGCAGGAAGGGGCAGTCCCCGAGTAACTTTTGCGAATAACTAAACAACAAGCATCTTAATATATTATAAATACTCACGTAGCTATTTCGGTGCCGGGTAGATGTCAACGTTTATGTCCCTGCAGCGCCCGCCCCTTGACGCACCAATCAGAGGCTGGAGGAATTGACTTGTTGACGCCGACCCGCCTGCAGAAGTCGATCTGGCCGAGGCAGTGGACTCGGCTTAACCGAAGCAAGGAGCTCGGTCCATCCGTCATTGTCCCAACCGAGGCAAGGAGCTCGGTCGAAGCAGCGATCTGAGGTTCCAGTCCAACCAAGATGAAGCTGCCGCTAGCCCATCCGAGGCTAGCGCATCTCGGTCCAACCGTGTTTAGCGGAGAGGCCGGCCGGAGTGCACCAGCCCACCTGATTCCGGCCCATCGAGCTAACCGAAGTGTGGTTCAACCCGGAGTACCCAGACTCGGTCTGCATGCACCAGGTACGCACGAACCATCCACATGCATACACAAAGCACTAATTCGGATCTCTGTGTCAGACACAAAACGGATCTCTGTGTCAGGCAGCCAGACTCGGTCATGCATGCACTAAGCACGCACCAACCATCCACGTGCGCACGCACCAACCATCCAGCAACCTGCTTAGACTGTTTGCTCCAGCTACCTGCGTGCCTGCTTGGAAGCTGGACATGCAAGCAGATTCGGTCAAGCATGCACGCAGCACGGCCACTAGCCACACAGGCACGCTCCAACGATCCACCTGCCTGCGTGCTTGCTTTAGCTTTTGCACATGCCGAATTACAAAGAGGCGGCCACAGTAGCTTGACGAAGCAGCGGTGAAGACGACCCGCAAGAGCACGAACAACGCGGAGGAGATGCTGGGCACGGACGCAGATGCGCGGGGAAGGCCGATCCACGGCCGGCCGGCGCAGACCTGGACAGCGGAGACGCGGCCGGAAAGCGGCCAGCGAGCCGGCGAGGCGCGGCGTTGCCGGCGCGCAACCGATGCAGGGGCAGATCTGGGATCTGCCAATGACGTCGTTGACGAAGGCCGCGCCCACCTCTGCTTGCTGCTGCAAGCTATATCGCGGAGGACTATGGCGATGTCGAGTCCCCGCGTTGATGATGAAGATCCCATCCGAAATTAACCCAACAAGCGCCACTATCGGCCCCACGGTGGGCGCCAACTGTCGTGGTGGTGTCACGGCAGATGCCATGGGTATGGCTTAAGTGTGGGCTCGCTTGGGCGTTGGGGGAACCGGGGAGGGTTTGCGCGCCTACGAAGCACGCATGAAGACCAAACAAGAACCTCGCAGGAATCAACAAGAACAAAGCAAACCAAGAACAGCGAAGAACACCACGATGTACCCTGCTTCGGGGCCCTCTTGTGGAGGTAACACCCCTACTGCAGCTCTAGCCTACTCTCTTATATCTCAAGTGTTTACAAGTACAGAGCGCTCCTTGAGCTGTATGATGAACAAAGGAACGGGCTCTAGGTAGAAGATGAAGCTTGGGGGGGAAATGATGCTCACAATGGTCGATCCTCCCCACAGAAGGAGGTGGTGTTGCCTATATACAGTAACCGAATTACCCTTTTGCCCCTGGCCGCAGAGGACAATGGCATGGACAAGGAGAACAGGACAAACACTGGCCACTGTCACTCAGCCCAGCTCACCCTCTGTTCACCACAGGCTTATCTTTCCTCTTTGAGCTTAAGGCAGTGTAGACCACAGTAGCCTAGCCACTGCCCCTTTCCCGAATAGGCCGAGTCAGCGCCTAGGGGCTTGTGACCCGGAAAACCTGTGGCAGCACCTTGCTGTCTTCTGAGCCCCGGTCAGTAACCTTACAGTGCCCGTGACTTTTACTGACATTACTTGGCCCCTGTGCATCATCCGAGTTGCCCTACCCGGGTCCTTCCTGACCGACCCGGATAACTTAGCCGGCTCTTCTTTCCTGGATCCGGTTAAACCTCACCGGATCCCCTTTGGTCTTTTCTTTCACTGGCTTGAAGTAGGACTGACCGAATCGCCTTGAGATCCGACCCGGATAACTTAGCCGGCTCTTCTTTCCTTGATCCGGTTAGACCTTAACTGCTCATAACACATCATCTTTGCCCTACCCGGGGGCAGCCCCCCGACAGCGCCCTGGACTCAACATCATCGACTCGAAGTGGGTATTTAAAACCAAATGCCGCTCTGACGGGTCCATTGAGCGCTACAAAGCGCGCCTCGTTGCCAAAGGATTTAAGCAACGGTATGGCCTTGATTATGAAGATACATTCAGTCCGGTTGTCAAGCCGGCCACCATTCGTTTGCTCTTGTCCTTGGCGGTTTCCCGAGGATGGCATCTTCGTCAGCTTGATGTCCAAAATGCATTCCTTCACGGGGTTCTTGAGGAGGAGCTTTATATGCGTCAGCCACTCGGATTTGTTGATTCCTCACAGCCGCAGCATGTGTGTCGTATGATCAAGGCTCTCTATGGCTTGAAGCAGGCACCACGAGCATGGCATGCTCGCCTTGGTGCCGCTCTGCGTGCCCATGGTTTCACACCATCCACAGCGGACATGTCCTTGTTTATGCTACGTCGTCCAGAGCTCACTATGTACCTTCTTGTCTATGTGGACGACATTATTTTGGTGAGCTCCTCTACCACTGCTGCTTCTCGCCTTGTTCATGATCTCCGCTCTGAGTTTGCTGTCAAAGACTTGGGGCCCTTGCACTTCTTTCTTGGCATCGAGGTTTCCACTGTGTCACAGGGACTGGTTCTTACACAGAAGAAGTATGCCCTGGATCTTCTTCGTCGTGCTGGGATGCTTCAGTGCCAGCCTGTCTCCACTCCGATGGATGCTCGTGAGAAGCTCCACTCCGCAGCTGGTGATCCTCTGTCTGTTGAAGAGGCGACTCGTTATCGCAGCATTGTTGGTGGCCTTCAGTATCTTCTCCTCACACGTCCGGACATTTCCTTTGCGGTTAACAAGGTCTGTCAGTACCTTCATGCTCCTCGTAGTTCACATTGGATTGCGGTTAAGCGCATCTTGCGCTATGTTCAGTTGACTGTCTCCCATGGTCTGCACCTCAGAGCAGACCCATCCTGTCTCTTGTCCGCATTCTCTGATGCTGATTGGGCTGGAAATTCTGATGACCGGCGATCCACGGGGGGTCATGCCATATTCTATGGTCCTAATCTGATCACCTGGAGTGCTCGCAAACAGGCTACGGTGTCCCGTTCGAGTACAGAGTCAGAATATAAGGCACTTGCCAATGCAACTGCTGAGTTGATTTGGGTACAGTCACTACTCAAGGAGCTTGGGATTTCACATGATCGTCCACCGGTTCTATGGTGTGATAATATTGGAGCTACATACCTGTCATCTAATCCTGTCTTTCATGCCCGCACAAAGCATATAGAGGTTGACTATCACTTTGTGCGAGAGCGAGTTGCACAGAAACTGTTGCACATCAGGTTCATCTCGTCACAGGACCAGCTTGCAGACATCTTCACCAAACCACTGTCACTGCCGTTGTTTGAAGCTTGTAGGCACAATCTTAACTTGTATGATACCGTTAAGATTGAGTGAGGGTGTTAGATATAATGTATAGGTCCTAGTCTAGTCCTAACCTAATACGGTTGACTCCTATATTTGTACATGTACATCTCCTACTATAAATACAATCAGGCAGTGCGTTGTGCTATTCCTCATAATATTGTTACGATTACACTACAACAGACATCAATTGATATTGTCTTTCCCTTATTCTAGTAAACTAATCACTACATGCATATATGATGAATTTACTGCAGTTTGAACAGTCAACCATGCATGGCCCTCTGTGGGCAGCCGAAAAGTAACGTTTGCAGTACAGCTAGAACACACATCGCTAACGAAACCGACTGAGCAACAGTGAAAAACAAGACTGATTTTGCAAACAGCATAAGCAACGGCCACAAGAAGTCGAAGCAAACGGATCAGACAAGGTAACTACTCCGTACTTTCTTGCCTATGTGTGTTTTCCCTCATGTGTTCTCTTATGGGTTTAAGAACTATCAGGGACACGAAAAAGGAACTCGGCAAGCTGTGCGTGTGTAGATCGACGTTGTGTGGCCACAACTAGATAGGTGAAAGGCGTACATGACTTCTTTGCCAATATGCATCACCATTTCGTGTTAAGAGCGTCGGTATGCAGTTCAACAAACCAAGGTGGCACGACAAGACTCAAGAGGCTGCCTGGCATGTGGGTTTGAGCTCTAAAAACAGGTCCGAAATTTAAATGGGGGTAAACTGTGAAAAAATTCCTACTAAATTTCTGTCACGGATACAAAATTAAAGGGTTAAAAAACGAATTCACTCTCCTTTTTTCTAAATAAAGCGTCTACATGGCATCGGTCAACACACCACATGGGCTGGTTAGAGTAGGGTAGGATCTGCAATGCACCACTTTTCCACTTGTAAGATTCACATGTGCATTTTCCTACTTATAGGATCTGGTTGACACGTCTCGAATAATTTTAGGATCCCCAATACATTTTACTCGATTATATACAGCATACATTTTATTAAAACAGGTCACCCCCTCAATCATAAATCCGACCCTGTTAATGTATCGGGCTCGTCGAGACAATCGAAATGGACTACTCTTTGTCCAAATCGGACTCCAGATGCATCTTCCATGGTTTTATCCATTCAAAGGCTATGATTAAGTGGAGATTTCGAAAATATATTTTAATTAAAAAAAAACAAAGGCAGCCATCATCTTTATCTCTTCCTCCACGGTGAGCACCTCATCCCTATCTCCAAACAGCTCACTCCCTTTTCCCTTGCTTCTCCCCGTGAGTTCTCCTCTCCCATGGCGCCTCCTCCCTCCACCTTCCCATCTTCTCCCCTTTCCCCTGATCTCTCCAGCAGCCCCACGTTCTACCCTCCCCCAAGGGCAGTCCTTGGACCTGTCCTTGAGGAAGAAGAAGGAACAAGAAGAAGATCAAGATGAGAAGGAAGAGAAGAGAAGGGAAGAAGAGGAGAAGATTATCACCTCCCCCTGCCTGATTTCCTTTGTTCAAGCTTCAAGGGTGAGTTTCCCCACTCCCCATGACCCTCTCATCTGCTGTAGATGATGTTTCCTAGGTTCCTAAGAGCATCTCTAGCAGAACCCGCAAAACGGTCAAACCCGCATAATAACCGCCCGATGCGGATTGAAAACCGCAAAACGGCGGAGAACAGAATCCGCAAATTTACCCAACCCGCAAAAGATTTTGCAGGCCCCCGTGAATCCGCGCCTCCGAACCGAGTTTTCGCGGATTTCGGCGCCGATTCTAGGGACGCCCCTGCATTTGGTCAAAGCGGTTGGCGGGTGGGAGTTTTCACCACGAGTTCTTCCTCTATTCTTCCCCAACTCGCAGCCCGCCGCCGCCAGCGCCGCCTGCGAATCCCTCCCTTTCCCGGCCGCATCTGACGGCGCCCCGCCGCACGCGAGCTGCCCCGGCCGTGGAGGTCCCCTTCCGCCGGTTTCACCTAGCCGCGTCCGCGGAGGACGGAAATCTGCGCCGCCGCCGCCGATCTGCCGGTGAGTCTCGATTTCGCTTCGATTTCGGCCGTAGTAGTAGGTACTGAGTATGCCTTGCCCATTTCAGATGGAGTTGAGCCCGGAGGAACAGCTCGTGCTCTCCGATTCGTCCTCCTCCGACGACTCCGATGTGGAGGCGCTGTTCGCAAGCCGGCGGCAGCAAATGGTGGTCGCCGTCCTCGCCGTCAAGGAGTTTGAGGACCGGTATGCAAAGCGGCGGCAAGGATCCAAGGTTGGCCGGCTTTGCATACCGCGCAACCGCTTCTACGGCAACGAGCTTCTCATGCGCGATTATTTCGCCGAAATCCCGACGTATCCGGCTCACATCTTCCGAAGAAGGTACCGTATGCGCCGCTCTCTTTTCGTGAAGATAGTAGAACTTGCGAGGCGAATTGTCGGTACTTTACCCGTCGCCGGAATGCCACGGGTTTGATGGGTTTCAGCGCGTACCAAAAGATATCCGCCGCAATGAGAGTCATTGCCTATGGAGTCCCGGCTGACTATGCCGACGAGTATCTCCGTATTGGCGAAGATACTACGATCGAATCCGTTCGTCTGTTTGCTAAAACAATTATCAAAGTCTACGGACAGATTTATCTTCGGGCACCAAACGAAGAATATTCTGTTTTGCGGTTCTGCTCCGCCGCGCGGCGTTCTGAGCAAAAAACCGCGAGTTGCGCGAACTGCAAATGCGTTTTGCGGTCGGCGTTTTGCGGGTTCTGCTAGAGATGCTCTAAGGCAGGGGAACAGCAATTTCATTTGGACCATGGGATAAATCGTTTTCTGCTGCTGTCTACATGTATGCTGTAGCATAAATGTCCATTTTCGAGTTCCAATATGGCAAAATCAGAGGTTGGGTATATAGAATGTTTTGTAGGTCTTGTTCCCACGATTGTTTTGAGAGGTTAAACATTCCAATCGGAGTCATCTAAATTCAAGATTTGTTCCTTCCTAGCTTGCCTGTGATGCATATGTTCTAATACAAAAAGATTCAGTTAATTCCCATGAGAATTCCTGCTTCCATGTATCTCTGAAGGTAGCTACTCAATATTCTGAAAACTGAAAGCGTATTTGTTGGCTACGACCTTCATAACTCCATATTCTGAGTTCGAATAGTAGGAGTTATTTGTAACTAGGTTCCATATGAATCCATAGCCATCTTGTTTGCTTAGTTTCGAGCTAGGAAGCTCGAGATATGAATTCTTCTGTGAAGGGACAGCAAAGGGGTTGCTCTCCCAGGATGCGATTAGGACCGTTTTATGTGCTTGCTTTACGTGTGGTGCTTTGGTGCAATGTTTGAGACTTGTATGTATGTTTTACAACAGGTTGCATCACCAATTCTCAAAAGGTAGCCTCACACGCAATGGTTGAGGCGAGTACACCGGGCTGCAATCGACATATTGCCCTCTTCATTTGTACTCCTGTTCATGTTGTTCTCCTACATTCATGCAATAGGAGACATGTTAATCCCTTGTGTATCATTCAATACACCATACCACTAGTATGCTATAGGGATTGGATTTTCATGGTTCTTGATAAAGAAATCCATCATGAGTGTATCTTCCCAGTACAAGGAGTGATCCTCGCTTTGCGAGTTTATGGACCCGAAGTCTTCCCAGTACAAGGAGTGACCAGCTTATGGTCCTTTGGGTTCAACCTCAGATGGTCTTCTCACCTTGTGTGGGATGAAGGGATCGGATGAGACGTCGTCCACCCTAGCTTTGCCGGCAGTAGCTTGAAGAGTAGTGCATGGTTCATTCGGTTGCATGTTTTCTTCATGCATCCTCATGGCATACAAAGCATGGTTCACTACTCCTGTTATACTTCCATGTGGCATGAACTTGTATTCAGTTTCAAGTATATCCATGCCTATGTTGTGTACTTTCTGAGTCAATCGACTCACCCCTTGTGGGATTTGTTTCAGGTACTCCACTGTGATGGTTTGCAAGTAGATGGAAGGCGTAGCTCCCATGGGTGTTCACTCACAAACTTCACATTCCTGTCATATATCTAGCTGGATCATGATAGTTCACGTTTCAGTTCATGATTCCTAGTAGCTAGGGTCTACTGGTTGTGTATAAGTGAAGTTGGCTTGCTGCTTTATTTACTTGTTTCTCCTAGCGTTTGCATGCTTGGAACTTGAGGTTTCCTGGTGCTTGTGTAGCATGTTGGGTTGTGGCTTCACCACGTCTACTTGGGTGGAATAAGTTATTCTGTATGCTTCCGTTGATGTTTTATGTATATATACTCTGATATATTTATTGCCTATTGTGGATGTCCGTTGGTACAAAGGAGGTGCTGCCGGATTTTCCCACTAGCATGCTAAGTATGGGTTGTTCTGTGGTAACATTCTTTTTTACAAGGAGGGGTGTTATAGGGACGTTAACAGGAATGTTACCATTGGACATTGGACATGTTGGGTTGTGGCCTCCAAGCTACCATTGGACATGTACTGAAGCAGCAACGCCCGAAAGTCCAGGCTTGAACATGTATTCAATATTTGTATCAGGTTGCGATGCGAGCCATCCGCAACACTTGACATTCAGCGTCAAAGCTCCTCACGGCCTGCTCGACTTGCATATTGAGCACCTTTATTGCAACCACCAATCCGTCATCTAGCCGGCCCTTAAAAACTTTTCCAAAACTTCTAGCTCCAAGTAAGCTATCCTCGCTGAAATTTCCGGTGGCACGAGCAATCTCTTGGTATGATACTAACCTATGGCTGATCAGATCAGCCATGCCAGTAGAAGCTGTAACATAAGGTTGCTTCTTATTTTTCTTTTTGATCATTAGGTACAAGCAAGCTACAAATGCACCGGCTCCAATGATAACAGCTGGGAGTATAAACTTGAGGATGCGTCGACTTCTAGTCGATCGAGATTTGTCTATACACGGTGGTAGTCCTAGCCAAGGAGCACCACATAGCCCAACATTCCCAACCAAAGATTGCAAGGCGATGTTTGAGAAAACACCTCCATTTGGTATTTGCCCTTCTAACCTATTGAAGGAGAGGTTCAGATAAGAAAGGTGTGTGAAGTTGGCGAGGTAGTTTGGTATCGTTCCAGATAGATTGTTCGATGATAGGTCCAATGTTACCAAGTTGGTTAACCGTCTGAAAGAGTCCGGGACTAAATCTCTGAATGAGTTGTGTGAAAGATTTAGGTAACTTAATGGGGTCACAATATGTCCAAATAAATATGGGAGGCTACCAGACATGAGGTTGCTCGAAAGATCTATTTGGTCCATACTTTGCATTTGACCGAGATCAGAAGGTAATGTACCGGTTAGAGAGTTATGAGACAGATCTAATTCAAGAAGGTTACTAAGATAAAACAGCCTTGATGGTATGATCGATGATAGAAGGTTATAAGATAATGTAATATACTCTAACATGGTGAGGTTGCTTATGCCATATGGTATGGAGCCAGATAATCTATTATCCCAAAGGTCTAACTTTAAAATACTCCTTAGTGTACCAAATTGTTCAGGGATTGGGCCAATGATGCTACTTCTAGATAGACGAAGTCCCTGGAGATTCTCCAACTTAGAGATGGATTCTGGTATTTGTTTGGTTAGATGGTTGTTGGAAAAGCTCATCAAAATAAGACCACTGAGATTTGATATTGTTGCTGGAAGCCCACCAACCAAATGGTTGTTATCTGCTTCAAATGCTAACAGGTTAATCGAGAGGTTACCAAAATAGCTGGGATACTCCCAGAGAAAGGATTGTTTGATATGGCAAGGGATTGGAGTTGCCGACAACTACAAAGGCTGGCCAAGAAACTAAGATCCCCATGGAGCAGATTTTCTCGAATATCAAGAAGCCTAAGAGGTATGTTGTTTCCAAGTGTTCATGGTACTGGTCCAGTCAGGTGATTCGAACTTATACTTATGTGAGACATTTTCGACAAATTTCCAAGAAAATGTGGGAAGGGACCTGTTAGTTTATTCGACGAAAGGTGCAGATATGTGAGTTCTACCAGTTTTCCTAGTTCCATCGGAATCTCCCCGCTTAGGTTTGAGAATGCGATGTCCAGCGTACTAAGCATGGTAAGATTGCTGAGCACAGCCGGGATCGCGCCAACGATGTTGTTGCCACCCATAGAAATCGCCGTGAGGTGTGATAGCTTAGGCAGCCATGTTGGCACCACATCCACAAATAGATTTCCCGCGATGTTTAGTATCTTAAGGAACTGGCATGCTGCAAGGCCCAATGGAATTTGACCCTTGAATTTTTTCTTATATAGATCTATTATTTGCAACATGGGTAGACTAAAACTTGTATTGCTAGGTATATGACCTGTTAGATCATTGTGCCCCAGACTCAAGACAACAATCCTAGACATGTTGAAGATGGTAGGAGGTACTGGACCGGAGAGCTGGTTACGTCTCAAGTAAAGAACCTGAAGCATGAGCAAGGAGCCAATACCAGATGGTACTGGCCCGGATAGACTGTTGTTGTGAATGTATATGTGGCTTAGTGTAGGCATGCTATCGAATGAGAAATTGGGTATTAGGCCGCTCATGTAGTTTCTTTCTAGAGAGAGGTAGCTAAGGCTACGCATGTTTAGCAACTCATTGGGGATCTGTCCGGAGAGCTGGTTGAAATTGAGGACCAAAA
Source organism: Poa pratensis (assembly GCA_947311845.1). NCBI lineage: Eukaryota > Viridiplantae > Streptophyta > Magnoliopsida > Poales > Poaceae > Poa > Poa pratensis. The sequence continues at coordinate 30,750,840 of CAMZMU010000095.1, forward strand.
ATTGGAGCATGGTGAGGTTTCCTACAGTAGACGGGATTGTGTCTGATAGATTATTGTGGCCAAGATCAAGATATCTAAGACGGGCTAATCTTCCTAGATCGGCTGGGATGGAGCCGGTGAGGTCTGTGTTGGTGAGGTTGAGGGCATGGAGGAAAGAGAGGTTACCGAGGTGAGGACTGAGCTCTCCTTGGAGGCGAATGTCTGGCAGCTCCAAAGCGGTGACACGCCCGTGGTGACGGCGGCTGCATGTCACGCCGATCCAGTAGCAGAACGGCACATCACTTGTCCAGTTATTCGTCAGGGTGGACGAAGGATCAGATAGCTGGGATCTGAAAGCCAGCAGCGCTGTAAGTTCGGTGTCATTGCTTGGAGCATGAGATGAAGCAGCCATGAGTGGGATCAGCAGCAAGCTGGTGCCCATTAACATGACCGGAATGTACCAAGGGGCCATGTCCCTCGACGCTCGAATCTGTGTGTGTGTTTATTGGCTCTGCAGAAGTAGAGGCGGTCTATTTATGCTGTGCAAGCGCTACGAGCTGTGGACAATATATGTTATCCTAGGTGCTTACTGCCCTTTCACCCTAGACACCAATATTATTATCATTTTTACATTCTTGCGGTGAATCTCGGTTATTTAGGCCTTGTTTGATTCACAGGATTTTGGTAGGAAAAGCGTAGGATTCTTATTCCTATAGGATTTTGTACTGTAGCATCGTTTGAATCAAAGGATTGCACTAAAGGAAATCTGAGGGAAATTTTCCTTTGCAACCAGATTCATAGGAAATACAAGGGAAACCAACAATGAAGTCTGACCTCATTTTTTCATTCATTTGAGAGGAACGAGGCAACAGAAGCCACTTAAAGCTGCTGCTCCTACTTATTACATAGGCTAATCAAGTTGCTTAACAAATAGGTTAAGATTCCTCTACTTTTCCTTTCCTGTATATCAAACGACCACTAAAGAAAGTATTCCTACAATCTCCAATCCTTTGTTTTCCCGTTGCATTCCTTCACCGTTCCTATCCCTATTCCTATTCCTCCACTTTGTGATCCTTTGAATCAAACAAGGCCTAATTCTGTGGATACCAAGGATGGAGTAGAGAGTTTTTGGTCCGGCAATTGGCATTGTCATCCTTCGTCGGTAGTAGGAAGAATGCTGTCCCCAGTGACCCGTTAAACTTGTCCTCCACTCCATTCCATTCTATTACCCTTCTTCCAGGGGCTGAAATTTTCATAGATGGAAGACCTTGACTTGGTGAATCTGCGGCCCCAATCATCGAGCAATCTGCAGCCAGCCATAGTACCCTTCTTCCACGGGCAGATAAATTTCTGTGGCGATAGATAAATTTTCTGTAAAATAAGGCAATAAGCCAATTAAATCTTTCGTTTCCTTGAAGTCGCTGAAGTGTAAGGAAGATGACCGCTAGATGGAGCAGCTCCGGCACCCACCTCCGCTTACCGAGCGAGGGACAAGCGAGCTACGTCTGGCAGCGCCTCGATCCGAGCGGCAGCTGGTGGCGAATCCGTCACGATCGAGTAAGTCGCGATGAATGCCATCGACACCGCCGCGGAGATCACGGGCTCCGACGCGAGGTGGGGAATCCGTCGCAGTCAAGTAAGTGGCCATCGAGATCACGGGCTCCGCTGCGGACGAGGGCGGCGGCGTCGCACGGTGGGGAATCCCACCGTGCCTCTCTGCTCGTTCGTTCCAGAGGAGACGAAGGCTGTCGGTTCGGCCCAAGAGGAGAGACGGGCTCGGCCACATTTGCCTCGTAGATATCCTAAAACAATACTATAGATGCTAAAAAAGATGCCAAAATAGATCCTAAAAAACCCTGAAAAACAGTGGCGTTTCAAAAAAAATCCAGTTTTTCGAAAATGGTACTTTGGATTTTCAAAAAAAATCATTTTTTAACAAGGTATGTATATTTGTGCAAAGTTTAGGTAAAAAAGACATATTATTTTGGCTTCAGAGAATAACAAATTTGTGGTTGTATAAAGGAGTAAAAAACTCTTATTTTATCCCAATTTTGTTTAGCCTAAAATACATTTTATTTGTGGGGAATGTAAGAAATATATATATATATATGTATTTTTATAGCTTTTGGATAGATTTTTTGGGAGAGAGAAATACGTTTTTTGAAGTTTTTGAAAAACGATCTCACTGGTGCTCAGGTGCCACATTGAGCTTTCCACTCTCTCTTCCCTTCTTTCTCTTTTTCCAATACTCACTTCGATCCGGAAAAAGTGTAGTGAGACTTCAACTGATACGTATAAGCTGGGACGCTTTAATGGGATTGGAGGGAGTATTTGTTTTGTCTGTCCATCTAATTTTTTCATGCACTATTTATACCTGATGACTTCTATCCTGATGCACTATTTGTTTTGGCTTCCACGCCACTTATTTCAGTACGAGGGATAAAATTGTTTTGGCTTCCACGCCACCTATTTCAGTACGAGGGAAAAATTGTTTTGGACGAGGTTTGTCCTCGGTTGAGGATCGTGAGTGAGGAGTGGTGGCAACTGGCAACTGGCAAAGCTCAACGATACCCTGATGGACAGGTCCAATCCATACACACATAGCTACTTGAGGAGATAAAAGTATGACCTTGAGTGTTGTATTGTATGAATCCATGTTCTAGCTACGGCTACTGTATTGATGTAAACTATAAGATCTGGGGCTTTGTACGAGGAATATAGATTCATGCCTTAAACCAAAAAAGAAAAAAAGTTGACTAACTCTGTTATACGACGACGAATTAAGAAACATTGAGGATAACTACCTCACTTAACAGCGCAAAACTTCTCCAACCGGATCATTGTGCTCTCATAACACAAAAAATGGTACTCTTCAAGCTATTCTAAAACAAACCTTCAAGCTATTCTAAAACAAATAATTGTAGATGCATATTCACCAAGGAAGATATATCAGGAGCAAAACAAACATCTTCTCTATTGGTCACTCTTGCTGGCTTTCTTGAACGCGGAAAGGTTCCTTTTGAGAGAATTAACAGCAGACAGTATCTGCAGTTTCTCTGCGGATGCCCCATCGCGTTTCTGATTGGCCTTCTTAGAAGATGCATCATCTGGATTTTCCAGAGACGATTCCTCCACAGGTGGTTCGCTATCCAATGTGCCTGCACGCACACCCTTCTTCCCAGCTTGTTTTCGCACGAAGGTGGCACTCCTGCACAAAACCATCACAGACAGCTGTATAAATAAACGCTATGGAGGTCAAGCAGATTATACAGAACTAGGATATGGAAATGATGATTATGGAATCAAGAGGTACCTCTTGTACTCGGGATCAGTAGGATCCACTACACACAGATGAGATGTGAACATGGCTTCGAACCTCTCTGTCTTTCAGCCAACAGTGACATCCTGGAAAGCTAGATTTTCTGAAGACTTCTCTCTGCCAGCTCATAGAACTAAGCCTGATTTTCATCCCTTTATTAGAGACCTAGTTGATAATTTGTACTCCCTCCGTTCGGAAAAGGATGTCACAAAAATGAACTATAGATAGACCATTTTTGTGACATCCTTTTCCGAACGGAGGGAGTAACTGTTTATGGCCTAGTGCCCCTCCCCCTTGTAAATATCGTAACACTCACCCTGCTAATTTTCTAATATAGAGGCAGTAGGGTTCTCCCCTACTGTCATAAAAGTTTCTAAAAAAAACCTCTGTCTTTGCTAAGATCGATTTTAGGAAGTTCATCCTCAACATAATCCCTGCCCTTTCTACTCTTGCGTTTTATGCAACACTTTGCACCATTGGCTGCATCCTGGTCATCAGCAACCAAGAGCTCCAACTCTTCCTTGGTTGCTTATGTCTCAAAATGTTTCTCTGGAACCTTCCTTGATTGGCTTAACTTCTTCAGCAGACTCTTCATCGATCATCAAAGAAATCTTTGTCCTATAGTCATCATCATCCTTCGGCGACCTCTCCCTAGCTTTCCGCTTTTCCTTCATTTTTTCTTGGTGCATCTCCGGGGCAATTTTCCTCTCGGTGCTCTTTCTCTCAAGGATACGTTTGCTGAGGTCTTCGAGGTCCGTGTTGAATGTTATCCCCATGTCCTGGTCATCAGTTTGTTCCTCATCAGATTAATCTCCTAGTAAAAGAGCGAACCTTTCCTTATTTGTTAACTTTTTTTTTTCGCTACACCATTTGGCAGAGACTCCTCACCAGTCACCAGAATCGTCCACGATATCATCTGATGCACTGTCATCACTTGCTAAAAATATACCAAGGTCATCTAACTGCAACAGAAAAACTAAAGACGTCAAAGACCGAAAAACACAAGACAAGAAACGATGACCAATAGATTGAAAATTTTCATGAGACAAAAAGGGTAGAAAAATGCATGGCATCATTATCATGTTATGTGATTTTGTAAGAACAAGTGTACAACTCTGTTCAAAGAAGACTTAAAAAATACAATAGTCTATGATGATACTGTATTTCCTCCTTTATTATTCACTAGTGCGGAATGCATATCTTGACACTAGGTTTTCTCCCTTGACATTTATAAAGTGAACGAGAAACTGATATTCAGTTTTATGTTAGCAAACAAAATGAGCTGACCTGACCCTCTTTGAGCTTCCCCCTCAAGATCTTCTTACAATCTGGTTCATCATCATCCCAGGTGAGCTTAACTTTGCTATGTTGCAAACAGCAAGTTTCAAAATCAGGCTCCTTGTAACTTGGAGGTGCCTGCATGAAGTCAAACAAGTACTGAACTGAAATGACCACTTTCAGGACAATTGAAAGGCAACTTGTGCCCAAATAGCATCACAACTATGGAAAGCAATATGGAAAGAAACATAATATAATCATCGGCTACTGAAAAGAAGAAACTTTGATGCTGACAAGTGCCAAAAGTTTAATATGCCCACCTGAGCTAAGTGTGCACAGAGAAAAGGCATCCATGGCTGTACACATGACGTGCAGCGTCAGCACGGTGGCACGATGGCGCTCAACCTTACATGCACGATGGTTGCTCTTGGTATTAGGAGGCACAGCAGGTGGCGCTCGGCTGGTCTGCCACTGGAGCTGGACGCGCGTGGCATATGCAGGAGTAGAACCGGTGGAGCGCGGAGGCGTGCTGCAGCAGAGGCGCAGCAACGGCTCGCAGAGGACGTGCGGGAGCATCCACCTTAGGCAGGAGGCGTAGGGCATAGCCGGCTGATGCATCAGCCAGCGGTAAATAAGTGGTTTCCATATTTTTAGGACCCCGACACATTGCCATTCAATGTTGTTGCTGCAAACTTCGAATTGCTACAATAATAAAGCAGAGTAATCCTTCTTGATGTTCTTCAGCCTCGTGACCACGTCACCCATGCTTGGCCTCTGGTCAGGAGAATCGCTGGAACACTCTAGACTCATCTTGAATGTCGACACCAGAAAGTTGCCATTGTATGCAATGGAAGATGACGAGGACGAAGTAGTAATTGTTTGGTGATGAAAGACTTGGCTCATTCGTTCACCCTGATGTAGCTTGACATCCAAAACATCAATGAGCTTTGCTGGAAATGCTTGCAAAACCCACTGCCTAAGGCTGGATCCCCCGGTGAACATAGGATCTGTGGGCCTCTTCCCCGTGAAGGCTTCAAGAAGCATGATCCCAAAGCTGAACACGTCGCTCTTTCGTGAAGCCCTTCCCAAGAATGCAAGCTCTGATCAAGAAAATCTAATTGAGTTAACTAATCGAACCAAAAGTCCAATATAATTGCTCAAGCGTGATCATGGCAAATACGTACCTGGGGCCATGTACCCAATTGTCCCCGGCATACTAGCTGAAACCATGGAGTTTTCATCGGCAAGAAGTAACTTTGCAATGCCAAAGTCGGCAACATGCGCCATCATGTCCTCATCGAAAAGCACATTGCTAGGCTTCATGTCGCAGTGTAGGACAACTTGACAATGATGATGGTGCAGATAATCCATTGCCTCTGACACGCCTAGCATAATGTCCAATCTCTCGATGAATCCTAGTGGTTCCCTATTTTCATTGTGCAAGTGTGCATCCAAGCTACCATTGGGCATGTACTGAAGAAGCAATGCCCTAAAATCCAGGTTGGTACACGTATTCAATATCTGTATCAGGTTGCGATGCAGAGCCATCCGCAAAACTTGACATTCAGCGTCAAAGCTCCTCACGGCCTGCTCAACTTGCATATTGAGCACCTTTATCGCAACAACCAAACCATCATCAAGCTGGCCCTTGAAAACTTTTCCAAAACTCCCAACTCCAAGTAGATTATCCTCGCTGAAATTTACGGTGGCACGAGCAATCTCGTGGTATGATACTAACCTATGGCTGATCAGATCGGTAGAAGCCGTAACATATGGATGCTTCTTATTTTTCTTTCTAATCATTAGGTACAAGCAAGCTACAAATGCACCAGCTCCGATAATGACAGCTGGGAGTACAAACTTGAGGATGTGTCGACCGGGAGTCGGTCGAGACTTGTCCATGCATGGTGACAGTCCTAGCTGAGGAGCACCACATAGCCCAACATTCCCAACCAAAGATTGCAAGGTGATGTTTGAGAAAACACCGCCATTTGGTATTTTCCCTTCTAACCTATTAAAGGAGAGGTTCAGATTAGAAAGGTAGGTGAAGTTGGCAAGGTAGTATGGTATTGTTCCAGATAAATTGTTCGACGATAGGTCCAATGTTGCCAAGTTGGTTAAGTGGCCGAAAGAATTTGGGACTAAATCCTTGAATGAGTTGTGTGAAAGATTTAGGTAAGTTAATGGAATCGCAACATGTCCAAATGAATTTGGGAGGCTACCAGACAAGAGGTTGCTAGAAAGATCTATGTCGTCCATACTTTGTAGATGACCGAGCTGAGAAGGCAATGTACCTGTTAGGGAGTTATGGGACAGATATAATCCAAGAAGGTTACTACAATAGAACAGGCTTGGTGGTATGGTTGAAGATAGATGGTTATCGGATAATGAAATATACTCTAACATGGTCAGGTTGCCTATGTCATATGGTATGGAGCCAGATAATCTATTATCCTGGAGTTCTAACCATAGAATACTTCTCAGTGTACTAAATTGTTCAGGGATTGGGCCAACAATGCTATTGTGAGAGAGACGATGTGCCTGTAGATTCTTCAACTTAGAGATGGATTCTGGTATTTTTTTGGTTAGATGGTTGTTGGAAATGGTTATCTGAACAAGACCACTAAGATTTGATAGTGTTGCTGGAAGCCAACCAACCACATGGTTGTTATCTGCATTAAATTCTAATAGGTTAGTCGAGAGGTTACCAATATAGCTGGGGATACTACCAGAGAAAGGATTATCTGATATGATAAGGGTTTGCAGTTGCCGACAATTACAAAGGCTGGCCAAGAAACTAAGATCCCCATCAAGATGATTATCTCCAATGTGAAGAAACGTAAGAAGTCCATTGTTTCCAAGTGTTAATGGTACTGGTCCAGTCAGCTGGTTCGAACTTAAATCAACGAAAGACATTTCCGAAAAATTTCTAAGAAAATCTGGGAAGGGGCCTGTTAGTTGATTGTACGAAAGGTGCAGAAATGTGAGTTGCATCAGTTCTCCTAATTCCACTGGAACCTCTCCGGTTAGGTTGGAGAATGCGATGTCAAGCAGACTGAGCATGGTAAGATTGCTGAGCACGGCAGGGATCGGGCCAAAGAGGCCATCCCCACCCATATAAATCCACGTGAGCTGTGGAAGCTTAGCCAGCCATGTCGGCACCACATCCACAAATAGATTTTTGGCGATAGAAAGTGTCTGGAGTTGCTGGCATGCTGCAAGACCCAATGGAATTCGACCCTTAAATTTGTTATTATGTAGATTTAGTGGCTGCATGTCACACCGATCCATCGGCAGAAGGACACATCACTTGTCCAGTTATTCCTTAGGATTGACAAAGGATCGGATAGGTGGGATCGGAAAGCAAGCAGCGCGGCAAGGTCGCTATCATTGCTTGGAGCAAGAGATGAAGCAGCCATGAACGGGGTCAGCAGCAAGCTGGTGGCCATTAGCATGACCGGAATGTATGGAAGGGGCATGTCGCTCAGGATCGGCCTATTTGTATTGTAAAGCAATGCTAGGGGCTGTGGAAATACTAGGTGCTTGATGTGTTTGCAGCTCATACACTTATATATCATAGAACGAGTGACTAAGGTCCACTGTGAGAATAGAAATAATAACCCACAATAATCAGCCTGTCTGTGGGATTGGGTTTTAGTGGATCTCGTGAAGCATATGCCACTTAAAATGATTATTAGTGGACACCCATGGCACAACTAAGTGGTCTATCCGCTCAATCCCATTAATCCTGCCAAGCCCACTCCAGGCTTATAATACACCTATGTCTATCAACATTGAGTAATAAAGTGTGGGTTCTAAAAAAACTCCAGAGCCTGGTTCTGCTGCGGCCATGAAGTTAAGTGGCAATGAGTGCTATCAAATCGGAAATAGGACGTGGGGTTACCAGACGGTGAGACGAAGACCTTGACTTGGTGTCATCTGTCCCCAATAACCCGTCAGACTCATCCTCCACTGCATTTCCATTCCATTCTATTATCCTTATGCTAGGGCCGGGATTATCATGTACGGAAGAACTTGACTTGGTGAATTTGCAGCCCCAATCATCGAGCAATGTACAGACAGTCATAGTACCCTTCCACGGGCAGATAAATTTCTGCAGCGATACATAAAATTTCAGTAAATAAGGAAATAGCCGTGTAGTGAATTACTATCACGGATAGCAAACTCGGTGGTAAAAATTGGAATTAAACCTTTTCTTTCCTTGTAGTCATAAGTCATAGAAGTATAAGGAAATGACCGCAAGATGGAGCAGCTCCGACAGCTCGGCGACGCGGTGGAACTGGAGCCCGACTGCCGCATCTTCGCGGACAAGGTCCGTGCCCCCCGCTTACCGAGGGCTGGACAAGTTGTCAGGACCCTGCTGGATCTGACGTGAGGAGGATCAAAGATAACAGAGGTTTGGGAGGAATCGACGATAAAAACAAGTAAATTGCAGGAATAAAAGACAGATAAATTGCAGGAAATAAGGAAAGTAAAATTAGGGTTTATTTCTTGGTTGTTGCAACAGGATACAAATGATGGCTTATAAAGACATAGCCACTACTAGATGCCAATATGTAGAATATCTACTATGCCCTCAGAGATACCAACATATTACTACTCCATACCACTACTGGTACCTTACATTACTCCCCCCTGAAGCCATTGGTCACCAATGGAACAAGTTTCTTCAGAAACTTTTATCATTAACGATTATCCTTCATAATTCCTTCACCGTATCAGGGAGGTAGAAAATGGATCAGCCAAAGAGTAACTTCATAGCACTTGATGTCGCTGTGCCAATCGATCTTTTCCTCTGTGTACAATAACCACCATTTGGACTTGTACCGGAGTAACAAAGTACCAAGATCCCATACAAAAGAAGCACTGGTCACTTGCCTTTGCCATATTGTTAGCTCTGGAGTTGGTAGCCAAGACAAATGTTTTTCAGTTGCAATCCTTTCGGTCAACCCTTGCAGCCAGAGATAGATGGAAGAAGGTGTTCCAATTCCAGTGTCCCGATCTTGGATTCCTTTTGTAATTCGCATCATGTGCCACAGTCGGGTGTGATTTTTGTTTAGCGGTGCTTGCTGAATAGTTAATGAAGTATCACCAACCGAGAGTTTTGTGATGTAGTTTTCCCTTATGATCTTCGGCACCTAGCCAATGTGTAATACCAGGTAATATGGATGCTTCAAGACTGGAATTTGTTCTTGGCATGCCTTCTCAGATTCCTTGTAGAAACACTTGAAAAAATGGTCACCTTCCTGTTGTTTCTCTTCAGATATCTGCTCCTCAGAATTGTGAACGAAGACGGCATCCACAGAATTCAGACAAGCATTTTCTTCTTCATTATACGCATCATACACTGGCTTTCTCTCAATTGCCTGACACTGTCCTTTGGCAGTAATAGTAGTGGACATGAGAGGGTGTTGGCAAATTAGTACATGTTCTGATGCCGTGCCGCGGTAAGTGGAAGTCTGTTCATTCTCTTTTAGCAATTGTTCTTGCTCATGTGTGTCTTGGGAGAGAAGGGACAGAAAATTCTTTACTAGAGGGGTGAGTACAGCTGCAGCATTTACTTTTGTCCAGCCCAAAATAAAAGCATCAGAGTGCATGATATGAGCTTGGAAAATGGGTAACCTTTTTGCACCGAACTTCACAGCTAGTTTATGTACTCCTACAAGCTTGTAGACATCTAGGCACTGCAATTTTGTAGCACTAGCAGCAACCGTGAACAGAACATGGATCTTTGTATCTCCTGGATCCCATTCTTCTCTTTTCTCACTAGTTACCAACACATTCCAACATGTGTTTCTCAGCTGTTGTACATTGGTTTCAACTTGATTCCCGAGAAGCTCAGCTTTGCTTGAGTAAAGAGATGTTGAAGCTCCTGGATCCCATGGAAAATATGATATGGGAAGCTCTGTAGCAGTTCGGCAAATAGATTTCTCCCAACATAATTTGTCATCGCCTTGGGATTCCTTCTGGCATGTTCTTCTCTCATATACATCCAGAACATCTCGACATGCAGAGACTTTGCTGAAGCACTTGATAAGTTGCTCTTTTGTCCTGTTTTGCAAGGGACAAATTTTCACCACCATTCAGTTTCGCTAGACAACAGATTGGCTGCTGATCTTCATTTTTCTATTGATCTTCTTCATGTGTTTGTTGCCCAAGTGTGCCAGCAAATACATCAACAGACTTACTTGAGAAGCCCTCTGTATCATCATCATAGACATCGAACACTGACAGCCGCTCGAATGCCTGAAACTGCATTACCTCAGTCGCAAGAGCATACATGGGTGAGTGTTAGGAGTGTGTCTCATTTTCGGATGCCTTCCTTGAGTATTTGGAGGTTTCTTTAGTTTCTGGTTTGTCCTCTTCACATGTCAGCTTCTCAGGAGTACTAGTGAACGAAGGAACTGACTCAGTTGAGGAACTATCTGACTCATCATAGACAACAAACATCGGCTCAGGAACAACACTCTTGCAATTGATATTGTGAAAACCATAAGCTTGAGGCATGCCATCAATGTTCTGCTCGCTGAGATTGCTGTTTCTATCTAGCACACATGTATTCAGAGAAATATTGTGATGTCCAGGACAGTAGTCATACCCAGATCGTGAGGTTGGCATTACACCGAACACCTGGGGGCGACATGAGCAGGAGCTTGGATATTGTCGAAGGAAATCTGGTCATATGCTTGCTGCTCATCGTGACTAGCCTGACCTTGGACAAATTTCTCGTTGGAGATGGACTCGCCGCCTGTGTCGTTATCCCTGGTGAAGTCGCAGCCTTGGCGTGTGTAGTCAGGTAGCACGGGGTGGGTGTCGCTGCCGGTCTTAGCCCAGTCGTAACGCGTGGCCGCGTTGCCGTCCTCCTCCGTCTTATTGCCCCCATTCTTGTGCTAATGGGGCTTGGGCCGGCCAAGGGTAGTGCTCACGGAAAGGTTGGCGCTTGGGGAAGATGGAGTCGTTGGCGGGTCCGAGGATTTGGAGGAGGCGTGATTCTGGGACCTGCAGCGCTCTCGATCTGGAGCTGTCGGAGTAGCGTCCAACAGCCGCGGCTTTGGGCTGGAGCGGCCGGAGGAAAAAGTAGCGCTGGGGACTCGGTGGAGATGGCGTACGAGTGCGGTTTCCGGCGTCGCTGAGAAGGACGGAACTCCTGTGGGAGGCGGCGCTGGGGTGAGTGGCTCTGTCGATTCAGGCGGCGGCGCTTGAGAGCAGGGAAAAGAGAAAGCGGCTAGGACGGTGGAGTAGCCGCACACTGGGAAGGAGGTCGGGGTGGGGGAAATCGGTCCTGCCGGCGTGGAGGCAGTTGACCAGAGATCGGGCGGGTGAGGGTAAGCTGGTGGCGGCGATGGAGGAGGATGGACGAGCGGGCAGGGGAAGACGGTTGGGGCGTGGTAGTAGAAGGGAAAAGGGGAGTTGTAGTATCCGCCGGGCGGTGGTGTGGACGGGGAGGCGGGAGTCGGGCAGGGGAACGCGGGTGGGGCATGGTAGAAGAAGGGTGGGTAGGTGGCGGCGGAGGGACAGGGGAAGGAGTATGGCGCAGTCGCCATGGACGCAAATCGAAGAAGAAGGGATCGCCGGTGCGACCGGAATCGAAGACGAAGATAAGGGAGGGAAGGGAGGGAGCACAATCCCGATGGATCGAACTGCTCTGATACCAATTTGTCAGGACCCTGCTGGATCTGACGTGAGGAGGATCAAAGATAACAGAGGTTTGGGAGGAATCGACGATAAAAACAAGTAAATTGCAGGAATAAAAGACAGATAAATTGCAGGAAATAAGGAAAGTAAAATTAGGGTTTATTTCTTGGTTGTTGCAACAGGATACAAAAGATGGCTTATAAAGACATAGCCACTACTAGATGCCAATATGTAGAATACCTACTATGCCCTCAGAGATACCAACATATTACTACTCCATACCACTACTGGTACCTTACACAAGTGAGCTCCGCGCCGCCGTGACAGCGAGGTCCGCACCCACCTCCGCCTACCGAGCGCGGGACAAGTGAGCTCTGCGTCGCCGAGGGCTACGTCTGGCTGGCAGTGCCTCGATCCGCGCGGCAACTGGTGGGGAATCCGGGGCGATCGAGTAAGTCGCGATGAAGACCATCGAGACCGCCGCCGAGATCACGGGCTCCGACGCGGACGCGACAGAGCAGGGACGAGGGCGGCGGCGTCGCACGGTGGGGAATCGGAGTCGCTCGAACAAAAGGAGAGATGGGCTCCGCGATATTTTGCCTCGGCGATATATCCTAAACAACAGATTAAAAAAAGGCTCCCGAGCTTCACTGCTCAATTCTGAAGAAAATTCAAAAAGCAGAAGTACTCAAGTATTTAAAAGTTTTTTGAAATTCTGAATAAAAATCCTGCGTATTGTAAATGATGTATCCAATAAACATGTAGTCTTCATTTAAAATATTTTATATTCAGAGCTATAAAAAAAGGCAAATGTGTGGATCCAAGCATACACACTTTCAAAGATCCAAATACAGTATATGTAAGATTTTGTCATTTGGTGTAAAAAATTATACAAAGAATTCACATTGTGATTTTACATACTTATAGGATGCATCATTGACTACATCTAGTTTTTTTTAGTTTTTTCAAAAACTTCTAAGTATATTTTTCAAAAAATAAAAAAAATCACTCCAGCTTTGGAGGGGGGGGGGGGTTCAAAGTGATTTTTTTCAAAAATAAATCATACAAATATATTTCTCCGCCTTTCTACCTGATGGTATACCATTTTGTAATAGGCCCTGCAATTCTATTTGCGATCCATGATTATTTTCTCACCGAACATCACATGCCTATTATATCGATATTTTGTGCATTTATTATTGAAGCATCTCGATGAAGTTAGAGGTCATTTCCTTGATAAGTCATAGGAAATCAATTTTTGATTTATAGTTGTCTTAATATTTGTAGGAAATCATTGGGTTGTTTCTTCCTAAATATTCGACACCATTTGTTCATGACGATTTCATGGAAGCGATGTTTTCTCTCGTAGAACTAGATACTCCCATTATGAAAAAAACAATTTTAACATTTCAAATTGTTAGAAAAATCCGATAAGTAATTTCGGATGTACATCCGGACATTTTTTGTGTTCACGCACAAAGTTTCACGAAAAAATATATTTTGGTGGCCTGTATAGAAAAGATCAATTTGGGTGCTCAAAATTACTTTTCAGACGTCATTTTTGTCTTTCAAACACATGGAAAAAAGTGTGTGCGACATAGAATGTTGGATGTACAACCGATTTTTTATAAATCCTTTTTAAAATTTAAAATGTGTTTTTGAACGATGTGAGCATATGCTCGTATGACCCAAAATGATTCGCGATGGCTTCCATCCTTATTTCTTCGTGACCAGGAGTACGGCTAGGCATTCATTGGGCTGGGTAACAAAATTAATCGGATTGATACGCACATAAGTACATTTTCAATACAATCAAAAATACAATCAGAATAAATCCTATTTAATTTTTTTAATTGTCAAACCATACAATCAAAATATATTTTTTAATAACCTAGCAACTAACAATGTTGTACTCCATAGTATATACCATGACTATTTAAGCGAGTTGCTGTCCAACGGACGAACTCGACAACTCACTACTTGCAAATTAAATCGTATTATTTGGATTAAAACCATCAGAATAAATCCTATTTAATTTTTGAAGAGTCCATATTATGGGCTATTTTACATACCATATCCGGGTGTCAAGTTTGGAGTCGGATATCCTTCCTTAAAACCGGATATGTATTCTTCAAAACTATTTCGAAATCGAATACGGTGCAAAAATTATCCTATCCGTTCACACCCCTAATCGCAAGGCTGTTATATCCATATTCTATTCATTTTATTACAGAAGGATCTCGATGAAGTTAGTGGCCGTTTCCTTTACAAGTCATTTTATAATTTATGGTTGTCTTAGTATTTGTAGGAAATCAGTTTTCTTTTTGAGGGGTTGTAGGTAATCAGTTTTATGCTCCATAGTTGTCTTAATATTCGTAGGAAAGTTTTATGTTTCATAGTTGTCTTAATATTTGTAGGAAATCAGTTTATGCTTCAGTGTTTGTTCCTGATGACTTCCATAGTTCTGTGTGATTGGGAGCTAGTTTGGGCAAGTATTGTCACTGGTCGTGGATCAGGGGGCTCATGAGAATTCTGTTGGAGGTGATTTTGCCTGTGCGATTGCAAAGCTCAACGATACCCCTGATGGACAGGTCCATACATGCATTGCAATAATCCTTGAGGAGATCGTTATAACTATCAAGCAAACACTCCACTAATCAGTCGTGTTCACAACAACCAGGTAGCATTGACATTCCAGCTGTATGTGGCTCTAACACGAAGGAGTGCCAGAAGATACATAATTTTTCAGCAAAAAACATTTAGCCAGTAAACGAAACCCTTGTATATTCACCGGAGTAAAGTGTTGAACGAATCAGAAAATGTCGAGGATAATTATCTAGCTTAACAGCGCAAAACTTCTCCGATTGGATCATCGTGCTGCCATAACACAAAAATGGCTTATCAGCAAGAGCCGAACAGGCCTCCTCGCACATAAACACCCAAACCTTCCAACCTATTCTAAACCAAATTCAACGGCTGACATTTAGATGTACCAGGAGCAAAACGAACATCTTCTCTATCGGTCACTCTTGCTTGCTTTCTTGAACGCTGAAAGGTTCCTCTTGAGAGAATTGACAGCAGAAAGCATCTGCAGTTTCTCCGTGGACGCCCCGACGCGTTTCTGATTGGCCTTCTTAGAAGATGCATCATCTGGATTTCCCAGAGACGATTCCTCCACAGGTGGTTCGCTATCCAATGTGCCTGCACGCCCACCCTTCTTCCCAGCTTGTTTTCGCACGAAGGTGGCACTCCTGCACAAAACCATTCACAGTTAGCAGCATAAATTAACGCTATGGAGGAAGCAGATGATTATGGAAGCAGGGGGTACCTCTTGTACTGGGGATCAGTAGGATCCACTGCATACAGATGAGACGTGAACATGGGTCTGAACCTCTCGTCTTTGCTAAGATCGATTTCAGGAAGTTTTTCCTCGACAGAATCCTTGCCCTTTTTGCCCTTTTTACTCTTGCGTTTTATGTTATAACCCTTTGCGCCATTGGCTGCATCTTGGTCAGCAGCAACCAAGAGCTCCAGCTCTTCTCTAGTTGCTTCTGGCTCAAAATGCTCCTCTGGAAGCTTGTCCTTTCCTTTCCCTTTGGCCTTCACCTTCTGTTTCTTGATTGGCTTAACTTCTTCATCAGACTTTTCATCATCAAAGGAATCATCTTTTTCATCATCATCAAAGAAATCATCCTTTTCATCAGCACTATCTTCGTCGCTAGAGTCATCATCATCCTTTGACGACCTCTTCTTAGCTTTCCGCTTTTCCTTCATTTTTTCTTGGTGCATCTCCCAGACAGTCTTCGTCTTGGTGTTCTTTCTCTCAATGACACGTTTGCTGAGGTCCTCGAGCTCCGTGTTGAATGTTACTTCCATGTCCTGGTCATTAGTTTGTTCCTCATCAGATTTATGTCCTTCTAGTAAAAGAGCCAACCTTTCCTTATTTGTTAACTTTCTTTTCGCTACACCATTTGGCAGATCATCACCGGAATCGTTGACATCATCATCTGACGCACTGTCATCGCTTGCTAAAAATATAGCAAGGTCATCAATCTGCAACCGAAAAAATAGAACGTCAAAGATGAAAAACACAGAAGGACAATAAACAATGACCAACAGATTGAAAATTTTCATGAGACGAAAGGATAGCAAAATGCATGGCATCGTTATGAAGTTACGTGATTTTGAAAGAGCAAGTGTACAATTTACAGCTGTTCAAAGCAGATTTAACATACAAGAGACTACGATGATACTGTATTTCCTCCTTTACTATTCACTAGTGCTGATCATTTATCTTGACACTAGGTTTTCCTCCCTTGCCATTTATAAAGTCAACAAGAAACTGATTTGTCAGTTTTATGTTAGCAAACAAAATGAGCTGACCTCCTGATCCTCTTTGAACTTTCGCCTGAAGATCTTCTTACGATCTGGTGCAACATCATCCCAGGTGGGGTTAACTTTGCTATGTTGCAAAGCGCGAGTTTCAAAATCAGGCTCCTTGTAATTAGGAGGTGCCTGCATTAAGTTAAACAAGTAACAAACTGAAAAGACCTCTTTTAGCACAAGTGAAAGGCAATTTGTGCCCAAATAGCATCACAACTTTGAAAAGCAATATGGAAAGAAAACATAATATAATCATTCTCTACTGAAAAAGAGAAACATTGATGCTGGCAAGTGTCAGTAGTTCAATATGCCCACCAACAAATATGAATGTAGACGCAATCTATTCAACTAAGGTACCTCTGTAGCTACATCACGGGCAGCGCACTTGAACTCCCTAGAGTCGGGAATAAACTGCAAATCCAACACATTTGCCGTTTTCAAGAACTCGGTACCATTAAGAGTCAAGTATAGGTGGTCTGCAGTTGCACTGGAATCACACACCACAACCGCATAGTAGTACCTGCAGTAGATCAACATAATCATCAGAGAGCTTAATGGGAAAGCCTTGGCAAGAAGTGGCATTCTAATATGGTTCATATGAAAGATGGACAGACAAGGCTTTTTGCACATATGCACGCAATCCTAAACATTTGAAGCAGAAGCCACCGTAGTTACATTTACAGATAGGATTAGAACATTTTTGTGTTTAAGTTAGAACATGAAGATTATGGATTATGGTTAAAATCATGCAAAATCTACTCAGTAAGTCCCAAACAAACAGATAAATAACAAGATGATAATCAGCAAAAATATCTCTATGCCTTGTTGCTAACCTCAGTTTGTTTAGCTCATAAGCCCGCAGCCTGTTGTTTTCGGTGTCAGGGTCATGTTCACTATCTTCTTCGCCATCAAAATCATCACTGTCATCGTCTTCATCGTCGTCATTATCGTCTTCCCCACCATCACCACCATCATCCTCATCGGCACCAATAAGAGCAGACGGGCCTTGAGTTGTCTCAATATTCATGCACTCCAGTCCGAATTCTGATGGATATACTGAGACTGATAGAACCCGCCCACCTTTCGGGACATGTGATGTCATCACCATATACAAGTCCGCAGCCTGTTGAAGGGGGCAAAACAAAGAAATAAATATCATTGAACCCAAGCATGCCAAGGGGTTGTAATCTTCAGTTTTAGAGGGTATCGTTAAGTTAAATTTGGACTATTAAGTATCAATAAAATGTTTAAGGGTTGCTATAAAAATCACAGTAAGTTGCTTTAACACTTAAACAAACAAAAAATGCGCTGTATAAATGTAAAATCAAATTACATGTGTATTTGAGTAACAGGATCTCTTTCAAAATTTGCGATTTAGTTCCATCCTAAGGCTCAAATTCAGATCCCCTACCCAAACAGGTCCTCAGGGCTCAGGGGTAAGTTTGAACTGATGCTGTGAGGTTATATATTAAGTATTACGTCTCAATGGCTTGGTTACCAACTCAAGTTCAACCCAAAATCAAGCCCATATAACCAATCAGTCATCTGTTACCCCGATGGACATTTCTGCTAATTCGGCTTATGCCACCGCCATTGCCTTAGTGCACACAGCTCTGCTGACAAGAGCCAGATGCTCTGAAGCTGTTGTTTTCCACTACTGTAACATCTTAGAAGCACCCCCTATTGGAGGGGCAGTTGGCAGTTAGCACCAAAGGATGCGAAGAAAAGATGATAGTTGCGGTGTTTTGAATACAGATAGACACGGGCCAGTTCAACTATATATATACAGGTCATCATTATATGGGGATATCTGGACTAAAGAACCCAGAAATTTGACACCACTTCGGATTTTGTTCATAATCTGAATGTCCATATTTGGTGCATTTCTCTCAACTAAAAACATGCAAATTTTACTGCTCGAAATTCCACCTGTTCTCAACAAAACAAAAGGAACATAATGAAATCCTCTTAAAGGTAAACAACATGAACCCATGGATCGAACCTTCACCTAACAAACAAGAAAATAACATATAGGTTTCTAAGTCTGTAATAAACACGCAAATGCAAAAAAAAATGTACAGAAATGCACGTCAAACTTACAAAAAAGAAACATGTTGGCCTCAAGCACATCCTTTCAAGTGATTCTCAAGCAAGCGTTACAATAAAATTGCGTTTTGAACATTGCAGAAACTGTTTAGGCAGAAAGGAATAGATAGAAGAAATCAATGAATTAGTACACACCTTGATATGATCCCAGTCCATATTAACAACAGCAAGCCTGTGAGTTTCCTTATCAATCATAGGTGTATCATCATGACTCGCCATCAAGTAATGAGCAATGTCACTGCCGATAGAGTACTGCAGAATAAAAAAGAAAAGATATTAGAAATAATGCAAGAAAAATATTTCTCTAAGAAGACAAGAAAATACAACTAGCAAAGTGTCTCCATAAAGAAAAGTTAGCAACCATATGGAAATCCTACAAATAAGAAAACATAACATAGGACCCGTACTGGCGATAAAACTAACTTTGCAGTACGTTACCAAAACACATCAGAATATCAGATCAAGAGTTGTAGTTAGAAATCGTTCTTATAGCCATATATTTAATTGCAGGGTTACCGAAACATGCATATCGCTGTCCCTAACATGCATCAATAACTTCATGCTCTACAAGAAGAATAACAGTAGCAGTACAGCAAGCACAAGCATGCACAACAAGATGAAAATTGCCATCACTTGAACCTGCATGATTGGGATTAAACCAGCATCTGTGCTGTGCACACGAAAGATGGGATTAAACCAGCATCTGTGCTGTGCACACGAAAGATGGGATTAAACAGCACATGGACAAAACTACAACCAACCAACCAGACAACAAAGTAACATTCAGAAGCGCTTTTATTCAAGAAACTGAAAAACCTACTTTATAAGCAAACTGAGACTTGGAGAGAAAATAACCCCCTGATCACAAGCGAGAACATAGACTAATCACTAACATATGAATTATCAAGTACAGTATGATGGAGGAAAATGTTGAAGGCTGCAGTCTTTACAGTAGTGAAAGGTAATGCAGCGAAATTTAATTAAGCATCACAGAATAGGAAGGGAAACATCACCTGGCCATCGTCCTCCTCATCATCATCATCGCTACTAGAACTCTCTTCTTCATCCCGCTCATCATCCTCTTCCTCCACCTCATCATCCCCCTCTTCACCAATCAGCTTCTCCTTCTCCTCCTTCTCGTCCCCCTCCTCCTGATTGAGATAGTAGTGCAGCATGGGGTTATCCCTGGCGCTCTTCTTCCGGCGCCTGCCCCGCTTGTCCACGGGCGCCTCCGACGACGTGAACATGGGGTTGGTGAGCATGCCGTCGAACCTCGAGTCGAGGGCCACCTTGGCCTCCTTCCGCCGCATCGGCCGGAACCTCGGGTCCGTCCGCGCCCCCGAGAACCGCTCGTCCTCCATCGCCCGCTTCATCTTGTCGTGCCCGCGCTTCGCCTCAGCCCCCGTAGTAGCAGCCGTGGCGGTCTCGGCCTCGGCCTTCTTGGGATTCTTAGGCGCGTCCTCCTTGTGCTTGCGCTTCCGGAGAGGCGCCTCGTCGTCGGCGGCGGCGGTAGGACGCGCGTGCTTGTCCTTCCTGGGCTTTTTCTCGTCCTTGGGGTTGGATGATTTTTTGCGCTTCTTCCCACCCTTGAGGTCGACGGAGTTGCCCGGCGGCGCCATGGCGGCGGCCGGAGAGGATGTGCAAGGGGTCGTCGGGGCGAGGTCGATGAGGAGCGGGTGCTCGAGTCGGGGGTGAGTGGAGGAGGGGGAGGGGCTGGCGGCTTAGGGTTTAGTGGGGGTGGGGAGGTGGCGGCGGCGGGGAAACCCTAGCGAGGCGGTGGTGGCGGGAGTGAGAAGAGGGCCGAGTTTTAGCACGAAACAGTTTTTTTCTTGATGGGATGGCAATTCGGCTGTGAATATCCAGACCGGCCACAAGAATGTAAAGCCCAGCTACGGTTTGAGGCTCACTACGGCCGAGCGTCGTCGGCAACGCATAACCCGCATATGTTCAGTCAGCAGGCTGGAAATTGCAGGTTATGAACGCCAAAACATGTTGGCATGTCGTTTCTTGAGCAATTTGAAGCTATGTTATTATTTTCTTGTTTCACCAATATGTCACGAAAAGGAGTATAAAATTGTACTGGTCATATGGTCGAACATGCTGATATATAAATATGAAACCGATGTTAGGAAAAACTCATTTTTTATTCAACCACATATTATATATTCATTCATTTATTCAATAGGGTGGACAACAGCGCACATGCAAGGACACAAGACCTAAGGCACGCATACATGCATGATTATTAAACCAACAATCACAAGCTCAGTCGCCAAGCCTTCAGTTCAGCTAGGTAGAGGAGCCAACATCATGGCCATGTCCTCCGTCAGCACCAGCGCTCCCCCATCCAGTAGAGGACCCTGAATGCAATGGGGAAGTTTCTGATGGTGGCATCTGTGGAGCCACCTGGACTTGCTAATTTTTTTTAAATAATACACACAAAATAATTTTTTTAATAATACACGCGATTTTTTTTTTTGCAAAAATAGGATCCCGTCGTCCTTGGCGAAGACGACGCCGACCTGTCGTCGTTGCTGAAGACGAGAGGGCCCACAAGGCCACGTGGAGGCACGTGTGAGCTGCTGGGCTGTTACTAGTGGCGTGCGTGCACAAATAAACGCCACTGGTAATATTACTAGTGGCGTTTCTCCACACATACACGCCACTAGTAACAGCCCAGCAGCTCTCACCTGCCTCCACGTGGCCTTGTGGGCCCTCTCGTCTTCAGCAACGATGACAGGTCGGCGTCATCTTTAGCAAAGACGACGGGATCCTACTTTTGCAAAAAAAAAAAAACGCGTAATATTTCTGGAATTAATTAATTTTCGTGTATTATTTAAATAAAATTAGCCCTGGACTTGCAGGGACTCATTGTGCACCTTCTCTGATGAGTTTTTCATCTCTTTCACCTCCACAAGAGCCCTCTCTGACTCCACCAAATTGCTCTGCAACTGCGTGAAGTTGGCATTATGCTCACTACCCAAATTCGTACTTGGATTACCTAGGAGGAAGTTGTCGATGATGGATTCGGCAGATGGGGTGACAAATGAGTACACCTCCCCATCTACTGATTCTACAACGATGGCAACTCTTTCTCCGGTGAAAGCGGTGTATTCGGTTGCCTCCTTAAAAAGCTCTTCAAGCAACTTGTTGAAGGTGATGGCGCGCTGGGCATCGTCATCAATTTGTTTATTGGCTGGCAACTTCGGCATCTTGAGATGTTAAATTTATATGTTGTGGCTTGAATGTCTAAAGAGTGGGTTGTTTTGATGATCTTTATATAGGAGCCAAAAAGTAACTAGCTCGTGGTATACACTTGTTGCAATTAACGTTGCTTGTCTCTAGCGCATATACATTGATATCAATTAAATGTGGTACTTATCTATTCCGGCGATAGTTTGGAAGCAATCAATACCAGTGCCTATCCTCTCCGTACAATTGAAACGATAAGTATATTGTCTTGGTGTATATAGTTTTTTAGATTTACTTGGTAAAATAAATCAACCTTTAACCAACTTAGTTATGTAGAAACACAATGTGGACTAATTTGTTTCTTTGTGTTTTTCTTCAAATACCTGCCATTCTCACCCTATTTACTAAACCCTACTATCATAGGCAACATTTGAACCTTTGGTTGCCTATTAAACTAATGGAACAGGAAACATAAATATTAAAACCTTATCAAGACTATTATGTGAACTTGACCAAATCGACACAACTTTAAAACTATTCGAGCGGTGTTATTTTTTCATCAATTTAGTTATGTAGAAACACAATGTGGACTAATTTGGTTCTTTGTTTTTTCAACGAAACTGTTATGTACTCTAACAGTTTGACCACATATGTTTTGTC
The DNA here is from genome assembly GCA_947311845.1 of Poa pratensis. NCBI lineage: Eukaryota > Viridiplantae > Streptophyta > Magnoliopsida > Poales > Poaceae > Poa > Poa pratensis. The sequence continues at coordinate 30,773,413 of CAMZMU010000095.1, forward strand.
AGATAGTTCTGATGAGGAAGATTAACATGTTCGTGTCGAGGTGGAGCACTTGGATGGTTCTGCCCCTAATTCTAATGTTTTTCATGATGATATTATGCAACACTCACCTCCTGTCATGCAGCAACCAAATCAGTCTATCACAGACGACAAACCAAAGAGAAACATTGTTAAACCTATTCGTTTAATTGAGAGTGTAACATTATTGATAATACTCTGAGTTGTGCAGAACATGTGGAGAACAAACATGAGCCATCCACATACACTTAAGCTATTGGTTCAGGTGACCGCGAGAAGTGGATTTCTGCTACGCAAGAAGAGATGTATTCACTTGATAAGAATGACACATGGGATGTTGTGTGCTTGCCTAAACAAAAGAAGGTCGTCCACTGCAAATGGATCTTCAAGAGAAAGGAGGGTTTATCTCCTAGTGAGTCTCCGAGATTTAAGGCAAGGTTAGTGGTAAAAGTTTTCAGTCGGATACCAGGTATTGATTATAATGATGTGTTCTCTTCGGTTGTAAAGCATGGTTCAATTGGTACATTTTTGTTATTGTATCTATGTGTTACCTAGATAAGAAGGTGCAACTGATACCCTAAAAGATGTTTGGTAAAAAATTAGATAACAGAGAGTTTGACATGAACATGGATGATCCGATGTTAGAACATGAACATCTCACATCTCACATAGAGATAGTTATCGTGTAAATGAAGGTATCGGGTGACATTTGAACTACATTTGTTTCTATGAGATTTTGACTACTTGAGGTATGAATTGAGTCTCTCCCTCGACTTTGAGAATTGGTGGTAGGGAGGTGTGTTTTGAGCATCAAGCACTCCTATGTAATTTGAACTAATAAGTGCCTCATATTTATATGTTTTTGCACCCTCTTTGGTCCTTAATTAACATAAAGTCTCTTCTTGTTTCACTCGTGATTTCTTCTCTTCCGTTCTTGCTTGGGTGTATGTGGGCAATGGATGATAAGAATAAAATAGCAAGAACATCATTCATCATGCATGTACATGTGTAATACATGAGAGTATTTAGGCGTTTCTCTTGTTTGTCTCAACATGTTTTCAGCATGGAATGGGAGAACATCATTCATCACATATATTTACCAACCAATACATATGAAATAAATAAATGGTGTGGAGAACTCCATTTCTTAACTTACCACAAGTTTTATTCATTGACTCATTCAATATAGGGAGGACATATAAAGGCATAGGTAAATGATCTGATCATGAGACAAGGTTCATGAGCCAATAGCCAAGACCTAAGGCGCAGATACATGCTTGACTAGGATTATTCAACTAGTGACATCCTTGTTACCAAGATTCCAGATTAACTAGTTGGTACCTAGGGAGCCAACATCATTGCCATATGCTATGTTAGCGTTAGCAATTCCCCCTCTAGTAGAGAATCCTATCTGCAATGGGGAAGTGTGTGGCGGCGCCATCTGTGGAGCCACTTGGATCTGCGGGAATTCACTGATCATCTTCTTCAATGCCTTTGCCATCTCTTTCACCTCTGCAACAGCCCTCTCCAACTCTGCCACTTTGCTCTGCAACTGCATGATTTTGGCATTCTTCTCACCTTCCAAATCCTTAAATGGATTACCTGAGAGGAAATCGTCGACGACAGATTCAGCAGATGGGATGCCAAACGAGTACATCTCCCCATTTTCTGATTCTAGGACGATGGCGGTTCGTGCTCCTGTGAGAGCAGAGAGTTTGAACGCCTCGTTGCAAAGCTCTTCGTGTAGCTTGTTGAAGGTGAAGGCGCGCTTGGCATCGCTTTGAATGTACACGGGGGCCGGCCTCTTCGGCATCTTCAAGTGCCAAACTTCTAAGTTGCGACTTGGATGTCTAGAGAGAGGGATGTGTTGTTGAACTTTACATAGGAGCACCATGTCTATAAAACATTGGTTGTAGTTAAGGCGTTGTTTGTCTCTAGCGCACGTACATTGATAACAATTAAAATCGTCGCTTATCTGTTCCGGTGATAGAATGGAGGAAATTAACTCGGCATGCTTATCCTTTCCGCATAATGCGGATCATGTCTTGGTGTGGTGTCTCTTTGATTTTTTTAAAATAAATCAACCGTCCATCGAGTTAATTATGAAGAAACGCAATATCGGTCGATCTGTTTCTTGTTCCTTTCCATAAAAAACCCGCCATTCCCATCATGTTCATTGAACCATGTCGTCAACATTAGTGCTTGAACTATGTGCTGCCTCGAATCCACGGATGCAAGAAAGATAAATAGTACAAGTTGATATAGAATATGAGGCAAACTTGAGAAAATCCACATGGAGAAAATCTTAAAAGCTATGATAGAAATAATAAAAATATGAAACCTACCTGAAACCTCGTCGAGCTCTGAAAAAGAAAACCTAAAATCCTTCATGTATTCCATGGAAAAATAGGTGATATATCATGTTGTTTGCTATTCTATTTGTTACCATTCATCGATCATATAAACCGAAGCAAGAACCCAATAGAGGAAGGGGATCTGAAATAAGACAAGAACAAACTTGATTTCAAGGACATGAAGAAATAAAAAACATATTGGTATGACACATAAGTTGATACAGACTTAGTAGGGTGTTTATACTTAAAATGTTGCCATACTGCATCATCTAGAACAACTTCACCATTATACGCAGTGGCGAAGGACGAAAAGAAAATGAGGTCGAGCGAAATCTAAAGCATAAAAAATTGATGCAATAAAATAAAGTTGTGTAGGCACATTAATACTTTATATGATTCTAAACCTAATCATTTAGTAACATGGAAATAAAACCGTATTTAAATTTTAAATAGAAGGAGAATCTATAGAAATTTTCTTCAGAAAAATTATACCCTTCCTCCCCTTTGTTGTCCCGTTTCCCTTCCGGACCATCTTCATCTAGGTGAAAGCCAACTGGCCGAGTCGCCGAGACCTCTCGCTGTTCACCCTCACGGCCGTGTCGTTCCTATCCAATCCTGCCGCCCACCTTCCGACGTTCCTCACAAGTACCCCCTCCAACCGCCGTCCTTTCAACCTGGAGCGCTGGAGGTCAGACCGCCGCAGTTGATTTGCCCTTCCGTGTGATCGGGCGTAAGGATGACTCCAACGGGCCGACGCAAACGGACACGCGTCTGGTCCACGTTTTATCCGTTTGCGTCGGCAAACGGACAGGCCCAGTCCGCCCCTGTCCGCCGTTGGTGGCAGTGCGCCAACGGCCCGAGCCCGAGCCCGACGCATTGAGTCCCCCCGGGATTTTTTTTAGCTAAACATGCCATATATGGGCCTTTTGTTGTCATATATAGGGGGGGGTGGGCCACAAACGGACTTTTACATAATATTTTTAAAAGCAAAAATATATAAAAACTCTAATATTTGCCCTTCGCGGGCTTCTACTCCTCTTCGTCATCTAGTGGAGGATGACATACTCCGGCTGCTCCCAGAGGTGCGCCGGTGGTCCGCCTCCGCCTCGCGGTGGGACGACGGCCGACGGCGTGGGCGGCTGCTCCTGCGCTCCTCGACCTTCCAGGCGCCGCCATTGAAGACCCAGCGCTGCCCTAGCAGGCCTTCTTGCAGCGGAGGCGCCGGTGGCAGGTCCACGTCCATGGCCTGCCACCATGGCTGTGGTTCCTCCAGGACCGCCGCCTGTTGCGCCTGCAGGGCCGCCTCCTGCTCCCTGGCGACGTCGGCGAGGACCATGGCCCAGCGCTTGGCCTCGTCCTCGACCATCTGCTTTGCGCGAGGCCTCCTTCGCGGCCTCGAGCTCGGGATCCACCTCCACCTCCATCTTCACGCGCGGCGGCGACGCAGACCCAATCCGCAGCGCGCGCGGCACTGGTAGTGCGTCCCGCCGCCGTGTGTGCGGTGGCGGTGACCAATGCCCAGATGGCGGCGGCGGAGCCCGCGTGTAGAGAGCTGCCGCCGCAGGTCGTGCTCGTCGCTGAACCACTCCGCCCAGTTAGGCGACGTGGCCGCGTGACGAGGGGTTAACTCATCAAATCCCATGGTTAGGACCTAGGGTTGAGATTATGGGGAGAGAACGTGGTAGTACTGGTAGTTTCGTCGGTTGACAAGCAGAGGCAAAGATTTACCCAGGTTCAGGCCCCTCGGGTGGAGGTAAAGACCCTACTTCCTGCTTGTCTGGTATTGATCGTGTGAGATTATGCGGTTACAAGGGAGCTCTGGCGAGATGTCGATCTCGCGAGGGCTTTTGGTGGTTCTAGTATCGCTTATCCAGGATCGACGGCCCTCCCAGCCTTTATAAGAGGCTGGGTATCGAGAGTCCATAACCGACCTGTTTACATGTAAGGAAAGTATAAAACCGACTATGCCTATGACTAATCTTGGAGGATACTCCTTATTGGGCCTTTCGTTATGGCTTCATGTAGCCTCTTGATAGTTGGGCCTTAGTCGACACGTGCACCAGGTACCCTTATGGTAGGGTACCGAGATGTATATCCTTGTCAGTAGCCCCCAATTACTTGTCTGACTCGAAGAATCGGGCATGGACTCATTCGTAAGTGCACGTCATGTGCTTTGTATTTATATATTATAATTGGAATTCATGTATGAGTAGCACATGTTGGCTATGTCGAGTATCTCATCGACTGTGGTTTTTGCTTATGCTGATCAAGGGATAATAGCTTAGCAGACCCAGTACTCGATGGATCGGGACTGGTTAACTACACATTCGGGTAAAACCTTACTAGCTTTCAATCAAACTCGAGTCCCCGGACTCGAATCTGGAACAAACTGGTCAGATTCGACTAGGCCGCGGAGGTCTTTCTGAGTCGATCTGCAGTATAGCTTTGAATTTTACCCAACGCGTCCGTCAGGATTTTTCATCATGTCTGCTGACACGGAAAGTATAAGGATTGACATTGCTGGAACGGTCCTTAGCCCAGCTCGAAACTTCGGCAGGTCTTACCTTTGCACTATGCGCGCAGCATCCGAGGTATTTGCGGCGGACGCAACTCGGGAATGTTTCGAGTATAATTTCGTATATGAACTGAGTCGAGCCTTTTGTCGACTGACACTTTGTCGTTATTCTATCGGGTGCGTGACAGCGCTCCCGATGGGAGTAGCCTCCGAGATTGTGCTTTATTGCTTGCAATGGAGGATAATCTCAAAACTTTTTATCCCATATACTCTTAGTCGAAGAAATTTTTGATACGCTCCCAATGGGAGTAATATGCCTCAGTCGAAGGAACAGTCGAGTGACCAAATTTTGCCTTAACGTTTGTTTTTTCACACCCGAACCAATCAAGACAGTCGAGTGAACGATATGCATTGGTGAACTCGAATACTTTTTTGAACAGATGCTTGCAATGACGTCAGGGATAACGTTTCTGGCGACTGCGCTTCCTGACACGCGGTGGCGTGCGTTATGCTGTGATGGATGGGACGTGACACATATGTGGGCCCATTATGCAGCGCTGACCGAACGACGGCGCCGTTTGGACTTGATTTGACCACTCTGGCCCACTTTTGACGGAGGCGTGATGATGGCTCCTCTTTTTGCGTGCGTAGTGGGCGGAGTGGCCGGTGACGGTTGATATGTCTCAAACGTATCTATAATTTTTGATGTTCTATGCATGTTTTATATCAATTGCCACATGTTTTATGCACTTTATATCATATTATGACATTTATTGGACTAACCTATTACAAGATGCCACAGTGCCAGTTTCTGTTTATTATGTCTGTGTATTGCAGAAAAGGCCCGAAAACAAAGTGCTCGGAAAAATCTGAAAAATTTACAGAAATTCTATTTCGCCAGAAGACTCCGGGAGCGAGGAGGACAAGTCTGGGGGAGGCCCACAGCCTCCACACGCACCTTGGGCGCGGCCAAGGGCCCACCGGCGCCCAGGGTGGTGTCGCCTCCTCGTGCACCGCCTCGCGACGCCCTTTGGACTATATATTGCCCCTAACCTAAAACTCACAGAACGATCGACGATTTCTCCAGAAGAGTTCCGTTAGCTCCGCCGCCACCAAAAACCCTAATTCGGGGGACAGAAGTCTCTGTTTCGGCACCTTGCCGGGACGGGGAATTGCCCCCGGAGCCATCTCCATCGATGCCACCGCCATCTTCATCGCCGTTGCTGCCTCCCATGATGAGGAGGGAGTAGTTCTCCCCGAGGCTGAGGGCTCGTACCGGTAGCTATGTGATTTATCTCTCTCTCCCATGGTGTGATCTTTATGTGATCATGAGCTTTATAATCTAGTTGAATCCATAGATGTATTCTTCATTATCTTATATGCTACTCAAGTGGTTTTATTAATGTAATCTCCGGAGTCACCTTTGTCCCACGGTGCGAAGTTGACAGTGTGCGCCCGTGTGTGGCTCCTAGGCTAAAGATAACAGGAATACTTATCATGAGTTATTGTTTGCGTTGGATGTCTCTATGAAATTGCGGTGTTTGTCTAGTACCTTCTAGGGCGCTCAAGTTGACAGTGTGGGTTAACTAGACATGGGAATGCGACTTTAAGGTGTGCTTTTATAGCCCTACGCGGTGGATTGGTGTTCGTTATCCAACGAGAGAATAACTCAGAGTAGCATAGTGAAGAGGAAATATCTATGTATTCAATTATATTATTATTATTGAGAGTGTCCACTAGTGAAAGTATGATCCCTAGGTTTGTTTCTAAGCATTGAAACACCGTTTACAACCAGTTCTGCTACATGTTTGCTTGCTGCCATTTTTATTTCAGATTGCAATTACCACTTATAATCATCCATATTACTTGTATTTTAATATCTTTTCGCCGAACTAGTGCACCTATACACCTGACAAGTGTATTGGGTGTGTTGGGGACACAAGAGACTTCTTGTATCTTAATTGCAGGTTGCTTGAGAGGGATATCTTTGACCTCTACCTCCCTGAGTTCGATAAACCATGGGTGATTCACTTGAGGGAAACTTGCTGCTGTTCTACAAACCTCTGCACTTGGAGGCCCAACACTGTCTACAAGAATAGAAGCGTGCGTAGACATCAACGGTTGCCCTCCGCGTTTGCCACGTGTACGGTGAGATTGCGTGCGTAACGCACGATTAGGATCTGAACGGTTGTGCTCGCTTTTGATTTGTGGTAAATAGGGGAACGGACGCTGGCATTATTTTTACTTGCCATTTGCTCTGCGTGCCGCCCCTGCTTCATCGTCTTCCTCTCGCTTCCCATTGTTCTTGCGCCCGAGCTCCCACTGTTCCCCTTAGCCACCACTGCCATGGCGCCAAAGAGAAAGGCTGCTGCTGCCGACGCGCCCGCGACCGACGCGGCCGCTCTGAAGGGGAAGAAGACTGCGGCTGGCGCATCTGCCCGCCGTCGACCTCAAGAGCGACGGCGATTGGATGAAATCCACCATCAAGGAGGCGCATCTGGACAAGCTTCGCGAGGAGGGAATGCTGCCACCCGCGGACCAGCTGTTCGTCCGCGCGCCGTCGCCCAAGGAGGTACTCCCGAGCCTCGCGCTAACGAGCGCGTTTGTTTTGCGGAGTTTCTGCCTAGGGGTTTTTCGCTTCCCTTCCACGACTTTGTTCGTGGATTGATGTATGCATACGGGGTGCAAATCCATGATTTCACCCGAATGGCATTATGCACATTGCCTGCTTTATGGTTTTGTGCGAGTGCTTCTTGGGAGTTTCTCCCAGCTGGGCCCTCTGGAAGTCGATTTTCATGGTCCGGCCCAACAACCGAGGCGGCCGCACCTATCCTGTTGGCGGCTTCGGGATCCAGGTGCGCAGCGACCCGCTACTTCGCCCTGAAGCCAGTCGACTCGGCGCAAGGGTGGAGGAAGAGGTGGTTCTATGTGCGCGTCGACCAGGAAGGAGTCCCGCCATTTTCGACTGCTGGCATACTCGCGAGGACGAATGCCTGGGACCACCCGCTGTCGGCTGAAGAAAAGGCAGAAGCGGCGCCTCTGCTGTCGAAGATTGGAGAGCTGCTAAGCAGCGTAACTGGTGTGCATTTGATTGCCACCTTTGTGAAGATGCGGGTGTGGCCGCTCCGCATTCACCCACCCCATGTGGGAGTACGAGGGTGCGCTCGACGCCACCCGAATGAGCAAGGAGGAACTGTCGAAGAGCGAGCTGGTGTCACATGTGCGGTCCATTACCAGCACAAAATCCAGCGAGCCCTGCAACGTCGACTGCCCTGTCACTCCTTATGGTCCTGATAGGCCTTTGGAGGAGGTTAGTGAACGATCAAATTTATGATCTCTGCTTTTGCTATTTTGTTGTGCATCTTTGTAACTTTCGACTGTATATTTGTATGCAGGGCCATTCAACTGCATCAACCCTTCCTCCTCTTCCCGAAGATGGCCCAACTCATGAAACGGAGGTGCAAACGGTAGAAACGAAGGGAGGGATGAATCGCCTCTACCTTCGGCTACCACATCTCCATGGAAGAGGTCGAAGAGGAAGGGGCAGAGGAAGTACAGGCCAGGAGCCCGCCACGACTGATCATGTGAGCGAGGTTCCCACTCGCAAGCGTCGTCGGGTGGCCGAGTTGTGTCTTCTTCCACGAGTTCACCGCGAAGGATCAGATGTGAGATGACGGAGACTCGGGCTCGTCTCCTACTGCCACAGCTGCTCCTTTGAACGTGAGCCCTGAGCTCAGCTCCTCCTCCCAGTTGGGTGAGGAGCTTTTTTGGAGGCCCAAACTTTGACAACCTTGATACTGATGAGGAAGAAGAGCACAGGTATGCGTCTGAGCTTTTTGTACTAAAGTTTTTGTTTGTTGATATTCTTGCTTATGTTGTATTTCGTCTGTCACTCGCAGTGCTGAGACTGTGCGCCCTCTGACTCCCCATCGAGAAGATTACGACCCTGAGCACCCGGAAGTCTCTCACGTGGCTCCGGTCATTCAATCAGCAGCCACGCTACTGCTATTGAAAGGCCAAGGCTATGAGTGCCGCAACTCCGGAGGTCGGGACATCAGCCGCGAAGCCGCGCCTTGGACGGAACACGTAAGTGTCTTTTTGTCGAGTCCGCATACGGGACTGGGTATGTATAACTTATGCTGGTTTCGTGTGCTTGCAGCCTTACTACCTCAACCTGGTAGAATCGGGCAAGGCTTTTGTCCAATGGAGCAAGAGAGGGACAGTCTGCGCACCAGTTTGGAGCAACTCACTCGTAAGTGTATTTTGATTCTCCAAAGTCTTTTTGCTGTCTTTGCTTAGTCGAATGTTTGAATTACTTCTTGCCATCAAATTCAGATGACAAGGCATCGGCTGAGTCTCGGGTGAAGGAGCTAGAAGATGCACTCGCCAAGCAGCGTGCTGAGTCGAAGAAGGCTTTGGATGATGCCAAGACTCGCTGCCTTGCGCGAGAAAGAGTATGCTGAGCGGCTGGCTAGCCTCACCGAGACGTGGGCGGTTAGTAAAATTTGCCACTTTTTGTTTACTTCTGTTGCCGCTGAGTGTTGTGTAAGAGTTTCTGTTCTCTCTGATTTTTGAAGGAGCTGTTGGCGCACCGCACCTGTAGACCAGGCGAGTGGCGATTTGTCCCTCGACCGTGCTATTGGCGACCTTGACGCCGTCTCCGCCCAAGCTAAGGATGCACTCGCCAAGTCTACGAGCACACTCGGCGCCGTATACAAGGGCGTGTTCCCGTCTGGCCAACTTCCATCGACTGTGGATGGCTTCGCCGACGTCCTAGGCCCGGGAACCTCGAATGGCGAGTTTTGCTCGCACCCTGACGGTACGCGGCTCAGAGACCACCCTCAAGCTCCTTTTAGGTCATGGGATAGAGGGTGACTTCAAGGCCGCTCTGTCTGATTTCCCTCGGAAGCCGGACGGGAAGCTGGTGTCTCTGAAGCATGTGAACGAGCCAGCGCGCAGCTGGCTGAAATTTTTATGACTACCGTGGAGCGCCGGTCAGCGGAGGTCGCCAATCGCGCGCGTAGGGCTAGGTCGGAGTCTGCATCATAGACTTTAGGGCCATCTTCCCTTTTGTTGGACTGTAATTATACTTTTATGATACGCGAGTATGTATGCTTTTGCCACACTTGTATGGATTTGGTTCCTTGTTGTGTTTCTGCCTGTAAGGCTATGTGCTGTTACTCGCCTAAGCTTTGTGATGAGTTTCTCATGAGACTTTTATGATGTTTGGAACAGAAACGGGCAGCCGCTACTTCATCTGGCTCGTCGCGGCATCGTGCTCCTACTCGATCTCGAGCTCAGGTGGCAAATGATGCCGCAGTAATGCGTTATATGAAGGCTCGAGTCGCAAAACTGGAGCAAGAGTTGAAGAGTGCCCAGAGCGAGCTGGATATGATGAGGGCGAGGCCTGCTTTACCCACTCAGCGAGAGGACTATGTGCTTGGCGAGATGGAGATCGTGAACAGACAACTCGAGTGTAAGCATGACTGCCTTGATCTCAAGAGTTCATAGTCTGTCCTTTTTGTTGATCCAACGTGCCTTGTTGCAGGTTTTGTTCCAGACTTCCAGGCGGAGCAGCTCGTGTTGATGAGCAGTTGAACAATGCGACTGACGAACCAACGACGGGCCGTCAGCACTTTCGCTTGGATAAGAACCGAGCGCATACTCGCAACTCTAAAGGATCGAGTGTGGCGGAGCACTCTGCTGCTCGAGTTATGCAGGTCGGCCTTCAGTCGAATCAACCAGACTTTTTCCCGACAGGGCCGCAACCTCAAGGAATCCATGTTGCTCGGGCTTTTCCGGAGTGCAGGTCCTATTCGAGATTTTATCACCCAGAAGCTTGTGGATGGAGCCAACGCAACGATGGCGTATATCCGGAGTAAGCGTCCAAATATGCAGCTACGTCCACCCGTGCCTGGATCGACTTTGTCACAGTCGCAACTTGACGAACAGTCGAATATGCGAGGGTGATGGTTGAGTGTTATCACGCTCAACTTATGGGCCCTGTTCTTCCAGTCAAGGACGAACCGGAAGATTAGGGTATTCTGTATATAGGGCAGCCCCGAGTGTAAATTTGCCACTTATACGTAGTGTATATTTATTTATATGTATGTGCGCAGCCCCCGTGTGTATCGAGTGGGGTTTATGAAAAACACTTAGTATGGAACATGAATTGCACAGCCCCCGAGTGTTCGAGTGAGGCTGTGAATTTTTGCGATGTTTGAAGCTTCAACTCATGATTTTGAGCAACTTTTTCGTTTATGTATGATTTTTATGACCCAGCCCCGAGTATTCGAGTGCGGCTGGGGTATTATGTTTGAAGAAGGAGCGAAAGCTCATGCTTTGAGATAGCGCAGCCCCGAGTATTCGGGTGAGGCTTGCGAGTAGTAAGCAGGGAGAAATATGAGGAATCATTGACTATATTCCATTTTTGAATGTTAAGCTGCAGGCCGCCTCATTAAAAACCTTCCAGTCCCCTTAGGTACCCTGGTAAGGAAAAGAGCGCGTCTGAAACCTGCAGCCATCCGACATATGTGCCTATTACATTGTGCGACTGAGCAATCTAAGCATAGAAACGGCGCAGCTGCGCAACGTTCCAAGGATTGTGCGAGAGTTCGCCTGTCTTCGCATGCTTCAGTCTGTATGCTCCACCACCAATGACCTCGGTGATGATGAAGGGTCCTTCCCATGGAGAAGCGAGTTTGTGCACCTTCTTTTGCTTCAGTCGAAGTACCAGGTCGCCAACCTCAAAGGACCTGGTACGCAGTCGACGGCTGTGGTAGTTGCGGAGGTCTTGCTGATAGACAGCTGTGCGTGCTAGCGCCGTGTTGCGTGCTTCTTCGAGCAAGTCGACTGCATCTTCGAGTGCTTCATCTGCATCTTCTTCGTTGTATGCCTCGACTCTTGGTGCATTGAATCTTACATCTGATGGCAGGATTGCCTCTGCGCCGTAGACCATAAAGAATGGGGTGAATTGTGTTGAAGCGTTGGGAGTTGTGCGTAGGCTCCATAGCACAGAGAGTTCTTCGACCCAAGCACCCGCGGCCCTTTTGAGTGGCACCAGGAGGCGTTTCTTGATTCCGCTCGTCACGAGTCCATTGGCTTTTTCGACTTGGCCATTGGATTGCGGGTGTGCCAGATGCATAATTGAGCGTAATGTCCTGCTCTTTGCAGAAGGATCGGAACTCTTCAGCCGTGAAGTTTGTACCGTTATCAGTGATGATGCTACTTGGCACACCAAAGCGGTATATGATGGATTTTATGAAATTGACTGCTGTAGTGGCAGTCGAACTTGTGATAGGACTGCTTCAATCCACTTGGTGAACTTGTCGACCGCCACCAGAAGGTGAGTATGCCCTCCATGGGAGGATTTTTTGAGTGGCCCGACCATATCGAGCCCCCACTGGGCGAAGGGCCAGGCCAATGGTATTGTCTTCAACGCCGATGCGGGTGCGTGCGGCTTTGTGGCGAATTTTTGACAGCCGATGCACCTTTTGACTATGTCCTCCGCGTCTTTGAGTGCTGTGGGCCAGTAGAAGCCTGCGCGAAAGGCTTTGGCTACGAGTGATCGACTGCTGGCGTGATGCCCAGGTACCTGCATGAATATCACGAAGGATGGCCTGGCCATCTTCGAATGCTATGCAACGTTGGAACATACCTGATACGCTGCGCTTGTATAGTTCGCCGTTGATGACGGTGTATGCTTTAGATCTTCGAGTGACGCGTCTTGACTCTGTTATGTCTTCAGGTACCTCGCCGCGGAGTATGTATGCGAGGAAAGGTTGGTCCAAGTTGGCTCGATGAGGAGTACCTCGACTGGCGGGTCCTTGTGCTAGGTGCTTTGCTCTTGGCTGGTGTGGCTGATGTAGGAGATGTTCGTTTTTCTTGATGGACCTGTGCTCGATGCGCTCGAGGAAACACCAGGTGGAACTGGTGCTTTGGTCGCGCCAATGTTGGCTAGCTTATCTGCTTCTTCGTTACTCTCGCGCCCTATGTGCCGCAACTCGCAGCCTTTGAAGCTGCCCTCCATTAGGTTGTACAGATCACGGTAGGCGATCATGTTATCTGCGATTGCATCGCAGGCCTTCATTGTTTGCTGCACCACAAGATTCGAGTCACCATAGATCATCAGTCGAGTGCACCCGAGGGCTTTGGCCATCCGCATGCCATGGATCAGGGCCTCGTATTCTGCTTCGTTATTGGATGGTAACTCGAATCCCATCTGCAGGATATAGCGAAGCTTGTCGCCTTTTGGTGATATGAGGATGACACCTGCGCCTGCGCCTTCATTCTTCTTTGAGCCGTCGAAGTACATAGTCCATGAGTTGGACACATCTGGTGCTCCTGGCAACTGAGCTTCAATCCACTCGGTATGGAAGTCAGGTAAGACTTGTGCTTTGATGGCCTTCGGGTAATCATACTTGATATCTCGTGGTCCTAGCTCGATGAGCCATTTTGCGAGTCGCCCAGTTGCGTTGGGGTTTGTGAGGATGTCCCGATCCCTGAGGTGCTGATTACAGTGATCGGGTGCTCTGCGAAGTAGTGCGTCAGCTTCCTTGAGGACATGAACACGGCGTAGGCCAGCTTTTGATAGTGCGGGTACCGCTGCTATGATATGGAGAGCACTTCACTCAAGTAATAGACTGGGCGTTTGATGCATGTAAAATGCATACATGAACTTTACATTTTATTACATGTTATTCCATGTTATTTGCATCATATAAGGGTTATATTCATGATTTATATTGAGTTTTGGGATAATTAACAATTTCCCCATTTTTCTGGAATTAACCCTGCACTGTCAGAAAACCCCTTTTTCTATATTTTTACGTTTCAGGCGACCAAATCACGTCATAATGACCTGAGATTTTACGGGGATCACTTTTTTTGGAAGGAACGAAACGTAGGCGCAAAGGAAACGAAGAAACAGAGACCAGAAGGCCGAAAGAGGTGGCCCACGCGGCCAGATTCCCTGACCGCGTGGGACCCACCAAAATGGCCCTCGGGCCTCCGCTGCCGTCGATCCTTCTTCCCGAAGCTTCGTCTTGACCTAAAAATGACTATATATAGACCCCCCAGGGCTTTCGCGAAAGGGAGCGCCGCCGAAACAAGAAACCACGAAACAGAGACCTGGAGCTGAAGATTGGAGGGGGAAAACTCCGGCGGGGCGCTGCCGGCGTGGTCTCCTTCTCCTCCAACAACATCTCCACCGACACCATGATGAAGAGGGAGTAGTCCACCCCTGGACTATGGGTTTGTGGAAGTAACTTATGTATCTCTCCTCTCTATGAGCTTCACTAATTAGTACCGTATGAGCTGCTGAACATGATTACGGTCATCTATGTAATTCCTTTGTGGTGGATCTTTATTATGAGTTAATACATGTTTGAGATTGCAATGGTTTTGTTTCAGTTATGAAAGTAGATGCATATTATGTACCCCGTTCTTATTTACTTGTCATGATCAAGCATGTTTATGAGAGCATGTGAGGGGGAACGTGTGCATTAGTTGGAGTAACGGGGGGTGGCTAGTGCAGTGAACGTGACAGATAGTTCTGCGATCCACTTGGGTTTTCTACCTTACTTTGTTGCCTCACTAGGGATAAACAAAAATACCATGCTACCGGAGAGTGGATGTGACCTTGGCCACTACCTCCATGACTAGATCTAGCATGTTCTTATTTTAACTTCATGTCATTGAACTTATTGCTATGCTCTGATTTATCTTAATTACTAAGGTGTTATGATTTAGTTCGCATCTTGGTGGAGCATAAGAGAGAGAACAACTTATACTTGAGATCTCTATGTTAGGACGTGATGCCCATATTATTAATAACTTGTCAAACCATGTCTTGCCATCTTTCATGTTAATTTTAGTGTTCCATTGTCTACCACGTTATCAAGAGAGAGTGCATTTGTGAAACCATGAACCCCGGTCCATTTTTAATCATAAGAAACACCTTTCCAACACTTTTATCACCACTTTTGTTTGCTGCCATTATTAAATCCGAAAATACAAAAACACTTTTACATCTTGCATCATTATAAAAAACCAAAAATATCATTTACATTGTTTCCACCATCATTGCATATTTATTTTACCATCATTGCATATTTACTACTGTTTGCATATTTATTTTATTATCATTCTCACACCTTGTGCTTGACAACCACTTGGTGAGGTTGAGGGCACAAAACAATTTATTTTGTTGCAGGTTCTCAAGAGAAGGATAAGGAGATAACACCTGAAATACTGGTTCCCCGAGAGTTCGATATTAAACCCTCGAGTCACCCCTCGTGGGGAAAACTGTCTTCCACTACTACATACACTCTGCACTTGGAGTCTCAACCTAACCCATTTACTTTTCACGCAGGTACCACGCGAAGGGCTAGCAACTGTTTTCTGGCGCCATTGTGGGGTAACTACGTGAAGGGCCATCAAGACGTTTTCTGGCGCCGTTGCCGGGGAACCATAGCTGAAAGGTTTATCCAAGGATCACTCACATCAAGTCAACTTCATCACCACTTGTGTAACAACCTAAGCTTGGGGAGGTTGCACCTACGTGAGCATCATCTTATCCATCTTTACCTACAATCATTTTATTTTGTTTTGTTCTTGTCTTGCATATCATCTTTATATTTCGGTTTGCATATTTATATTCAGTTTTGCATTTTTGTGTTGCATTTGTTATTTCGAGTTGCATTAGTGTCATTTTACTTTCAGTTTTGCATAAAAAATTAAAAACACATAAAAACTTGTTGAAATGGGAGATAGAACTAAATTGTGTGACTACACAAACACTCCTAATGATCAATTTATTGCTAAGCCTATCACCACACCTGAGATTACTGCTGAGAGCTATGAAGTTAGTCCTAGTTTGTTAAACTTGATAACTAGGGAACAATTTGGTGGTAGTGCTGTTGAGGATGCCTCTATGCATCTTCATGATTTTATTGAAATCTGTGACATGCAAAAGTTTAAAAATGTTGAAAGTAATGTCTTAAAACTGAAGTTATTTCCTTTCTCACTTAGAGGAAAAGCTAAAGAGTGGCTACATTCATTACCTACTGGTAGTATTAATTCTTGGGATGATTTAAAAGAAGCTTTCATTAAGAAATATTATCCCCCTGTTAAAATACTGCAAAATAGAAACAATATCCTCTCTTTTAGGCAAAATGAAAATGAACATGTTGCCATGGCTTGGGATAGGATTAAACTCATGCTTAGAACTTGTCCATCACATGGGGTTAATGAATGGACCATTTTACACTCTTTTTACAATGGTCTAAATTACATGTCTAGAAATATACTTGATTCAGCTGCTGGAGGTGCTTTCATGGGAAAAACTATATTAGAAGCTAAGAACATTTTGGAAAGTATCTTGCAAAATTATAGTCAATGGCATACTGATAGAGCACCTAGTTCATCTAAGAAAGTGAACTCTATAGAAGAAACAAATGATTTGTCATCTAAAATGGACACCATTCTTGCTTTTATTAATAAACAAAATTTTGAAAATATGCCTTTGCAAGAACTAGTTGGTAATAATCCTGAAAATGTTGATGTCAACTTCATTAGGAACTATGGTAATAATGGGTATGGTAATAACAATTATAACTCTTATAATAAACCCCCATATGTTCCTAACAACCGTCCTTTAGTGCCATATCCTAATGCTAATGATAAATGGAAGCCTATGTCATCAAGCAATGATAATTTCGAAGCAAATAAAATTCTTATTGAACAAGTTGCTAGTCATAATACCATGATACAAGAGTTGAATAAATCTGTTGCTTCTATTAGTTCTGATATTAGAGGTTTACAACTCCAAGCTGCAGGACTAGACAAAGCCTTGTCAAAACTAGCTGATAATCAAGCCACTTTATTGAGTATGTCTGCAGGGAAACCACAAGCACCACCCACGGTTGGGATGAATTCTATTAATATTGCTGAAAGTGTCCCTTCTACTTTGGAGGGAACTCTTAATGAACTGCTTGAATATCCTGAATATTTGTTGCCATTTATGTCTCAACTTGTTGGTTTAAAGGAAGAAGTTAATGAAACTAAAAATGATGAATCTCTTATGTTAGTGAGTTAGAAAGAAAAGTTGAGGAAGTTAAAATGCTTAGTGAAGTTAAGGAACCATTTGTTGATTTAGAGAAGTGTAGCTTGCATGAATTAATTTCTATCTTACAAAAATTTGCAAGTGATCCTTCTGTTAATATTAACCAGGCTGGTTTTGGTTCCTATATTGCTAATCATGTCTTAAAAGAAAAGATTGCTAGGTACAATCAAGAAGCTATGATACCACCTAAGCTTGGGGATATCTGGATCCCTAAGGTACTAGTAACCATTGGAAAAGAGACACACCATGCCATTTTAGATCTAGGATCTAGTGTCTCTATATTATCTAAAGAACTATATGAAGTCCTTGAACTTAAAAATATTGAGAAATGCTCTATTGAACTTGCACTTGCTGATGATTCCATTAGACATGCTCTAGGAAAAGTAAGTGATGTTATGGTAGAGTTACACATGACTTTTGTGCCTGTTGATTTTCTAATCATGGACATGGGGAATAAAACCTCTAGTCCTATTATTTTGGGAAGACCTTTTCTTCGTACTACAGGTGCCATTATTGATTCAAAGGAAGGGAATGTGAAGTTTCAGTTTCCACACAAGAAGAGCATGGAACACTTCCCAAGGAAGAGGGACACACCAAGGTTCAAGCTCCCTCATGAGCTACGTCCCCTTTGATTATCAAGTAAGTAAGCCTAGCTATATGGCTATAAAGAAAGCGCTTTACGGGAGGCAACCCGGTTGTTTTTGTTTGAGATTTTCTTTGAGTCCTCTTGCTGTAACAAGAGAGTAGTTTGTTAGTTTTGTTTCTGGGATTTTTAATAAAGAACCAAGTTTTACCTATTTTGGGTTTGAAAAGTTGCTATTCATTTTCGGAGAGTTTTCTGCCTGCACGAAGTCTGTGCACGGTTTGATTTTTCATTTTTTATCTGTAACTCCGATTGAGCTGTAATTTGAACTGTAGCTTCAACTTTTCATCCTCTGCACACGTGATTTTTTGCAGATTTTTCTGACGAGTTTAAGTAGGGTAGAAAAATGCGTTTTGCTGCTGCTTTTTTCTGGACAGATTCTGTCTTGATATTGTTTGATGCATTCTTTGAGCTTTTTGCTTGAATCTTTTTGATTCAATTGAGTTTATGAGTAGGCATACAACATTATATACTCTCTGGACATTCATATGAATTTTTGCCTAAGGATTTTATGCAGCAAGGAACCTATTTGTTTATCACTACTAATATCACCCCACAGAAAAGAAATGGGAGAAACGGTGTTTTGAAGTTTTTTCACAGGGATTAGAGGAGCTGCACCAAGAGCTATCCAAGGATGGTGAAGACCATAAGCTTGGGGATGTCAAGACAACCCCACTAGACCAACACACTCTCGGTTTGCACACGTCTAACTTCTGTTTTTCGATCAAAGCACTTTATCGTATAAACTTGGAGCGTCTTTTTTTTGCTTTTGTTATTTCGGTTTGTTATAAGACCACCACTATCATTTATATATGAGAGAGCTACTGGAAGTTTGGGTTGAATTATGTTGGATGCTATTAAATATATTGGGATAGGGATGTTTGAGTTGATTTTAAAAGATACATATAGTTGCATAATTCATGTGCTTTGAATGAATGTTAATTTGCAAGTGTGTTGTCAAGAGCTATCTTTTACCATGTTTAGATGTTGAATTTTAACTTTACTTGGTTTAACATGGATTGATTAGTTCTATGGACACTTATGCATGCATTTAGATGGTCAACTTTCTCCCTATTGCTAGCCCAAAAATTACAACAAGTAAAAAGCTTGTTTCCCAACACCTTCAACCAAAGTTTTTCCAGTGAGTCCACCATATCTACCTATTAGCTTTATGCTATTCCAAGTATGTTTATCATGTTATATTGTGTTATCTACATTTCTGAATTTAAATGCTTATGTTATTGATTGTCATGGGAAAAATTGGTTAAAAGCTCTCACGAACTTGATGCACAATTTACTTTTATTGCATTTAATAAGCATGAACCATTGTGATTAAAATTATGAAGTTGTGGGCTTGACAATAGTTTTGGTTGGGAGTTAGCCCATATGTGCTGTCACATGGCAAGCTTTCAACATTGCACTTATTTATATTTAGTTGATGTCATGTACTTTTGTTTATGGATGCCTATCATGGGTGAAATGAATGTGGATACTTAGTAAGTTCAAAGAGTTTGTATAAATGGTTAGAGAAATGCCTGGGCCGCTAATCTAAGCCATGCATCATTCATGGTGGAAATTTACAGCATAACCATAATGTTCATTCAGTGATGCACCTCATAATAAAAAGCTATACCCATAGTAAATAAAAGAGTGCTGAGATTGTTCATTGTCTGTTTGTCTTGTTGTTTTGACATGGGCTTGTTCATGTCAAGGGGCAAGAGGTACCCCAGTGCAGTTCTTGATGATACTATTATTACTTGCAATGACCTTTATTTGAATTTACTTTGTGGACCAAAGTGAGTAACACATGGTGTAGGTACTTGTATTCAAGGGACATGAGACATTCAACCAATACATTGTCAAGCACACCACTCATATTTGCTTTCACTTTAAACATTAATCATTCAAGATGCTATGATAGGGGTAATGAGAGCTCCACACCAATGACTACCACATTGCAAGCATTAACTTAAGTAGAAGTGTTTGGAAGTTAGATGAAACTTATTCATGCTTTACCTCTACTTATTTATCTATCCAAAGTGTCCACCTTTTATATTCAGTTTTCATAAGAAGTACTCTATGACCACCATAGGATGTTTTTACTTTTCATTATGCATACATTTGGTCCATAGTACTTTCTTCTATGTTACACTTTGTGAATTTATCATTGAACATCTTTACATTGAGTATTTGATATCACTTCATAATTTATCTTGCATATTGTTATTCCTTTGAAGAATGAATCATTTGACTTATGTAGCAATAGTAATCACCTTTGATATCCATTGATAGTATTAAAATGCAAAGTCCATGTTAGTTTTATCACCTTCATACTCGGGACGAGCATGGGTTAAGCTTGGGGATGTTGATGCATGTAAAATGCATACATGAACTTTACATTTTATTACATGTTATTCCATGTTATTTGCATCATATAAGGGTTATATTCATGATTTATATTGAGTTTTGGGGATAATTAACAATTTCCCCATTTTTCTGGAATTAACCCTGCACTGTCAGAAAACCCCTTTTTCTATATTTTTACGTTTCAGGGACCAAACACGTCAAATGACCTGAATTTTACGGGGATCACTTTTTTGGAAGGAACGAAACGTAGGCGCAAAGGAATCGAAGAAACGGAGACCAGAAGGCCGAAAGGGTGGGCCCACGCGGCCAGATTCCCTGACCGCGTGGGACCCACCATGGCCCTCGGGCCTCCGCTGCCGTCGATCTTTCTTCCCGAAGCTTCGTCTTGACCTAAAAACGACTATATATAGACCCCCCAGGGCTTTCGCGAAAGGGAGCGCCGCCGAAACACAGAAACCACGAAACAGAGA
This sequence comes from Poa pratensis, assembly GCA_947311845.1. Lineage (NCBI taxonomy): Eukaryota > Viridiplantae > Streptophyta > Magnoliopsida > Poales > Poaceae > Poa > Poa pratensis. Next base: position 30,793,901 of record CAMZMU010000095.1, read on the forward strand.
CCTGGAGCTGAAGATTGGAGGGGGAAAACTCCGGCGGGGCGCTGCCGGGTGGTCTCCTTCTCTCCAACAACATCTCCACCGACACCATGATGAAGAGGGAGTAGTCCACCCCTGGACTATGGGTTTGTGGAAGTAACTTATGTATCTCTCCTCTCTATGAGCTTCACTAATTAGTACCGTATGAGCTGCTGAACATGATTACGGTCATCTATGTAATTCCTTTGTGGTGGATCTTTATTATGAGTTAATACATGTTTGAGATTGCAATGGTTTTGTTTCAGTTATGAAAGTAGATGCATATTATGTACCCCGTTCTTATTTACTTGTCATGATCAAGCATGTTTATGAGAGCATGTGAGGGGGAACGTGTGCATTAGTTGGAGTAACGGGGGGTGGCTAGTGCAGTGAACGTGACAGATAGTTCTGCGATCCACTTGGGTTTTCTACCTTACTTTGTTGCCTCACTAGGGATAAACAAAAATACCATGCTACCGGAGAGTGGATGTGACCTTGGCCACTACCTCCATGACTAGATCTAGCATGTTCTTATTTTAACTTCATGTCATTGAACTTATTGCTATGCTCTGATTTATCTTAATTACTAAGGTGTTATGATTTAGTTCGCATCTTGGTGGAGCATAAGAGAGAGAACAACTTATACTTGAGATCTCTATGTTAGGACGTGATGCCCATATTATTAATAACTTGTCAAACCATGTCTTGCCATCTTTCATGTTAATTTTAGTGTTCCATTGTCTACCACGTTATCAAGAGAGAGTGCATTTGTGAAACCATGAACCCCGGTCCATTTTTAATCATAAGAAACACCTTTCCAACACTTTTATCACCACTTTTGTTTGCTGCCATTATTAAATCCGAAAATACAAAAACACTTTTACATCTTGCATTCATTAAAAAAACCAAAAATATCATTTATCATTGTTTCCACCATCATTGCATATTTATTTTACCATCATTGCATATTTACTACTGTTTGCATATTTATTTTATTATCATTCTCACACCTTGTGCTTGACAACCACTTGGTGAGGTTGAGGGCACAAAACAATTTATTTTGTTGCAGGTTCTCAAGAGAAGGATAAGGAGATAACACCTGAAATACTGGTTCCCCGAGAGTTCGATATTAAACCCTCGAGTCACCCCTCGTGGGGAAAACTGTCTTCCACTACTACATACACTCTGCACTTGGAGTCTCAACCTAACCCATTTACTTTTCACGCAGGTACCACGCGAAGGGGCTAGCAACTGTTTTCTGGCACCATTGTGGGGCCATCAAGACCGTTTTCTGGCGCCGTTGCCAGGGAACCATAGCTGAAAGGTTTATCCAAGGATCACTCACATCAAGTCAACTTCATCACCAGCTTGTGTAACAACCTAAGCTTGGGGAGGTTGCACCTACGTGAGCATCATCTTATCCATCTTTACCTACAATCATTTTATTTTGTTTTGTTCTTGTCTTGCATATCATCTTTATATTTCGGTTTGCATATTTATATTCAGTTTTGCATTTTTATGTTGCATTTGTTATTTCGAGTTGCATTAGTGTCATTTTACTTTCAGTTTTGCATAAAAAATTAAAAACATATAAAAACTTGTTGAAATGGGAGATAGAACTAAATTGTGTGACTATACAAACACTCTAATGATCAATTTATTGCTAAGCCTATCACCACACCTGAGATTACTGCTGAGAGCTATGAAGTTAGTCCTAGTTTGTTAAACTTGATAACTAGGGAACAATTTGGTGGTAGTGCTGTTGAGGATGCCTCTATGCATCTTCATGATTTTATTGAAATCTGTGACATGCAAAAGTTTAAAAATGTTGAAAGTAATGTCTTAAAACTGAAGTTATTTCCTTTCTCACTTAGAGGAAAAGCTAAAGAGTGGCTACATTCATTACCTATTGGTAGTATTAATTCTTGGGATGATTTAAAAGAAGCTTTCATTAAGAAATATTATCTCCCTGTTAAAATACTGCAAAATAGAAACAATATCCTCTCTTTTAGGCAAAATGAAAATGAACATGTTGCCATGGCTTGGGATAGGATTAAACTCATGCTTAGAACTTGTCCATCACATGGGGTTAATGAATGGACCATTTTACACTCTTTTTACAATGGTCTAAATTACATGTCTAGAAATATACTTGATTCAGCTGCTGGAGGTGCTTTCATGGGAAAAACTATATTAGAAGCTAAGAACATTTTGGAAAGTATCTTGCAAAATTATAGTCAATGGCATACTGATAGAGCACCTAGTTCATCTAAGAAAGTGAACTCATAGAAGAAACAAATGATTTGTCATCTAAAATGGACACCATTCTTGCTTTTATTAATAAACAAAATTTTGAAAATATGCCTTTGCAAGAACTAGTTGGTAATAATCCTGAAAATGTTGATGTCAACTTCATTAGGAACTATGGTAATAATGGGTACGGTAATAACAATTATAACTCTTATAATAAACCCCCATATGTTCCTAACAACCGTCCTTTAGTGCCATATCCTAATGATAAATGGAAGCCTATGTCATCAAGCAATGATAATTTCGAAGCAAATAAAATTCTTATTGAACAAGTTGCTAGTCATAATACCATGATACAAGAGTTGAATAAATCTGTTGCTTCTGTTAGTTCTGATATTAGAGGTTTACAACTCCAAGCTGCAGGACTAGACAAAGCCTTGTCAAAACTAGCTGATAATCAAGCCACTTTATTGAGTATGTCTGCAGGGAAACCACAAGCACCACCCACGGTTGGGATGAATTCTATTAATATTGCTGAAAGTGTCCCTTCTACTTTGGAGGGAACTCTTAATGAACTGCTTGAATATCTTGAATATTTGTTGCCATTTATGTCTCAACTTGTTGGTCTAAAGGAAGAAGTTAATGAAACTAAAAATGATGAATCTCTTATGTTAGTCGAGTTAGAAAGAAAAGTTGAGGAAGTTAAAATGCTTAGTGAAGTTAAGGAACCATTTGTTGATTTAGAGAAGTGTAGCTTGCATGAATTAATTTCTATCTTACAAAAATTTGCAAGTGATCCTTCTGTTAATATTAACCAGGCTGGTTTTGGTTCCTATATTGCTAATCATGTCTTAAAAGAAAAGATTGCTAGGTACAATCAAGAAGCTATGATACCACCTAAGCTTGGGGATATCTGGATCCCTAAGGTACTAGTAACCATTGGAAAAGAGACACACCATGCCATTTTAGATCTAGGATCTAGTGTCTCTGTATTATCTAAAGAACTATATGAAGTCCTTGAACTTAAAAATATTGAGAAATGCTCTATTGAACTTGCACTTGCTGATGATTCCATTAGACATGCTCTAGGAAAAGTAAGTGATGTTATGGTAGAGTTACACATGACTTTTGTGCCTGTTGATTTTCTAATCATGGACATGGGGAATAAAACCTCTAGTCCTATTATTTTCGGAAGACCTTTCTTCGTACTACAGGTGCCATTATTGATTCAAAGTAAGGGAATGTGAAGTTTCAGTTTCCACACAAGAAGAGCATCCATCTTGTACAGGTGGAATCTGCAATCAGCATCCATCTTTTCTTCGAATGATCGCTCGGTTTGTGCGCCGGAGCGCGACTTGCGCCAGTCTTTCCTCTTGTAGCTGTCGCTTTGTTGGCCGCGGTCTTGACTGTCCCGACGATCTTCTCGACTGTCCGTCGATCTTCTGACGTCGGTCGCTTCTGTCTTGGTCGTTACGGGGTGTGGAGAACCCGGCCGCCATGAATTCGGGTCTGTCGTCGTCATAGTGACGTTTTGAACGCTTGCGCCTTCGGTCGTCTCTGTATGAGTCTCTGCGGCTTCGACTACCGCTTTCGTGATTGTCACGGGGTGAGGACCCGCTTGTGGTGCGCGCCATGTCCTCTCCGTCTGCCCACTCAGTCGCGATCTTCAGGAGATTAGCCACAGAGGTTGGCTTTTGGCGACCAAGTGCTTCTTTGAAGTCTCGCCTGGCGAGGCCCATGATGAAAGCATCCATGGCCATATCTTCTGAAATTACTCCAACTGAGTTGCATATCTCAGTCCATCGTCGGATGTATGACCTCAACGTTTCGTATGACGTTGAACGCAAGCTCGCAGCTTCTCGAACGTTTTTGGGCGCTCACATAGAGGCTCGAAGTTTTTGATGAAGTCAGTGCGGAAGTGATCCCACGAGTCGTATGTTGATGGAGGTAGAGCCTTGAGCCAGTCGCGGGCTGTGCCTTCTAGCATGAGTCGTATGTATTGCATGGCTGTGATATTTGTGCCTCGCTGGCACGCGACAGCCAGCCTGTAGTCTTTCAGCCACCCTGAAGGTTCCTGTCGACCCGTGTACTTGGGCTGTTCTGATGTGAGTTTGAATCCTTTGGACATCGTGTCTCGCGGACCCGTCGAGTGAAGCACAGAGCTCCGTGTGGCTCGGGCTCTGATCAGAGTACGAGTCGCTACTGTAAGATCTACGTGATCTGCTCCTGGACCTGCGCCGACGTGAGCCGCTTCTTTCCTTCGAGTGGTGGCGGTGACCACTGCGATTATGCTCTTCACGACGCGTGTCAACTATGGCACGGTCTCGACTCCCCCCTGGAGTTTTTGGGATTTGTCGTATGGCCTTCGCCACTAAGCGAGTGATTTGATCTGTTGGCGATGTAGTTTTGCATTGGGGTCATCAGCTGGAGGCTTGATTGCCTCTAGGTATGCTGCAGCGGTAAAGAGAGCACCCGCAGCTGTTTTGGGCTACTGGCACTTCCTCCTCGTCGTATGTCATGAAGGAGTGGCCTAGGTTGCGGGTGAGTGTTGCCCTCTCATCTGGCGCGAGGTGTGACAACCTTGATCTGGGTCTTGTGTCTGCTCGCCGGTGGAGCTCAAGGAGAGCTGTCTTCTTTGCGAACTCGACAAGCTAGCTTGCTTTTTACGTTCTTCGAGTGTTGCTCTGATCTGCTGCAGTCGAAGTGATTCCTGCCAGTTGAAGTACTGGAAGGTCAACATCTCTCCCGTGTTGCGTCTGCTGGCATCATTGTGCACTCCTTGATGACTTTATCTGCTTTTGCTGCCATCTCAGCAGTAATTGTGAGATTTGCGACTCCATCCAGCATAGTAACCGTGCACGGGAACTCTGTAGTCCTGCGACTGGCCACAACATCAGATGATTCTACGGCGAAGGCAACGTAGACCTGCTGGGGTATCACCCGAGGGTATGTGTATGTGTTTTCGAGTCCAATCATGGACTCGACTTCTTCATCGAGGCTCATGTCTGAGTCAATATGCCCGTCGAATGATCCATCTGGACGGATCTCGCAGTCGATGTCCTCATCGCCTATGCTCATCTCGGTGTCGGAGAAGTTGTTATGAATCTCGAAGTCGAGGTTGTTGTTGGTGCTGATCTCGGAGTCGACGTGGTTGTTGATATGAGTTTCGGGCTCGTCGAAGTCGCTGAGAGAGATCCCACAGTCGAAGCTGTCCTCGAGTGGAAGATTGAGCTCGGGGTCATTTGTGCGGTATGCTGATTCAGCCTCCTCGCCTTGGAGTTCTTCAATGAGCTCAATGATCTCTCGAGTCGACATGGTTGTTGCAGAGAGCAAGCTTGGAGGATCGACGATGGTATGGACGCAGTTGATGGATTCACAGTCGAAGGAGCCGCAACCGATGGAGCCTCGGGTGCAGAAGTCGCGAGTTGGCGTGGATCTGTCAAGTCTTGCACACCAAGCTTGTTGACGAAAAAATTGAACGAGCCGACGGTTAAACCCAAACCTGACTCGAGATCGGCGAACGTCTCCTGAAATTCTGGCGAGTGTGGCTCGAAGTCCATCAGAAGATCTGATGTGCTTTTTGCAGGTGAAGCGGCGTGTTGCGTTTGTCGAGTGAGTCGGCGAGTTGCCGTGTGCCGCCGAGTCGGCGAGTTCTGATTTGTTGATACAGCCGGCGAGTTGCCGTTCGTAGATCCGATCGGGGAGTCGCCGTTTTCCGATGGAACCGAAGAAACCGTGAGTCCAGCACTATTCTTTCCCACAGACGGCGCCAATTGACGAGGGGTTAACTCATCAAATCCCATGGTTAGGACCTAGGGTTGAGATTATGTGGAGAGAACGTGGTAGTACTGATAGTTTCGTCGGTTGACAAGCAGCGACAAAGATTTACCCAGGTTCAGGCCCTCGGGTGAAGGTAAAGACCCTACTTCCTGTTTGTCTGTTATTGATCGTGTGAGATTATGCGGTTACAAGGGAGCTCGGCGAGATGTCGATCTCGCTAGGGCTTTTGGTGGTTCTAGTATCGCTTATACAGGATCGACGGCCCTCCCAGCCTTTATAAGAGGCTGGGTCTCGGGAGTCCGTAACCGACCCTGTTTACATGTAAGGAAAGTATAAACCGACTATGCCTATGACTAATCTTGAAGGATACTCCATCTTGTTGGGCCTTTCGTTATGGGCTTCATGTAGGCTCTTGATAGTTGGGGCTTAGTCGACACGTGCACCAGGTACCCTTATGGTAGGGTACCCGAGATGTATATCCTTGTCACCGCGAAGGCGGGGTCGTTGCGGAGCGAGGCAGGGAGGCGCCGCCGGCACCGCTCGATCTCCAGATCCGTGTCCGCTGGCTCGTCGGCATCGGTGGCACCGGGATGCGCTGCGGGTTCAGCTGCCAATGCTCGGGGAGCTTGACATCTGGCCACGGCAGCGGGGTTGCGTGGTCCCAGTACCACTGGCAATCCTCCTTGCGCACGTAGACGCGGGTGCGCAACTCGCCGAACGGCGGCGCGAGGTCGAAGTCGGCGGGGAGCGGCGCCGGGGAAGCAGGTGGAGGTGGGGAAGGGGAAGAAGTTGGGGAAGGGGAAGAAGGTGGAGGTGTGCGGTAGCGGCGGCGGCGGCCAGAGGATGACGTCGCCTCGCCGTCGTTCTTGGCCTTGCCGAACCCGGCCACCGGAGCGGCATCGCGGGTGCGAGGTGGTGGAGGGGCTAGGGTTTGCGGCTTGGTCGCCGGAGAGGGAGCGGAGTGGGCAGTGGAGTAGGTGGGGGCTGCCCGTCCCTATCCCCTCGCATTAAAAAGGACTGGGCCAGGGGGAGGCTGACCTGTGCCGTGTCGCTGCCAGGTGGGCTCGGGGGAGGACAGCACGCGTGGCCGTGCGGACGCGTTTTCACTCCGCGCGCGTCCGCGCCCGACACATTGGTGGCCCCAATTTGGGCCAGGGATACGTCGCGGCGGACCAAAAAACGGAGTGCGGTCCATTTACGTCGCCCCTTTGGGCCATGTTTTTTACCCCCGCGGACAGAAACGGAGACGCGCGAACTCGATACGTGACCCGCTAAGGAGTGACTCCGTGTGCTGCGCCTTGGCTTAACTGCGATCGCTCGATCGAGCAGGAATAGGAGGAGACGAGGACCTAGGGATGTGCTGGACGGACGTGCGACGGCCGGCCCAGCCTAGCAACCTCTCTACACGGCCCAACAGCAAAGCAGCAAAGCGTACGTAGAGGCTCTTTTTTCTTATTTTTTTCGAACGAATCCACCAGGATCCTAGCGTCGTATGTAAAGCGTACATATACTTGATTTTTTGTCGACAGCCTAGGTAGGGCGAGCGCCCGACCTCGCCCTACGAGAGCTTCGCCACTGATTATACGTGTTACACATGTAACTCAACTCATGATATAATCATATGCACATAAACCCAAAACCAAGAAGCAAAATCGACAAAAAGAGTTCATCTCATGCATTTACCGGCCAAGCAATCAAGAGAGCAGTTAGACACCATTCCTCGCGGAACATTTCCACGTAAGCGACAATAAGCAATCAGCATCTACTCTATGCACATATCATGTCCCGATTAGCAAAATTTGGGCATGTACCCTTCGAACCTCGCTCTCATCCGAGAGCACTCACCAACCCCCAAATTCAAATTCCACAAAAGTTCTCCACCCCCAAAAAATTTCAAATCCATAGGTGGGCTCGAGATAGATCGGGATAGATAGGGCGCTCCTCCTGTCCCTCCCTCCCTGGTGCGATTAAAAAGGTCCACATGCGGCATCCATCCATCGAAACCGCGCCCACCTCCGCTCGAATTCAAAAAAACCGGCACGCATAAAACCCACCACCCCTACCCGTACCCACCCCCATCCCTCTTCACGCATCTCCATTTCAAAAATCACGCAGAGCTTCGCGTCTCCCTCCCCTCCCCGCTCCTATCCCATCCGCTCCGCCCCCAAACCCTAGGTAGCGGCCTCCCACCGGCCCAGATCCCTCCCCGCCCTCGGCGCCCGCGTCGCCGCTAGCCGCGCCCCCCGGCCCTCCGATGGAACCCGCGGGCCTGCGACCGGATCCCGCCGGATCGGGCGCGCCGCCGCCGCCGCAGACCGCCGAGGTGTGTTGGGCGGGGCCGTCTCCCGCGTAGGCTTCTCGGGTCTGGTTTCTGGCGGAACTATGGTGCTGACTTCGTGGTGCGCGTTCCTTGCAGGAATTGGGCGTGAGAGGCGCCGGGAGCAGTGGCGGCGGCGCCGCGGAGGCGTGCGGGTCGTCTCCCATGGTCGAATTGGGAGGTGGGTTTCTCCTGATCTCTGCTGGTCCCGCGCTTCTAGTCTAGCTCGGGCGGAACTGGAAACGTAGCTCCGTTTTCTCTCCTGCGCTGTCGTCGTCCTCGAGTGCGAATTCACCGAATGGAACTTAAATTCTAGATAGCACAGTATGGTTAGGTGTCCCGTGACAGATCTAAGCTCCTATGAGTACACTAACGCCACTTCCGTTCCGTTCAGGACCGCATCCATGGACAATTTTCTGAGCCTGTTAATTAGTAGCAGCACCTTCTCATCTTAGATGTGTGAACCGTGTTACTAACTAGGAGAGCATCCTTGCTGGCAATTGAATTTAATGTGCTAGGAGAAGATGTGAATTGTCGGGCTGTCATTGTTCTTGAATTGGATGCTTAACAGGAAGTCCTGCATTTGTTCACTGACTGAACAGAGAACTAGGATGACACAGTACATTATAATGTTTAAGGGCAGATCTAAGTCTTGGAGTACATGTGATTTTAGCTAACCTTTTTTGCAGTTATAGCTCGTCATTGTCTTTATGTTGCTTCTGTTGAGGAATAATAGGGCAATTGGTATATTTTTGTACTATGAAAATGTTGAGAATTCATGCGAGTCTCACTTTCTCTTCTCATATGTCATGAACATCATTCTAATTCCAATGATTTGCCTCTTTGTATTTACTACATTTATCAATCTTGTCCATGCTCTCTAGTGGTTTGATAAAATGGAAGCATGCGAGACTATTCACTACTAGATTTATTCTAGCTTCAGTGGATTCAAAGTTGTAGTCTTAGCACATAGTCATAATTTTGTTGTGCCCATGCCATGGTTTATCTTTACTGGAATTTCCGATGGAAAGAACATACTCATTTCTTTCATGTGCTTGGTTACTTAATTTTATTTAGTAGCTTAATCTCACTCCTGCCTTCTCTCGTGTAGATCTGAGGGTGGGAATTTTGGAATCTTCAGATCAAGTAAAGGAATGTTTACATCCATGTAATAAGAAAGATATACCTCAATTTACTGCTGAAGGCGTCAGAAATTGTGAATATGAGGTCGCTTCATTGCCTCCGACTGGTGCACTTCTTCAATTAGAACCTGCTTGCCTGACCTTGGGTCGTGCTTCAGATGCAGTTTTGGCAGAAAATTTGCATGACACCAATCCTTTGGCATGTGGCAAAGAAAACATATGGACAGTCTTGCAACCTAAGCCTGATGCAAAACACGGTGAGAATCGGATGAGTGATGCACCCCTTGGATTAGATCTTAATACACTGGATCCTTCGGATCGGCAGAGCTTAATCCCTTCTTTCCTTACAAGAATCTGGGGCAGTCGAAAGTTAGTGGTCCATCAGAATGTGGTAGTACCACTGGTGCTACAGTTGAAACTGAGTCCCATAGAAAATGGAGAGAAATGAAGCAGAATGGGTTCCTTTCTTCATCCCATGGAACTACAGTCGCACCTAAGCCACGTGGTCGACCCCCTAAGCGGAAAAGGGATGATGAACTCAAGAGGAGCACTTTGACCCAGAATGAACAAACTAAGTTCACGAAGGTTGCTGCTCCTAGTGGCCTATTATCTGGGCTAAATCCTGGAATCATAAACCATGTAAGAAATAGCAAGCAAGTGTACTCCATAATAAAGGCAATGGTACGCTCCGAGGAGCTGGAGAATGCGATCCAGCCAGGTGAAAGAGGGAAAGAAGTTTGTGATAGAATTCAGGACCAGAAGTATGCAGATAGTTTGATGAAGTGCCATTTTATGATGGAAGGTAATAATACAATGTTTCACCAAGGGCTTCCTACCACATCAAAGTTCCTCCCAGAGGATGGTGACAATCTGAAATTGCAACTCTCATCAACAGTCACTATGGCTTCGGATGGGACATGCAGTACATTAGCCGATGATGAATCTAAACATGACTACATGACTATGCTATCTGTAAAGGGTATGCTTGATTGCTTAGCTCACTAACCATACATTTTGCGACTGTTGTACTAACTATATATAGAAATATCCACATCTGACAGTTTTCTTGCTTTTCAATGACCAGCGGCTAGTGTTGCCTCCAGTGGCTGGAGCTACTGCAGCAGGATATAAGAGGGCGGCTTGCTGGTAATACTTCTACAGTCAATGAAAAACCTAAAAATATAATCCAAAGTTGTAACCTATGCATTTCACTTAACTATGCTTCCTTCATCCTTGAAGCTTTGAAGCGCAGTAGAAAGAGAGTCAGGAACGCTCTTCAAACTGAACTGCCGTACCTGATATCAACGGAATTTTCACCTAACCAAGAGAACGAACCATCCATTGCTGGAGGTGGATCCACTGGACAAACAGTTTCAGAAGCACATGTTGCTCGGTGGAGGTCTCTTTTCATTCAGATGGACAGAACACTTCAGGAGGAGGGGAGACAATTGGTGAGTTTGTGCATATGAGTATTTTGTGACATACTAACAACATTGTGGTGTTGATTTACTATTTATTCTCCTTTGGTGTTCTTGATATGTAACAGATAAGAGTCTAGATTCCCTCTCGTTAATTTTGATCAGTATAAATATCAAATTATGATCCTGGGATTTATGGGACGCGGCTTGCCTGCTCCGCGCTGCTGCTCCCATCCGTGCTCCCCTTCCATTGAACGGTGTTAGTCCCTTCCATCGAACGGCTGCCTTCGCTCGTAATTTTCCAGCCAAAAGCAAAACAATTCCTAATACTTATCCCTCCCGCGATATACGCACATCATCTCCTTCTAGCTCCCGGCGGAGCAGAAGCGAAAGAACATCCAACGGCGCAGCTCCCGCTGACGACGGCTACGTGTACTTGGACACCCTGTCCGTCTTCGCCCGACGCCCGGGCTGTCGGCGTCTTGCGCGTCTGCCCGCGACCAAAACCACCGCGGAGCGCCTCGGCGAGGAGTACTGCCTCCCGCTGGCGTCGTGCGACGGCCTCCTCCTGCTCGGGACGGCTGCCGCCGGCCAGTACCTCGTCTGCAACCCCGTCACGTGTCAGTGGGCCGAGCTCCCGTGGCTGCGCCGCCGCCACGACGGGGCGTGGGAGCTTCTGCCTTCCTCCGCGATCTGGTAGTCTGGGTTCTACTTCCACGAGCCTTCCGGCCAGTACCAACGACTCGCGCGCAGCGTTCTATTACGTCCTCTCCACTTGCGCCGACGAACCCCGCCGGCTGGACAAAGTGGAAGCCACGCGCATCGCTGTCCCGTACGCCTGCGCCATGATCACGCCGTTCATGCCTTCATGGGACTCGCCGCTGCGCCGATCAGCTACAGCTACGCGTCGGCAAGTCGGGGGAAAGGGACGGCGACGTGATGGCTCCAGTCGAGGAGAGAATCCGGGACGCGGCTGGAGACCGGTCGAGTTCTTTTTTTTTGGCAATTAGATGATGTATATATCGGAGGGGATCGTACAAGAATTAAGAGGAAAAAGAGCGCTCAGAGGAAAAAAAACAGCGCAAGAAACGCAGCCGTTCGATGGAAGGGGAGCACGGATGGGAGCAGCGGCGCGGAGCAGGCAAGCCGCGTCCGGATTTATGCTTTACTTCGTTTTTATAATATCAGTTTGATAACAATTAGCTTGTTATGCATTAATATTATTATTTTGAACAAAAGCCTGCATGCTCATTAAGCTGCTCCATTCCTGACCATGCCAATTACTTGAAACTTGTTGCAGGAAAACCGGATGAAGGAAGTGCAAGCAATGCTATTGAATTGTGATAAAGGGCTAAAGCAAGTGACCAGTGAAGCTCCATTACTAGGCCCAATGGCCGAACTATGGTTAGTTCATCACCACATTTGACCATAAATGATTTTAGCACTTCAGAACCCATGATTTAATGAAATAACCACCAATTTTCTGAAAATCCCAGTAAATTTCACTTGACCGCTGCATGTGATTTTCTTGTTTGTGAAATTAATGTTTTGCTGAACAACTGCCGATGTGTCTCCACAGGAAGCTGAAGAGCCCGGAGATATCCGAGAGTGAGTGGGCAGTGCAAGCTGCTGCGGCGTCGATCTACTCGACCTGCAACCTGGTCATGAAAACCGAAAACGTTTCATGCTTCTGATCGTCACCCATTAGGATTTCATCTGTTGCATCCCCATCCCCTCTTTTCGTTCACCGATCTTCACCTCGCCATTGAGGTTTAGGTCCTGTTTCTTACCCATAATAGCCTAGTTAGTCATCTTATTTTTTCCCATTCATCTCGTTGTTGAGTGTTGAGTGAAGTTGTGGTTTGTGCTGCTCCTTTGATGTAACATTGTAACGTGATGATACTCCTGTGCTCTCCGAGTGTGTGTTGTTTCCAACTTAAATTTTTTCACAGGCGTGTGAAATAACAAGATTGTTTGCACAATTTCTCCTGTCTTTTTTTTGTTACTTTTGGGGTTTGAGAATCTTCTTTACAACTCTAGTGGTTGCTGTACGCTGAGTTATTAGTATCCAATGGTCTTAGGGTTTAACTGAAAATTTTCAAAAATTAAAACGCAGAGCTGAATTTCTCCGACTGAAATCTGAAGTAGCTATGCATTTCAACAAAAGTCAAATAGCTCGTTCAGACTATGATTTGGAATAGAATGGCTAATTTTCTATTTGTAAGAAAGATTAAATTTATTGTCAATTCTTTGGTCCAGAAGCTGTGTTGACCATGTCGACATTTTCTCATTTCTCAACCTTCCATTTTTATTTCATTTTTTCATTTTGGACGCAAGTTTTTTAACCAACTTCCAACAGTTTAAAAAATCTTTATTTGTAATATGAAAATAAACATTTTGGATCATTTGACGACGAATAGATCTCGGTGTAGAGTGAGCTCACGAGCTAAGCAGTCTACAGATCAAGTGAAACCATTAACACGCAGAGTAGTAGGACAACAGGCCCCACAGGTCAGCGAGACAGTGATCGCGGACTGGACCGTTGACCTAGCAGCCTACCCCACCGGCCAGCCAGCCAGGCTTGGCACGTTTAAACCACGCTCGCGGCCGCCCCCGCCGACGGCCGCCACCATCCCATGTCCGCCTCCCCCGCCACCAGCCTCCTCGCGCTCCTCCGCCGCAACGCCGCCACCCCCGCCGTCGCGCTCCGCCTCTTCCTCCACCTCACCGCCTCCCCAGCCTCCCCTCCTCCCCCGCACTCCACCTCCTTCCTCTCCCGCCTCCTCGCCGCCGACCCCTCCAGCCACCCGCTCCTCCCACACCTCCTCGGCCACCTCCTCTCCCTCCCGGACCCCGCCCCGCACCTCCTCGCGCTCCTCTCCGCCGCCTCCCCGCGGCTCCCCTCGCCTTCTCCCTCTCCGCCTTCCGCTCCCTCCGCGCGCTCTCACTCTCGCCGCCGCCGACCCCCGTCTACAACCGCCTCCTCCTCTCCGCGCTCACCGAGTCCCGCCTCGACCTCGTCGAGTCCCTCTACAAGGACCTCCTCCTCTCCGGCGCCGCCCCGGACGTCTTCACCCGCAACACCCTACTACAGGCCCTCTGCGCCGCCGGCCGCATGGACCTCGCGCGCATGGTGTTCGACGCGATGCCCGAGCGCAACGACTTCAGCTTTGGCATCCTAACCCGCGGGTACTGCCGCGCGGGGAGGACCGCCGACGCTCTGGAGGTGCTCGACGCGATGCCCAGGATGAACCTGGTGGTCTGCAACACGGTGGTGGCCGGGTTCTGCCGGGAGGGGCGGGTGGACGAGGCCGAGCGGCTCGTGGACCGGATGCGGGCGCACGGGCTCGCGCCCAACGTGGTCACCTTCAACGGCAGGATCTCCGCGCTCTGCAAGGCGGGGCGGGTGCTGGACGCGTACCGGATTTTCAATGACATGCAGGAGGCGTGGGAGCAGGGCGTCCCGAGGCCTGACCAGGTGACGTTCGACGTGATGCTCGGCGGGTTCTGCGATGCCGGGATGGTGGACGAGGCGAGGGTGCTCGTGGATATTATGAGGTGTGGCGGGTTCCTGAGGAAGGTCGAGAGTTACAACCGCTGGTTGTCGGGATTGGTGAGGAACGGGAGGGTCGGGGATGCGCAGGAGTTGCTCAGCGAGATGGCTCATGAGGGCGTGCAGCCGAACTGCTATACGTACAACATCATTGTTGATGGGCTGTGCAAGGAGGGCAAGGCGTTTGATGTCAGGAGAGTGGAGGATTTCGTGAGGAGCGGTGTCATGACACCGGATGTTGTGACTTATACTAGCTTGCTCCGTGCTTATTGCTCGAAGGGCAATATTGCCGCAGCCAATAGGATCCTTGATGAGATGGCGCAGAAGGGGTGCACCCCGAATTTGTTCACCTACAACGTTTTGCTGCAGAGTTTGTGGAGAACAGGTAGGACTGCAGAGGTAGAAAGCTTGTTAGAGAGGATGAGTGAGAAAGGATATAGCTTGGATACATCGAGCTGCAATATAATTATTGATGGACTATGCAAAAGCAGTAAATTAGATATGGCCATGGACATTGTCGATGGAATGTGGAACGAAGGAAGCCTGGCTCTTGGCAGATTGGGTAGTTTGTTTGCAAGTTTAGTTACTGATGATTCTTCCCTCAGCAAAAGATGTCTTCCTGACCGAATCACTTACTCAACTTTGATGAATGCATTGTGCAAAGAAGGAAGGTTTGATGAAGCAAAGAAGAAGTTAATTGAGATGATAGCAAAAGATATTCCTCCTGATTCAGTTATATACGATACCTTTATTCATGGGTACTGCAAGCACGGCAAGACCTCTTTGGCCATTAAGGTCTTGAGAGACATGGAAAAGAAAGGCTGCAACCCAAGCACAAGGTCATATAACCTATTGATTTGGGGATTTCAAGAAAAACACAAGTCTGATGAAATCCTTGAATTGATGAATGAAATGAAGGAGAAGGGGATTTCTTCTAACGTCATGACCTACAACAGCTTGATAAAATCCTTTTGTGAAAGAGGAATGGTGAACAAGGCAATGCCTTTATTAGATGAAATGTTACAGCATGAAATAGTTCCTAATGTAACTTCTTTTGGCTTGTTGATTAAGGCCTATTGCAAGATTACAGATTTCTCTGCAGCTCAGAGGGTATTTGATGTTGCTTTGAGTACGTGTGGTCAGAAGGAAGTGCTCTATTGCTTAATGTGCACTGAACTCTCCACTTATGCTCGATGGATAGAAGCCAAGAACATTCTAGAAACAGCACTTGAAATGAGAATTTCTATCCAAAGTTTCCCATACAAGCAGATAATCATGGGGCTCTGTGACATCAGTGAGGCAGACCATGCGCATAGTCTACTCAAGTTGTTTATAGCTAAAGGGCACTCATTTGATCCAGCAACATTCATGCCTGTTATAGATGCATTAACTGAAATGGGAAAGAAGCAGGATGCTGATATGCTGTCAGAAAAGATGATGGAAATGGCAGATCGTAATGACGGTAATGCTGCTGTCTCTGGCGTGGTTACCCCTAAAGGCGGGAAGCATGAGCACGGCAAGTATCCTGAAAGTGATTGGCATGCTCTTCTGCACAGGTATTATCATGATCGATTTTCTTGTTCTACGTTTGCTACAATCTTCTTTTCTTTATTTGGTCGCAAGTTTTCCATGACGCTTCGAGTATCAAGGCATATGCACTTAGAAATCAGTAATGCAAACTGTTCTAACAAGATAGTAAAGTCCTCACTTTCACTGTTCTGTTCTTGGACCTGAGCTGCAACGACTGACTTTATTGTTGATGAACAGAGATGACAGTGCCCACACGATTATGAAAATTACCAATAGAGTGCGAACAGGATGGGGCCAAAGAGGCAATGTATACGAGCATAAACGGAAGCAGGACGACGACATTTATGTACTGGAGAACACTGGCTGAGTAAGTTTCTCATCCTCTAGAGCCCTAAACAATGACATCATGGAAAGTTTGAGAAGTTTGTTGTGATTAAAGCATGTGTTGAAAGCTTCAATATGCTGGTCTCTGAACACTTCAGCGTGATTCTAGTTTAGTGCATGCTCTGCTCAATTATGTAAATACCTTTGTTGTGTCTGCATTGCCCGGTTATTTCTGCTCCAGTTGTTTTGTACATTATTGACGCCCTTAATTCGCTGTTTACAAAATAGTTGTAGAGAATAGGATAATCATTTTGAATTCTTGTTTTACTGTGCAGGTGGGCTGTGATTTATTAGCCATAAAATTAGTAAGAACGGCAACATTGTCTCGTTCTTTTGCTACCCATTTGGACAAGGCTGATGTTCAAAGTTATTTCTGAAGAAGGGCCGTTGAGGAGACCTTATCTGTATATGGTATGTTTTGCTATCAATCACATGCTTGATCATGCACTCTTTCACACTGTTTAGTAGATCAAACTGTACCTGGTAAGTTAGTGGACTACCTGGACTTAGTCCTTCAGGCTAACAATTCAGTAGTTACTGTTATGGACCCGGCCCTGGCCCATCTCACAAGCGATTAGATTTGTCAGGTTACTTTCATCTGTCGGGTTCATGCATTCTTGAAAAATTTAAATCATCTATGAGTTTGTTATACAGATAATTGATGTACTGCACTACTACTGTGATGTCTAACTTCTGACATATCTATCTCTGATGTCTTTGTATTCCTCCGTCACTGGGATTTGCATCATACAGTAATGATGTTAGACTATATATTGTTTAGTCTTACCGCTTTAGGTCCGAGTGCTACTGATCAGAAACCAATGCTCCATACTGTTTTCAATGTGAATCATTATGCTCGCATTACTGTATGAAGACAGTTTGATTTGTACAGTCTAAGGTAATTTGTCTGAACAATCCTTTTCTTGCCTATTTACTGTGTAGAGATTCACTGGTGATCTGATGCCGAATGTTGTACACATCAGCATACACCAATGTTGTCCCAGAACGCAAAACTTGGTGAGCATTACTAACCTTATTTGAGCTACCAATTTTGTTTGTTTTGTATGCATTTTCTTTCTTACAGTTTAATATATAGTACATGAGATGTTAGATATATAATTCACAATTACATCGTGGCAAAAATTCAGTCAATGCAGTCCTGTAGTATTGAAGATGACATGACACTCTATTCCTGTGTCTAGAAATTCTGCGATTGAATGAGGGTGTCTTTGATTCAGTGGATTTTCCTATTCATACGTATACAATTTACACTTATGGGCCTCTTTGGTTCAAAGGATTTTCAAAAGAATTTTGTATGATTCCAATCCGTAGGAATTTGTTCTACAAAGTCCAATTGGTTCAAAGGAATGAATCCTCCAAATTACTAAGGATTGCTTTCTTATACTACAATCTTGGTAAATTTCTATAGAAAAATAACTTCATTTTCTAAAGAAAAATTTCTAGCAAAAAAATAGACCTCTTGGTAAATTTCCTGTGTGTTATGAAAACTATGACATGTACTCAATTTCTATAGAAAAATAACTTCATTTTTCCTGTGGTGCAACCGCACAACTTATGTTACTGATTCCTGCCTTTTCGATTCCTTAGTATTCTATGTGCCGTAGACATTCTATTCCTGTGTTTTTCCCATTCATGTGTTTTTCAATTCCTGAGAACCAAAGAGGCCCTACATCTTGGCAAAAGTTCAGTCCATGCAATCCTGTAGTATTGAAGATGACATGACACTCTGTTCCTTTGTTTTTCTTATTGCTACATTTTAGAAATTCTGCGAATGAAAGAGGGTGTCTTTGATTCAACGGGTTTATAGGGAATTTGGAGGATTCAGTTAATCGGGATTTATTTGTACGACGATTGTTTGATTCATAGGATTGTATCTGCTAACAACTTTTCCTAAGGAATATTCTCAGGAAATTTAACATTCATTCAAACCACTTATTTGTAAGAAACCTTTTGCATTTCCTGTAGTGGAATCAAACAAAATTTGTGCATGCAAAATCATGTTGGATTGGAATGGGTATGATCATACAATTCTGTGTTTATTCCCGCGTTTTTGTAATTCTGCAAATTAAAGAGGCCTTAAGGTACATTTTTAGCGTCTTGTACACTTGTGTGGATGGCATCTACGCCCTGGTTTGTTTGGGGACCTCGGATGTAATTTGTGCTTAGTGCCGGTTGTTCGTGGTTGTCTTGAGCGGTCGGTGTTTCGGCCTATCCTTAGGCTTGTAAGGTTGTTGCCTTGTTCTTTCTATCAATGCATTGAGACGCAAGCTTTGCGTTTTCACATTAATTAAATGCTCTTTTTTCAGAAAATATAATAGAGACATTTGGGGCTTAATTTCTTGTAAGTGCACACTATTTCGTAGAGAATACTAAGGTTGCGTTATTCCTTTTCTCATGCTACTGCAACCAGACTGTTCTGTAGTACGTCAACTAATTTGCAACGGTGAACCCAACCAACGAACCAACCAATGCAAACTAGGAGTCTAGAGCTGGTTTGCTTTGATATCTGGAGCCCACGTGGAAGCTAGTTAGACGTCCATCCAACTATATATAAAGTAGGATTATTTCTTCTTGGTCACTGGGTTGCGTGACAACTTGCTATAGCAACAGACTCCCCCGTGTTGTTCCATATTGCAAACTTGTTGAGTATACCACTGACCTGATTTGAGCTACCATTTTTATTTGTGCTGTATGCATTTTCCCTTCCTAGACTTTGATATCTAGTACTGTAGTACATGAGGTGTTAGATATATAATTCACAACAATTACATTGTGAGTTGAGTTCATAACTTCTGCCTGCAGAACCAGTAAGAGACATTAAGGCAGAAACCCCATTATGGAGCCCGGGCTATAGTGAGCCTGTTTTAAAAATATTCAAAAATTCATTTTTACACTTCAAAATTTTCGGAAAAAACATACATGTACAAATTCATGTTATATAAGGTTCATTGAATTATCTTTTCAGATATGATCTACATAAAAAAGACAAATGTAAAGACCAAAATCGAGTTTCTGAATGCCTACTTAGAGTCATAATTTTGTGTGACCGACAATTTACACGTTCATATTTTTTTTTCATGTACCTGTACAAAACAATTTTTTTTTAACTCTTAAATAGTATTTTCGATTTTTTCAAAACGGCGAGGTCACTGAGCTCGAGCTCCATCTGTCTGCACTCTCTTTTTTTCATCACAAAGATATTTTTTGTGTAAATCAGATCCTTTTCTTTCGTTGTCTCTGAGGAATCCTTTTCTTTCATTTTCTTAGGGAATCCTTTTCTTTCATAGAGCAAGTAGTAAATTAGCAATAGAGATATTTTTTAGACTATAATAGAGATATTTAAGGGTTACATATATTTTGAGCACAATCTTTGGTAGTAATTTAACGGGAATGAATCACTGCGGCAGATAGGAACGAGTTACTGGTTTCTGTGTGGGTAGTACTACGCCATCTAATTTGCAGCCGGTGAACCAATCAAAGCAAACGAAAGCTGGTTTACTTTGACATCTGCAGCCCACTAGCTAGACGCCCATCCAATCCAACTATATAAACTAGTGATATTTCTTCTCGGTCGCTGTGTTGCGTGATACATTGGTTCTGCTTTGCCCCCCACCGCTTCTCTCTGACGACAAACAACTTCCTTTCTGCCAATCGCCATTGCAACTTGCCATAATTGGCCTGTACTTACACATGCTTGTGTCCAGGCCATCATCGTCTCTACCTTAACAAGGCAAAAGGGGAACGACGAGGAGCAGGCAGGCATGGACATCGCCGGCCTCCCTTCCGACATCCTCGTGGAGGTGACTGCCAGGATCGCTGGAGAGTCCACCACGCCCCTCGACGACATCGTCAGCCTCCGGCGATCGTAAGTGACCAATTTGTCCTATTCATTTCTTGTGCTCGCCTGTGGTACACGACAGCTACTACATCATGCGCATGTATCTTCTGCCTGCAGGTGCAAGGTGTTCCGTGACGCGACAGCCGCGAGGGAGGTGGGGCGGTGCATGGTGGTGCAGAGGGAGTGGCAGCTGCACTGGTGGGACAAGGCCAGGTTCCTCTCGGTGCTCCGGCGGTGCGCGGCCAGCGGCAACCCCGAAGCCTCCTACATCCTCGGACTGGTAACCTCTCAAACACCATGGAAATCATCATCATCGCGCAGAGTTGCTCCATCGTTCGCGCGACCAACCAGCTCCTTTGCCAGGAGGAAATCTGCAACCGGAGGAGGAAGGCAAGCGGGCTCCGGCACCTCCGACGCGCCATGGAGCACGGCCACGCGGTCGCGGCGTACACGATCGGCATGATCATGCTGCGTGACTCGCTCGACCTCAAAGGGATCGAACAGGCGATGGGATATCTGGAACTGGATGGAGGCTCTGTTCCCGCTGCCCCAAGGGGCAAGATCGCTTCCGTGCGGAGAGAGGCCGTGTCGGTCATGAGGAGGCTGACGATGAGCCGCTGGAAGACGGCCGAGCCTGCGGCGGCTCCCTGCACGGACCCGCGTTGCGGGGAGATGGAGGAGACGTCGGAAGGCTGGGACGGGGCCGACGATGTGCAGAGGAGCTTCTGCAGCCGGATGTGTAGGTGGAGACATGAGTATTGCAGATTTGTGGAGAGGATTTGACAGTTTGATCCACAATTAGTAGACTGTCGGCCACTCCACCGGCAGTAATTTGTCAGACAACATTTCCTTGTGGGTCAGTGGCGTGTGTGAATTTTTGATATGCCTGTATTTTGTGATATCAGTGATTGTAGTAATTCTTCTAAGGATGCGACATTCTCAATTAGAATTAAGGTCGTCCTAGATGCTGACGTGACATCATCAAATTGTAGTTGAAAACTCATGTCCAACATGAACCACAAAGCAGATCTAACTGCAATCCCACCTACTCGTAGGTAAAAATTCTCAGTTGCAACCCAATCTGCAATTCACTAGTGCATGAATGAGCATCACTAGTGCATGAATCTCGATGCTCATTCGGCGGTGTAAGGCTTGACTGAGCACTAAGCAAAATTGGTTTTTAGTGCAATGGCTGAGATATTTATTCAGCCATTCTGTAAATAATTTACGAAGAATGTAGACTCTTAGCCCTCAACATAATCTACATAAAAATATTACCACATGCTTGTAGGAAATTGTGTCTTGCAACATTTTATATATCTACTACATTGTCCGGTTAAACTTTAGTGTGGAAGTGTCACGGAAATAACAGGGAATTATTGATGTGCAGTATTTAAGAAAATATACTTAAGAAAGCCGGTACGTCTATACTGGAACACAGTATATATGAATATGCTGGAATTATACCCGGGAATAGTATAGAGTGGAATGCCAAGTTGTCCGTAGGATTGGCTCTATGGATTGTTAAAGCCTGCGAGTTTGATTGTGTATTCAAACTCGGCGCATGACTCACACATGCGTGCTGGGACCTAATTATTTAACAATAATAGGCTCGGTAATTGGCTGTTAGGTATGGTGGTCGTTCTAACAAGTCACGAGTCTTATCTGGAAACAGATTGAGTTATCTGGAATTTGGAGTCTATATAAAGGTCCCACCCTCTAGGCTCAATATGCATTGTGAGCGGCACCACCGATAAGCCAGAGGAATAGAGGGTAGGCCGAAATAGCTTCAACCCTAAATTTTCTACAATGCTCCTAAAACGCACGGAGTATAGAAGCTCCTGAGCTAATGCGTTAGTGGGCCCGGCCTGGCCTAAGCACGATGGCTCGGTACTTCTGGGGCAAATGCCGGTACTTCTGGTAGTACAGAAACCAAGTCTAGGCGGGTACGACTACGTAAAGGCTTCCCTCTGGGAAGGTCACTCCGCGCCGCAGAGGAAGCCACGTGGCGATCGAGTGAACGTGCAACGAGGGAGCGAAAACGAAATTGTGCACGGCACTCAAGCCTCCCGCGCGCGCGTCACGACGCGATCGAAGCAAACTCTTGTACGAGCGGTGGAGGATGTACGAAGCGTACAAGCGAGCAAGCGGGGCAGGCCGGCCACACGAGCTAGCTTACGAGCGTACGCGCGAGCTAGTTTAAGAGCGTACACGCGAGCTAGCGAGAGCGTACGTCAATATTTTTTCCCCTTTGTCTCGTAAGTGCTAAGTACCTACGACAAAATTTACAGAACTAGTATACAAATTACATAGACCCAAGTGTACAGAATACACAAATGACGGTGTACAAATTACACAAATGAGATGT
Source organism: Poa pratensis (assembly GCA_947311845.1). NCBI lineage: Eukaryota > Viridiplantae > Streptophyta > Magnoliopsida > Poales > Poaceae > Poa > Poa pratensis. The sequence continues at coordinate 30,816,517 of CAMZMU010000095.1, forward strand.
ACAAACTATGAGCTATTGGTTGTACATGCATGAATATCAAGATGTACAAACTATAAGCTATTGGTTGTACAAATTACACAAACGAAATGTATAAATTAACAAAATTGGGAGTACAAAAACATGCGGTGTACAAATTACACAGAACAGGTTGTACAAAGTACACAGAACACGAAGTACAAAAAAAAAATGACACAAGTAGTACAAGTACACAGAAAACGGAGTACAAAGTTACACAAAACAGAAGTACAAAGTAGACAGAAGTGATTGTACAAATTATATAGAACAGAATGTACAAACTATACAGAACTGGACGTACACAAAAAAGTTTGTCGAAACCTATCAACATAGGATCTAATTTTGAAGATCTCGACGCGAGGAGCTCAAAAGTGAAAACGGTTCGTAATTCGGATTAGCGATTCTCAAGATATTTCGTTTACAAATTTCGGTTTTGAAAAATAAAAGGGAAAACTAGCCTCCCCACCCCGTATCATTTTCTCTCTCATCCTCCCCACATTGCTGCTATGGGATGTACACGCACAGTGCTATCGGATGTACAACCACACTGCTACCAGATGTACAAACTATACAGAACCGAATGTACAAAAAAAAAGGTTTGTCGAAACCTATCAACATGAGATCGAGTTTTGAAGATCTCGACGCGGGAAGTTCAAAAGTGAAAACCGTTCGTAATTCGAATTAGCGGTTCTCAAGATATTTTATTTTGAAATTTCGGTTTTGAAGAATAAAGGGAAAACTAGCCTCCCACCTCCCGTATCCCATTCTCTCTCATCCTCCCCACGTTTTATCTGGTGACGACACTTGGCGGACATGCAAACAACCACATGGGACCGGGCGAGGAGAATGCGACACTTGTCACGACGAGAGTGAGCATAAGTTTCCTTTGCAAAGGGAACCATTTTTCTAGTGATTTCCCCACCCTTCGGGGAAGAGCGGGGTGGTACTTGTGGGCTTGGGCCCGGTACTTCCGACACCTGAACTACACATTTACCTAGAAGGAAACCGTGAATGACCAAACGGTCTAGGATGGTTGTAGAGGTGCATATATGGTTTGTGCAGATAGACAAGGTAAATTCGGCCCATACCTCCACAACGGACCCCTTCTTGATTGATAGTACGGTTTTCCTATAAACAAAGAGAAATACTAAGTAAAAGTTCAACTTCGCGCTTTATCCTTTTTGAGGGGATATCCAACAATCATTTGACAGGAAATTTGTCATTTTTGTACAGGGCGCGTACGATGTCATTTCGGCGCGAAAAAATACACGGTGGTGCGTACCATGGTCAGGTACGTGCATGTTTTTTTTCGGATTTTTTCGATAAGTTTTCAAATTGTTCAATTTTTCGAAAATACCGGGAGCCAATGTGAATTTCTGAACAATCATGTGCAACTTTGTATACCTGTAAATCTTGTAGCACACAATTAGACTGCTCACTGTGTTGACAACAAACATCAAAATCAGGTATAGAAATGTCCTTTCACAAGAAGTGAAAAGGTCTATTTTAAACCCTGCTCGTAGAGGTTGGGCAAATCAACCCTCCACATTCAAATCCATGTCGTTTGTACCCTAAACTAACTAATCCCGATCTAAACCGAACCCTAGAGTTAGCTTAGGGCACAACTGATCCCGATCTAAAACTAACCTAATTCCCCGAAAGTGATTTTTGCACCCCGAGCTCCAGTGCTCCTGCCACTTTAAAAAATTCAAAAAATATATTTAAAAGTTTCAAAAAAAATCTGGAAAAAATGATATATGTTGTCAATGATGTATATGACAAGCGTGCAAAATCGTAATGCTAAATTCTCTATATTATAGTCTACACAAAAATGACAAAATGGGGAGATTTGAAACTATGCATTATTAACTATAATAAGATACGTAAATTTGTCATTTTTGTGTAGGTCGAAATATAAAACATTTCGCATTGTTATTTTTCACGTTTATAGGATACATCATCTAGAACATGTATGATTTGTTTCAGATTTTTTTGAAACCTTTAAATGTACTTATTTTTAAAAAGTAGAAGGAGCACTCGAGCTCGGGTTCATAAAATCTCTACACCCTAATCCTGGTCTAAATTGAACCTCACATCACTCGATTTAGACCAGGATTAGTTATTTGGGGTGCAAACGAGAGGGATTTGGACGTGGGGTTTCGATTCGCCCGACCTATACGAATTCAAGGTTTAAAATAGATTGTTTTCGACAAGAAATGTTGCATCAAGTGTTTAGTAGTCATATGGTAGTGAAATCAAGGTTCTTGATTGGGAGGTTTATTAATCTATCATTTTGTTTGTTCTCAGATCTAAATCCTTGCCGACCGCCGCTATGGCTTGGCGTCCTCCGTGAGGCCGGGATGTGTCCCTGCTTCGTAGTCCTCCTTCTGGATCATGGCGCTCCTTCGCTAGGACGCTGGGATCATGGGGCCTCGATTGTCATGTACGGCACCGATGGGATGCAGACTTGGAGGCGTGTCCAGGTTTGCTGGGGTGGCACTTTGTTGGTGGCGGCGACGCCTCTTACAATAATGTCGCCCCGGCTTCAGCCTCAACTCGGCCACGACATCGAGAAGCTTGTAGGAGTGGTGTGGTTCTTGAGGACTTCTTCTGGCGGTGGCGTTCTCGGTTCTTCGGATCGTCATGGAGCTTCATCGATGCTTCTTCCTTGTTCTTCGGCTCTGGGACGGATATGGTCTTCCTAACCCGTTCGGCGACTTCCCGTCTGCAAACAAAAATGTCAGGCCGGCTCTGGGAGGAGTGACAGCGGTGGCGCGCCGTTGACACGGTATGAAGGTTGAAGACGAAGGCATCTCAAGGATCTCGTTGTAATTCTCGTTTTTGTTGAACTGATTTGTACTGTTGGATGTTTCTTTTAATGACATGGTTCTTTTTCGCAAACAAGAAGTAATTGTTTGGATAGAGAAAAAATAGCATTAACTTTAGCAAAACATGTTTTAGCAGGACTTTTCGGAAAACATGTTTCCCTAATACTCACTCCGTTCTCAAATATAAGATGTTTTAGGTCCTTTACATTTTGACTAAGTGTGGAATCAAATGAGTGAATATACACACTAAAACATGTTTAAATACTGTAGATACATGTGAATGTGGACAAAATCTAAAACATCTTATATTTACCAACGGAGAGAGTATTTCGGTTATAGGAAAGTGTGCACAAAACCATGTTTGGTATCAGGTACGTGATGCATCCTGTTTGCCCGCACCGCTTCCGACATCCTGTTCGTCTCTCTCCCATCGTCTCCACTTCTTCCCCAAATCAGTTGCTTCCTCGTATTATCTACCACACCACCTGCTGCCCATCGAGTTCAGCGCGTTGGAGCGCCGCCAAGCTCGCAAGCATGCTCGACGCCGGCCGGCCTGGGCGCACAACAGCCGTCTCGAGTCTCGACACCGCCGCCGGAGCGACCCGGGCTCACGACACGCTCTACGCCGACCAAGGTGAAGCCTGTAGCAGCTGTACCCAGGCAGCGCGGAGCTCGGGTGAGTGGTCGCCGCCGCGCACCTTGACACCCGGGGCGGTCGTTCCCACAGCAGCAAAGCTCGGGAGTCGGTAGCGTGCTCGACGCTGTCCGCCGGGGTGGTCCATCGCAGTCGTCCTCGTGGCATGCCGGATCTGGGATTCTGGTGTAACACTCCTTCAGAATATTTCAGGTGAACCTCACACACACACACTCGTTCTTGTCCCTTCAGGTTGGTGGATCTAGCAGCAGGCAGTAGTATCTGATGATTCTGTTCATTTCCTTTAGCATGTTTCTGGCTCTGTGTTTTAACTAGTCGACTCGATTAGTACAAGTTGCACATAAGCTGTGCTTTAAGCATTAGAAGCTGGAACTTTGAAACGTGTGAACTATATATGTGCCAACTGCTAAGCTAGCTTGGACTTGGACTTTGGAGCACTGACAATTATTCATATGCTAGCCCTGATTAAGAAAATTGTTTTCATGCTCAACTATTTCTGCTCCGGAGTGGGCAAGAAACTTGTGCCAGTTGAAACCAGAGAACAAACCGAACATTTATTTTATTTTAGCATTAATCTTTGAATGCAAAAGTTCCTGAACCTATAGATGAAAGAAAATTTGAACGCAAAAGTTCCTGAACCTATAAATGAAAGAAAATTTCTGATGATAAAATTATCCAATGTGTCTGTAGATAAAGAAGGACAACATATATGTAGTGCTTAATTGTAGAGCTTAATCATCTTCCTCTTGTTGACTGGTACGTTGTTGGTGATTAGTCCACACCTGTTGAGCGATGGCTCCATGAATCCGCTCACCAGCAACTCGGTCATCTTCTCGTACATTTGTCTGCCGTCTAACTTCTTGATCGCCATTGTCGACATTTCTTGGTGTTTCCCCATGCTTATAGAGCTCAAACAACTCATCGGGTTGATTAACCTTCCTTATGCAACAAGCCATAGCAATTTTGACTTGAGTTTTATATGGATAAGGAGTTCCTCCTTTCCTGCTTAAAATTGGAAAGCGAGCTTCTAGAATACCAAAAGTTCGTTCAACAACCCGAGTCGATGAGATAGAACATACCTATACATTTAAAGTTTGATAAAACACTCACTAGTATTTATTGTATGTCCGAGACAAGAAAATGAAGGTTTCGAAATTAGAAACAAATTTCCATAACTGCCATTAGTTAGTGGGCTGATTAGACGAGAATTTGCTCTTTGATGAGAACATATCCGATGGCTCTAGAGCAGGTCGGTCTATAGCGTAATATCAATAGGCTGAGAATAACATATACAAGATACAAGTTTTCAAAGTACGTGCCAAATTTCGTGGTGAAATGACATGTGTGGTGCTCCGTGCAAAAGAATAAAACCAGTGCTGAAAAAATGTATTTTTAAATCCCACTTTGGCCACATATTTATTATTTTTTCACAGAGCACCACAAATGTCATTTCACCACGAAACTTAGCATTTATGTAGTTAATTATATATGTTCGTCACCAATTTTTCCAGATTTTTTTTAAAATTGCTTCAACATATTTTTTCGATTTTTTATTTATTTTGGCAGGAGCATGTGTGCTTGGGAGCCATTGTCAATATCCAAATATCAGTAGGCTTTTTTATGTTGTTTTGAAACGGCCCGCATGCCTAGCTAGTCCTCTTGTTTTTTGGATGAGAATAACATGGAGCTCGTTGCTGTTTTGAGTCGGAAGTAGTTGGAGGGTGGATCGAGAAGTGGTCGCCATATATGCCTGTGGCACTGGGAACGCCGTCTGACTCGCACTCGCACGCCTCGAACTTTTCCTAGCGAGAACCCCTGATTCACCGGCAACTGCTTCCCCGCCGTCTCCTCCTCCGGTCTACTCCTGAATCCTGATCAGATAGAATCCTGGCCTACATTTTCTTGTTGCGCCAGTGGAAGGAATAGGACGGGCAGATGGATCCTCCTACTGAGATTCTGGAAGGGTAAGGTTTACAGTAGTTTCTTTTCAACCTGTGTATGTGTATCCATGGATTGTAATTAATTCGTCGTCGATCCTAATTTCAGGGTCGATCACAATGCATCACCTACGGACGGCAACACCGCAGACGCAGTATCCAAGGTGCTCGACAATGACGACCTTCTCCTTGAGATCTTTTTCCGCCTCGGCCACCCCACCAGCGTCGTCCGCGCCATCCTCGTCTGCAAACGCTGGTTCTTCGTCGCCGCCGACCCCTTCTTCCTCCACTGGTTCCGCCGCATCCACCCGCCCCGCCTACTCGGCTTCTACGTCGCCACGAGGTCGGCCAGCCTTGCGCTGCCCCGCCCACGCTTCATCCCAATGCCGCCTGATCAGCTGCCGCAGTAGCTCGCCGCCGCCGTCCGCATGGCCGAGAGCTACAGTGGCTTGGACGCGTACGACGGGATCTTCACATGCGTCTATGATCTCCAGAACGACACCATGCTCGTCAACGGCTTCTGCGGCAAGAGGTGCGCGTTCGAAGTGCACTGGCCGATGAGCCCGCACCGAGGCGTCGTCGCCCTCCCGGTGACCCCGTACGATCAGCTCGACGGCACGGTGTGCACCGCCGCCCACTTCCTCCAGAAAGTCGAAGATGGCCGCAACACGCTCGTCTACGTGTGGCTGTCCATCGGGTTGCCCGAGATGTTCGAAGAAAAGGATTATTCTGTGAAATACAAGGCGCACATATACGTGCTGCAAGAAGACGGTCAATGGCGCTTCCATTCATCGGCTGCGGCAGTGCTCCCCTATCCAAATTCGGATTCGAATCCTCTGCTGGTCGGCAGCAAGATCTATTTGGAGCATTCTACCAGCATCGCTGTGCTGGATTTGAAAACCTCAAGCTTCTCCACGATTCCGCTCCCGGAAGAAATGGAGCGGTACAACTACAAAGATATGATGCTGGCGCCGGCCTATGATTCAGGGATTTTTCTCATCCATCTTGATGAGGACCTCGAGCTTTGTATCTGGCTCCACACCCCAATCGGCCACGTCACGATGGAATGGCTGCTTGTTGATGTCATCAGCTTGCCCGAGATGTTTGACACTTTGGGGATGACAGGTTGGACGTCTGATGGCGAGCCTGCTACTCTTTTCCAAACAAACCAGATGGGGGATCTTGTTGAGTTTGTATTCCTCAAGTTGGGACAATGTGCATTCTGCTTGGATACTGGGCGCAGGGTACTGCGCAAAGTGTATGAGGTGACACAAGAGGATCAAACTCTAGAGCGGATTCATCCTGTTATGATGACATGGCCTCCCAAATTCCCGGCGCTCAAGGGTGATCATCTTGCAAGGTTTGCCTCTAGCCTTTTTAACTAATTTCAGTGATCTCTGAACTCTGATGATATTACTGAAATTTGATATGCGAATTCTATACTTTGGTGCTCGTTTGCTTTATTTATGTTTATCTGTGGTAGAAACTTGTGGTTTTGATCAACACATTATCGTAAAATGTTTTACAATAGGCTGCACTGATATCCTACATTATTAATTTTGTTATCTAATCTACCATTGATCGTTTGGTATAATTGTGAAATGTGTATATGATTATTTTGCTCCACATGCTATCTTAATAATTCTTTTCAAGCAACATATTGATGGATAAACTCGTAAATTATTTCTGTTTTGGACATTATGTCGTTTAATCTGTATGTTCGAACTTGTGTATCATTTTGGCTTTTGAGTTTTGATGACCACATAATATTTTATTACTGTCGTACCTTCCCTTTTGTCTTTGACTGTCTTCAGATGCTTGGTTACCCTTTGCTGATTGCTTTCCTTTATATTTCTAATCCAAATAGAAATGTCAACTGAAGAACAAAGGATGTCATCAAGAGTTATATGGTGTCTGTGTTAGTGGCAAAGGGAGCCCGCCTTCACGGAGGAGCAGTGAATCTCAAGTCTTGTAGTGCAGTCCACTGTTGCATTACTTCCTAGATCTGGTTTCAACATGTTATTGCTATCTTACTTTTTATTTAAATCATGTAGATCTGGTTTCAACCTGTTGCATTACTGCCTAGCAGTTGAAATTGTTGCCTTAGAGATTGAAAGAGATTACTATTTTTTTCACCAAGTCCTAACAGTCTGTAGCCTCTCTTTAACGTAAAAAAGAAGAAGCAAATAATCGCAATTGTGCTTTTCAGCTCTTCACTGTAAGTATATATATGCCATCATGAGTTTCCTACAGATCCTGCTATATTTATTTTATCTTAATGGTACTTCTATTTTTTTCTGCGGGATATGATACTTCTAGTTAATACGTATCTATTGAACCCATGGACTGAAAAATTGAGTATGTTACTAGTAGTACATATAATCGTTTGGTATTGTAATGAAAACAGAAACTGTAATGCTAGAAAAGAATGCTTGTTATCAGTGGAACATCATACTTTGCTTGATATTAGGTGCTCGGTTTTCGGGAGTGGTGTTTTGACTCCCAGATGCATATGAACCCTTTATTTAAAATATATTTTGCACATATTTTGAAATATCAAAAAAAATTGGGAAAAAATGTTCGCGCATAGATCTTAACATGTTATGTGTTCACAAAGTTGTTTCACGAAAAATCGACATTTTTTGTGTCTTGTATAAAATGGACAAAATTTGGTGCTAAAATAAGTCTTTTCATGACACTTTTTTTTGTCTTTTTACACAAGACACAAAATATATCGGTTTTTGGTGAAACGACTTTGTGAATACATATAACATGAAGACGTATCCGCGAAATTTTAGTTCAGATTTATTTGACATTTTGAAATATGTTTTTGAAATACCGGGTGCATATGCACCCGGGTGCCGAAGTGAATTTCCCCACTTCCTCGAAGTGAAGACTCTTGCTTTTAATTCTTTTTAACACATGAGCTCTTTGGTACTCTAAATAAAAGGAGAGACTATAAGGCTAGAGAAGAATGCTAGTAGTATGCTTTGTTTATATCAGATAAGTAAACTGTAAACTCTTGCACGGAATGTTTATTCCATTGTTCTGCACATATTAGTGTTTGGTGCTATGATGTAAACAAAAAAGGCTAGAAAAGAGTAATGATAGTCCATGTTACATTTATTATGACATGCTTGATACAGTTCAGGTACATGAACTGTAAACTTGTGGCTCTTAATCTTATCAAACATTTTTTTCTGTGTGCAACGTGTATTTCTAGTTCAGCTGTGGGAAGAGCTCGTACCGCTGGAAAATCTGTAGTTCCAACTTCTAAGTTATGCCTGCTAACCCCATAGGAGCAGATTGGTACGTCTGATACATTTACTGCTGCTTCTCAAATGATTGATCTTCAGGTCCGACATACGAGAAAGGAAAGTGTTGAGAGCCAGCAGGAGGTACAAGTAATTATGAGGAGAGAGCGCAAGGGCTAATCTTCCATTCATAATAACCTTACACTTGGGCTTGCATTTTTTACAAGCACGGTAGAATCTACCCTTCCCTTCCGGTTTATAGACCCGGGCGTGTCCCTAGATCGCCTATTTTACCAACGTAATATGAATTCCAACCGGGCTATCCCCCTTTCCATTATCAAGATAACGGAAATACAAAGTATCTTACAACCACCATCAACCAAAAGAAGTTCAAAAGAAGAGGTAGAGAGGGAGAGCGAGTTGGGGCACTAGTAGGAAACCTGCCGGCGGATGCTCGATATCGAAACATCCCCTACGGGGCGAAAACCTACTACCACCTACGTCTGAATAGGTCCATACAAACAAACCACAACACAAAGTACAGGAAACCACCACTAAAACTATAAGGAACCAGCACCAAACTTGTAGAAGATAAGAGCGCCAGCGCTACGCCAAAAAGCTTCTCCGATCCTCGAACATCTGTCAACACCTTCATCGCCTTCTCCTTCAGCAGAAGATCAACAAGATCAATCACCAATCAACCCAAGAGTCCGGGGCTCCTGCCTCTGCGTCCCCCTCGCCAAATCTGCTGCCAGCTTCATCAACTTCTTGGCGCCTTCCGCGAGCTTGATCTTGTCGTCTTCGCCCTGCATCCCTGACCAATACAATAAGAAGGAACACATAGTGAATACTACCTCAAAAGGTGATCTAACCACATAGTCCTCAAAAGTGACTTTATTTCTGGTAACCCACATCGACCAACAAAGAGCTGCCAACCCAATCATATAGAAGTTTTTCCCTCCCGGAAGATATGCATAGAACCAAGTAATGGCTTGCCACAAGTTTTTCGGGGTGACTTTTGCCAACGTAATATGAATTGTATACCAAAAAGTAGGAACTATAACATTCGAAATTTCGAATGGTATATATATCTCATATTAAGTTGGCCAAATTGATGATCTAGCGATACGAGTGGGACTAATAAACGGTAAAGGAGGTTATATCATCATAACAATTTTGAGAACAGAGTACCCGGTGAGACATTACTAAGTATATAAAAGCTGTGCACATCGGCGAGCTGTCCGCGCTCGAGTTACTGTGGCTTAGCTACAGTTTTTACTGTAGAAATCTACAGTTCCGCGGTGGGTCCCACCTGTCAGCCTCACGTTGCACTTAAAAAAAGAGTCAAAACGGTGCCATAGAAGAAAACACAGCCACGGCTTCCCCATCCGAGCTCTCCTCCCCGATGCGCCCGCATCCATTCCACCGCCGCCGCCGCCGACCCCTTCCTCGCCCCTGCGGCCGCGCGCGGCCACCGTCCTCTCCATCCTCTCCGGCAGACGCCTTGGTTCTCCTCCTCCTCCTCCTCCCTCGGCGCCCCCCGATCCCGCGCATCCCCTCCCTGCCCAGGCCGCGCTCCCGCTCCCGGTCGCTGAGCTAGAGCGCGTGCGCCGCTTTGACGCCTTGGTTCTCCTCCTCCTCCTCCTCCTCCTCCTCCCTCGGCGCCCCCCGATCCCGCGCATCCCCTCCCTGCCCAGGCCGCGCTCCCGCTCCCGGTCGCTGAGCTAGAGCGCGTGCGCCGCGTGGGAAGCGGCGCGGGCGGCACCGTATGGATGGTGCGGAGGCGGCCCGTGCGCCGCTATCCCCTGCAACGCCAACCACCGACCCTACCTCTCCACTCCTCCCCATTTTCCCCACGCTCTCTCGCGTACGGGCGACGGCGGCGCGAGACGACGGCGACCTTCTTCCTCCCGCCGCCGACCAAGCTATGGACCTCGCGGCCCTCTCCCTCCGCGCCGCCGCGGACCTGCCTCCGGGCTTCGCCGCCGTGGACCTTCCCCTAAGCAGCACCGCCGCGTCACGGCGCGGGAGCAGCGCGGCCGCCGCGACGAAGGAGGAGGAGGCGGAGGGGCCGTGCGGTAGAGGAAGAGCGCCGGCCGAGCGGCCTCCACCGGGGCGCCGTCTCCTCCGTCTCGCCCACCGCCGCCGCCTCCAAGCGGCAGCACCTCGCCGGCGACGAAGCTCCACGACTCTGGCCTTGCGCAGCTCGAAGGCGAGCAGCAAAAGCGGGACCTACACGATGGACTGCACGACGGCGATTTCTACGCGCCTCCCGCCCTCCGCCAGCGGCCGCAATACGTGTGAGTACTTCATCGATTCCTTTCATGCCTGCTGCAAGAATAAGCATTCATCTGGATTGACAAGTACCTTCGTCGATTTCTATTACCAGTAGTCTTCAAGAACAGTACATTCTTAGATCTTGCTCCGACCCACTACGAAGATAAAATTTGGTAGCATATTTATCCCCTGCAAGGCTGCAAGGAGCTTTAAGCTTTTTTATTTAGATGAGAAGCAAGGTTAGATAATGCTTACAAAAGCACCGGGAGGAGGAAAAGTTTAATCACAACTAGCATCAGTTAAGGGTTGCTGAATCCACTGCGACTTAGCTCATGCGTGGTCAGTTTTGGTTCAGCTCCTGAGTGCCCCATCCAATATTGATCTTTTCTATATTGCTAATGATTTTGATTATTTTCTAGCGGATTCTTACACCCTTTTTATTTTGTTTATTTCAGAAACTATTTTGACCAGCGCCATGTGGCTAAGGCCTTTAGAAGTAAGATTGAAATCGTCAGCATCAGCTCCTACCGATTTCTCTTGCTGGGAATATATGTCAGTATTTTTAACCATTATCCTCTGTTTTTTTTTCAGATGTGTTCAAGGGCAACCGATGAAGTTCTGTAGAAGATTGGAGTTAAATCTTAGTCTTGCTATTCGAGCAGGTTATTCTCGGACCATTTTAGGATAAAAATCATAGTGCAAGTTTATTTTCCGTCAAAGAAAAATATTCTGGCAGCTAGCTATAATCTCTCATATTTAATTTCATGTAAAGCATGATATATTATGTTTTACATGAACACATTTCCTTGATTTGTTTCAGGCTTGCAGCTCTACACTCCTCCTGGCCGGAGCCGAGCGAGAGAAGGGAGTGCCGCAGCCGGCGACCTTAGTCCCGCAGGCAGGCAACGATGATTCCAGGTAAGGCCACCCCTTCACCCTCTTTTTTTCTCAGTCCCCTGGTTTTTCCCTTTTCTCTCCATGTGGAATACCCTAGCTCGATATTTCCTTGCTGATTAGATAGTGGAGAGGGGCGAGCGTGCTAAGGAGATAGATCGTGCTCAGATCCCTCTCCTTTATGTTGTTGCAAATATTGTTTCACATGTTTGTTCTCCTGGCAAGAACAGTAGCATTTGTTCCATTTTTTTTTGTTATTGCTCACGAAAGATCCTAGAGGAAATATATTTGAGTTTGCGCTGACCTGAAACACCATGATGAGAAACTTTTGCCCAGATACCTCATCGTTGCATGGAGAAAGGAGTAGTTGCTGCTTTCTCTTTTTGATAAAAATATTTCCATGCCGTAGCGGCGATAGTACTTAGCGTTTCATTATATATAGTAGCTACCATTCTACCTCTTATCAACGGATGCTATTGTTCCCAATAGCTACCATAAGAATGCATCCTAATTTGACTGTTTGCTGCTTATATGGGTTTTTGGGAAGTAGTTGTCATGTATTTTGTATTGATACCATTTATCGGTAAAAATGGTTACTTTTTACACGGACAATCACATGGTGAATGATTAGTTGACAGCGCCCTTTGTTCTCCGAATGCTGCATATATGCATCGTCAATTGTGTAACGCAATCTAAAGAAACTAATTTGCTTACCCTTCATATTTGTATGATTTCAGTAGAATAAATATCACGTGTCTTATTGATTACGGTTTTTTTCTGAAGGCAACTATCATTTTTGTTTTATTTTTAGCTGTAAATGAGTTTCCCCAGATATAAAGTATAGATAATTAGGTTCTTGGTCAAATAAAATTATTTTGGCAACTAGCTATATCCTCCCATGTTTAATTTCATGCAAAGCAAGATATGTTATCTTTTTCAGGAACACATTTCATTGCTCTGTTTCAGGCTTACATCCCTGCACTGCTCTCGACGGCGGCCAAAGCCGAGCGAGAGAAGGGAGTGCCGCAGCCGGCAACCTCAGCCCCGCCGGCAGTATTTTCAGATTTCTCATTTCGTATGGCCGTGCTAAAATATATTCAGCTGATTAACTTATCTGCATAAGATGTAGTGCATCCGGGTCTTCTTCTTGGTGATTAACCCATATACTCATGATCCCTTCTTCTATTGATTAAAGTTTTGTATGCATGATACGTGTTTCTATTTATGTACTGCACCAACAAAATCTCAAATGCTAATATTTGTCTATATCGTTTTGCAGGTTGATTTGGGGTTAGTTTGAGCTAATTCGGCTATTCGGGTTATTCTCACTGTATCCCACAGCACTTACAAAAATCTGGCGTTGTAAACTAGCACTGATTTCTTCTTTTTATTCTTCTCATGTACCTGATCATATAGTTTTGTTGTGGTCATGTCAATATCCATTTTCCTCAAACTAGCATCTATATAGTGAGGAGTAATTTAGCATGTCCCTCTTAACTAATACAAGACAGATCCACTCTTCTTAATCACTGAGGTAACTGCCATGGTTAACGAATATGGCCAAACTCCTTCCAGATGTAGCAACCACAAGAAAAAGATTTGTTTGGTAAAATTGATTCATAGGCTCTACAATATTGCTTACGTCATCCATGTGTGTGTATCAGATTAGTAAATCCTGTAGCCAATTCTGTAGTATTATTTCTCTTAATCAAAATTTAACAGTACTATATACTATATAGAGTGAGTTTTATATACAATAGTTAGATTGATATTATTTCAACTCCAGTCAAAGAGTCTTCTGCATATGCTATACTTTCTCATTTTTCTAACTTAGTAACCAATGTGCAGAGCATAGCCCCAGGATAATCTGATCGCCTTATACACAGTTTCAGGCTCAGAAAATGCTATTCAGTTGGATTCCACACAAATATGCAGGTTTGCATGGTCTTTTGGTGTAAGCGGCTCTGAGGTTCCATTTTATTGCCAAATGCTGCAAGTCTAATCTAAATTTTTAATATCTGCTTTGGTTCCATTGTGAGCTTCAGTTGTATAAATTATAGGAAAAAATAGTTTCGAGTAAACTTGCTTATGTCTGGATATACATGCAAGTTGCTTTTTAAGCTTTCGAAAAATGGAAGTTGGTTCTACAGCAGATCAACTAGAATCTGGGAACATGAATTGTACATTTTTATATTGTTGCCCAATTCAAGGGCTGCATGTTTTTATAAAGTTTTTTCTTACGATCCAACATATATCATAAAGATATTTTATGAAACTCCCTGATGTTAGAACTAGCCATATGTATGATGTAAATAACTTTGTGGGTGTGCTAAGTTAGTGTAATTGAAAATTTTGTTTCTTCATCCCGGAATATCAAGAAAAAAGGTTCTTAACGCAATAGCCTCCCAACCTGTGCATAGGAAGGTTCTTATTGAGCCTAGGATGATATTTCCAACTGTATGTACGTGTAGATAGTTAAATGCATCTAGCTTACTATATTTATTTATCGAGTTCAGTTCAGATACTTCAGAAAACACAAATCAATTCTATGTACTTTCAGTTATGCATGAGAATACCCACTTGATTACTAATTTACTGTGCAGACACAATTGTGCATGTGTTTCTGAATGGCCCATGACTTTGCTACTTTGAGGTGAGAATAATAGATACGACTGAGTTGTCTTTTCAGCTACAATCTTTTGCATGCTTTTAAGTTGGCATTATGTAATACTTCCCTGTTATTTGATAAAAGTTGGTGCCAATGGGTTGTGTGGTGCTGACTGTGCATCGGTGACTACCCAGCTTTTTTTTGTTCTACATACCCTATGTATTGTTATTTTGTATAGGTTACATATGGACCTCCTTATGCTGTTCCGTCATATACTGTTGGTTGGTGGGGTCTAAGCGGTCGACTGACCTATTAGCGAGAAGAGGTGGTGTTGTGAGTACATTGACGGTGAAATTGTTATGAAGGGCCACTGAATGTTATTCATTTAGCGTTTTGGCACCATGGTCTGTGCATACTGACAATAGGTTTTCCAGGGTAAGGAGTTTCAGGTGTAAAATAATGTTTGACGGCCTGCAGCCTAATCAGGGACAGTACTTTAGCATGCCATGACTGCAATTGGAAGGCAATAGCAAGGATGTGGGTACAGATGTTCGAAAGAAAAATATGGTAGCAGGAATGCCAGGTCCGAGGTTAGCCTGGTTTCACTGCGCCTGACCCTTTTTTTCCCCTCCTCCTGGTTATTTTAATCTTAGATGCTCTTCCTTTTGTCGATCTACTGCAGGTTCCGGATTTCTATAGTAACGTGTGGCGAAGATGGATCTGCTGTTAGCCAACGGTTTTACCGCTGCGGACAATGATGTCGTTGGCATCACCTGCGCCAGCACCGACAGCGGCATGACCGGTGAAACCACCTGCACCGAAGGTGATCTTGCTCCTCTCATTCCCACAGTGGTTTCCAGCTCTCTGGCCGCATCACCGATGGCGGCTGACCATGGAAGCACGAGAATGAGACTGGCTTAATCATTGTTCTCGCATTCACCAACAACGACAACGTTTGCAAACACAGGTATGCACACTTTTGGGACCGTTAATACATCTCTTATACAGTTTTTGTATAGCTTTTAATGCAACTTATTACAACACATTTCAGGCCAAAGCTTATGTTAGCCAAGTATAAGTCCTATGTGGTAATTTTTGTGACGATGATGTGTCTACCATATTGATCAAGCACTGCTTCTATGACATCCATCTGGTCACTATGTTAATCAGACCAGCAACATGTTTTTACTTTTTAACGTTTTGTAAGTAGAAAACATGCAACTATTTGATGACTTTAGCCAGGCAACTCTATTTTTTAATAAACGGACGCCCCGATAACTATATGTACATCTATTCCCACATATATATTGCTATAACTCAGATCCGTGGTTAAGCTAATACCAGTACTAGATGCACTACGAAAATCAGAATCTCCAAAACATACTCACTTACAAGATATATTATGCACTATAAAACAAGAAAACAGACCGTAAATAAAATTTCTCACGAAGGGCGCGGCGTGTCGCCGCGCTGATTTCAACTAGTAAGACTGATGATGATGCACATCTAAATCATTTTGATCATGCTTCTAGACCTGGAAATTTCCCCTTGGGAGTGACCGCAGCAAGGTACATGGCCATATCGCGGCGACACAAAGGGCACGTTGACACCCTATGGAACCACGGCTCAAGGCACCGGCCGTGGAAAGCGTGGGAGCAAGGCAGCACCACGGTGTCCGCGTTTTCGTTGGCAGCCTCCAAATCTTCCATACACACAGAACACTCCGCAGTGGTGGTGGCCTCTTCCTTTGGGGCCGCCATGAACTGGCACTGAGCTGCTGTCGCCTCCTTGCACGCAAGGAGCAGAGCCTTGGGTTCACTATAGACAGCTCTTACCCAGATGGTGAGTTCTATGTCGAGATCGTAGCGCAGGCCAACGCCCATATGATCATCTACATCGCGTCTATACTTGGCGACGATTTTTGTGGCTAGATCATGGGGTAGAAATTTGTCCCAGCTGTCGGGCGCGAGGTCGAACTCGCTGAGCAGCGGCGTCAGCGTGAACATCTGGTGGATGGCCTCGCGGCAGACCCAATAGCTTCGGAAGAAGGCCGTCTCCTCAGCTGGGTCATCAAACTGGAACTCCTGGTAAATTTTCTGGGGCGCCTCTTCGTGAACGAGCCTTGGCCTCTTCGAACCCCCCACCTCGCGCAGCTTGTAGATCACAATCAAGTCGCCATGGAAGCACACGGAGCAGGGCTTGTCTTTGGTCGGGTTAATTTCTCGTTTTACAGTTCTTTTTCCAGTGATTCTGCACTCGGTTGCTGAAGCGGCCAGAGGCGGCATGTTCCTCAAAGGTGGCGAAGGCATGGCTAATAGCCTAGCAGTCTAGCTGGCCAATATCTTGTAAATCTCTACAAACAATGCTGAGCACGGGTAAGAAGGAGTGCATATATAGATGACCCCATGTATATATGGCAGGAGATATCATAGTACATCATCCCTAGGTTCAGGTTGAATCCGAGCCGAAATCTGCCATCTAAGGACAAACTGATCAAATCAAAGCTAGGCCGGATTAGGATACGAAAATACTGGAACGGGACGCGGGGACGGTGCATACGATTCTGGGTACCCTCGTGTTGTTATCGGAGTTGAACTCCGGCCGTGCAGACCTGTTATGCAACACTGTAATGGCTTGCATCGTGTGTGTTCTAGGCTTATTGATCAGCTGTTTGTTTCTTCCAATTGCCAGGCCCTTGCACGTCTAAAATGCACTGCTCCATAAGCCTAGCATAAATCGGTGACTCTCCGTCAAGGATCACGATGTTGCCACAACCGAAGCATTTCATCCGAACTCTTTGCGCCCACCGACAAGGAGCTCACCGGAGACGTTATTAATGCACCGCACGGTTCGGTTGGACGCTGCCGTTACAACTTACACGGACCACTGAGGCTGCGAGCCGGCCCAGTCCGGCGGAAGGCCGGTGAGGGACACGGCGGCGCGAAGGCTGAGCGCCATGGCAAGACAGTGCCGGGCGAAGAGATTGAGCTGAGCTCCTTTGATATCTGATCAATCTCTGACTATTTATTTAATAAGAACGGGCCGCGTGTGCTTGATTCTTCAGAGCCAGTGACTGACGCCATTCACACACAAAAAACTTGTCAGCATTACAGAGCCACAAGCAAAGTCTTGGTTGTAGTACTGTCATTGCATTATAGAAGTTCAGTATTAAAAAGAACAGGATTTTGACGATAACATTATCACTTGTGTTGTGTGAGTGGAGCACTTCACAACATTCAACATTTAGCCAGTTGCAATACCACTATGTAGGAGTATGTATTTAGGCATCCGCACTTACAAACAGGCAGTGTCCTACTCGTGTACCAGGATGGATCATCATACAGCAGGATTTTCCTTTCAAGTACTAGAGCTGTTTGACCTGACTGAAATTCAGCCAGTTTGAACACCCTTGCAGACACAGTAGACATACAAACAGACTCCTTTCACAACCTCCCATGAACAACACAGATAGGCTCACAGCACACAAGGACAACAAACAAAGGATTTGTAAGAAAAAATCCTATAGGATTGGAGTCTGAATGGAATGTTGTAGTCAGTTGCTGACTTAGCTGCACTCAAGTCAGTCTTGATTCTGTCCTTTACAGTCTCCCCTGAAGCTGAAGAACACACAGGCCAGCAAGAAGAGTCTTCTTGTTTTGCAGCCTCATGGTCCAATCACGCCTGTAGCTAGAGCAGCCGTATCTCCTATTCCCTTTACATAGGAGATGACTAAAATGAAGATCGATTAATTATGGACAGAAACACAACATGCATGCTTCTCCAAGAATGAACCTACCTGATCGACACCTTGGATGATGGCTATGATTCATTCATGGTATGTCATTCTCATCTCTCACCGTCGGTCCCGAAGAAAACCCAGCGTCTGCATCTGCTTCTGTTGCGGCTCCGGCACTTTCCTCAGCGACCGGTACTGCAATCGCGTGCTCTCTCCACTGTCAAGCACCTTCACAAGATACCTGCGCAGTCCAAACAATTTTTAATCCGGACGCGACAAACAGGTTCTACTTCTGCTAAAGCTGCAGCAGCTTAACGGGTCCTATTCTGTTCCCGAGAAAAAGAGAGTGAATCAGATGCACTCACCAGCCATTCAAACACTGCGAGGTGACGACCGCCTCCTTCCTGACGAATTTCTCAGGCGTCCTTTTGTTTCCCAGCAAGCGTACACTAATCAGAGCACCACATCATTCTACACTCTCAGTAAAGCAACATGTTCCAGATCTGTACCGTGATCAGGACCCTCTCGCCCACCGCAAATGGGTACTGCACTCCCTTGACTGCTGCCGGTCTTTCAGCTTCCAGAACAAGCTCGACCTCGTCCTGACAAAACAAAACAAAACAAAACAAAACAATGCGATCTAAGACAGCATGCACGACTGCAAATCACTATATGTATGTTCGAAGCGTTATATATGTACTCGGCTGCTACTCCCGGTACGCTTCGGCACATCCGCGTGCTCGGTCACGTCTTTCCTGCGTTTTCGAAGAGCAACGTTGTGAAAGAGTCTCCTGTCATCTTCCATCTTCACCACTGTGGCTACTGCTCTCAAAGCTGCCATGTCCAAATACTACGGACATTAAGTGAGCAGATGAAACATATCTAATGCCTGTTTCGAGGAAGATAAATATATGATGGACACGTACCGAGATTAGGAAACAATGAGGAGGATCAACTTCTTTGTTGCAAATGCTGCATCTAGCCTGATTATAGTGAGAAAAGAAACAATTTGCCGGTTGGTGACAGACCAATAGACTAGAGTTGAAGCAGATAGAAAAAACATGTCGTACTTAAGGATTGTTTCGATAAAGGGTGCTTATTAAATTCAACAGTAGTACTTAAGGATTATGTATATTATGTAAGGCTTCTATACGAAAATATGGGTGCGAGAGAGTTCCTGAAAATGGCAGTATTCTCAAATTGTAGCTAACAGAACATTAAGGAAGGACTGCAGATGAAAACATTGACCTTTATTCTCAAATTTACAACCAGAACATGGATAACTATCAGAAAGTCTGAATAGAAATAAAGCAAACCATTTCAATGACTTTCTTCAGCATGAGTCCACCAAATGAGTGCCCACATTGGAGAACCATAGCATCTTCAATAAAAGCCCCACTGAAAAGAAACAAAAGATAAGTCCATCACTGCATTAATCAAGGAACATCAGCGACTGTGATGCACATATAAACGAATAATGAGATGATATGTAATGTAAAATTAGTTTGGACTGGAGAAACAGAATTCTATGTGTTATGAATAGACAACACAGAACCCGAAGAAGCAAGCAAACGTAGAAGCTTTGCAATATCCTGCTCAGTGAGAGAGACAGCTGGCGTTGTCGAAGAAGCACGAGTCCCGGAAGAAGTGTGTTCCATATCACGCTGCTTCCTGAAGCAATCAGACTTGGGGTGACCATCCTTGTTGCAGTAGTCGCAGTGAGTACGAGCACGAGAGCGACCGACACCACTAGGAGGAGTGGGTAGGATCGGCGGGGCACTGGAGCGAGGAGGCACTGGTGGAGCATACAACGTAGCAGGAACTCGAGCAGCAAGCACGGAGGGAACCACAAGCAGACCAGCACCACGAAGACGAGTCTCCTCAGAACGAAGCTCAGAAAGCATCTCCGAAATAGGAACACGGCCACGCGCAAGAAGCTGAGCACGTCGGGGCTCAAACTCTGGACGGAGCCTAGACAAGAACTCGTAGACGCGCTGAAACTCCAAATCCGACCGCACCGTCCGGCAACACGAGCATGTACCACAAACAGCAGTGCGAAGAGAGTCAAGCTGGCGCCAAATAGCAGAACTCTTTGTGTAGAACTCATCAACAGTGGAGTCATCCTGCTGAAGAGCATGCTCCTGACGAACCACAGAGAGGTAGAGAGCATCACCAGAGGGTTGGTAGCGCTCGCGAAGGTGAGTCCACATCTTGGAGACAGTACCGAGACCCATAAACTCAGAGGCAAACTGAGGTAAAACACTAGAAGTGAGAACAGCCGCAGCACGAGCATCATCATCATGCCACTGAGTGTAAGCAGTCAGATCATCACGATAAGTGGAAAGAGCATTCGAGTAGTCTGAGACCTTCTGATCATAAGCAGCAACCGCGATATCATCAGCACTCTTCGCTGCATCCTTATCAGCTTGAGAAGCATCCGCGCCGAGAACTGGTGGCATCGGCGGTGTAGGAGTAACAGGAGGAACCGGGCACAATGGACATGAGACCTCGCCCGATAGGACGCCCCAAAGACGAAGACCACGCATGTGAATGCGCATAAAGCCAACAAACTCGGTGTAGTTAGCACCGTCAAAAATCACCGGGCAGCGAGGGATGGCAACATAGCTCAACGACGAATACATTGTACTTTTTTTTTTCACGAACAAATCTGGGACAGAACGTAACCACACAGCAGCAGCCGTACGAGACCACGGACAACAACAACACGCAGAGATAGAGGAGATCGGTGGCAGTCAACCAACAGCAGCAGCAAGCAATGAAGGAGATCGGTGGCAGTCAACCAACAGCAGCAGCAAGCAATGAAGGAGATCGGATCGGCCGGCAGCAGCAGCAAGTCCAGATCGGAATCGGCCGGAATCGGCCAGAAAGCAGCAGCAGCGGAGATCGGAAAGAGGAGATGTGCGCTGCACGTCACGCCAGCGTGAGAAAAGAGGAAATCGACGGAACGCTTTAGGAAACCGAGCAGAAAAGGGAATCGATCGACAACGGATCGGGAGAAGGACGAGTTGCGCGTCCGGAGAAAGACCGGAAAAAAATACCGTAGCTCATGATACCATGTTATGAATAGACAACTTGTATTACTTGGGGGCCAATGGCCACAATATATAGTACATATGACTTGAGAGACAAGAAAGTAAATCTAGTCTAATACGGACTCCTAGACCAATACTAATACTCCTTAACACTATGTACGTTTATTTTCAATAATTTCAACCCTCCCTTGCTCCCATGAAACTTAAGATCAAACTCATACAAAATAGCATATGCAAAAGGACTCATGCAGAACAAGCCAGCTACGCTCACAAGGAACAACTTACGACAATGAGTCTGAGAGGACACTTCTGAGCGATGGGCACTAACAAAGTTGCCCCGAGATTCCTGCAATCGAAATTGGCTAAAGATGAAAAATAAAATTCTGGTGGACAGAGAACTAAATTCACAAAACCAGTCTTTTTCAGTGTGACCCTTTCCTACTCTTGGAGAGTTCTGTGGTAGCTCTCATTTATCATGTCTGATTGAATATGTATGACATGTGTGCTACAGTAGCTATGTAGCTTTGAACGTATACTTACAAAAGGTTCTTCCAAGTGACTGGAAACAGCATGTTCTTCAGCAAACAAATCATCCATAAATTGGCTTGCACGTATGGGTTGGTATATCTGTCCTACGCAATGGCCAGCAGCTAAAATTGGAGAGCAATCCAATATAGCGTTGGCAAAAGGCATTAACCTAAAGGTGAGTGATGCCCTACAAGAATGAAATTGTGATAAGATGACCAATTCATGCGTACAAGAGCACAAGGAATATAAACAAGAAAAATAAAAATAAAATATGAAATGAGATGGTAAGAGAGTCTAGCACTCAACAATTCTGACCTATTCTCATTAGTGGCCCTGTACTGGGAAATTGGGCGAAGACCAGCAGTAACATGACTTAGGGCCCTTCCAGTCAGAAGCAACAGATCACTTGGGCCTGAACCCACATCCGCTAGGCACCAGTGGCCATTTGGGTCACATACCTACCAAAGAAACCGCTAAACAATTATGACTTGGCAGACAACAGTATCAACGGCACAAAATAAAACTGAAATCAATTGCTGCAAAAGAAGAAAAATGAAGTAACCATAGGAGGCTAAGAGACAGCAGAACATTTATCCAAAAGTAAAGTATCCAAGACTTGGTTGCTCGATCGCTGCATCCATAGTTTATAGATGGTGAAGGAGCAGAATTATGTTACCTCAATTCCGGGATGATCTGAAGCAACCAGCGTCACAAAACCCCTATCAACTACAGGCATTGAGGACCTAATATATCCCATGAGTGTCTGTCCACTTTGGAGCTGCTCATGCGAATATGCCACCAGCAACTCTGATGACGAGACCTCATTAACAGGTAACGGGGCGTCATCAAGCAAATGGTTGAATACACTGGATAACCGAGCATGATCGTTAGCAAATAAATTTTTGAAAATGTGAGAAAAAAGTTTACTAGTATTAAAAATACATTCAACAAGGGTGATAACTGTACTCTGTACGCAAGCGCAGATGCCGTGCTATTGCACTGAGAGCGGCCCGTGCTGCCTTCCCCAAACATCTAAAAGCATCAGCCATGCAGGCAGGGGACATCTCTCCATCCTCCAAAATCCTGAAAGAGTAGAGTAATGCAAACACATCGGAAACTATAGGAGTAGACACAAAATGTTGAACGGAAAATTCAAGAACATGTGTAAAGTGTTGAGATAACTAGCTTGCATTTGATGGTCCTTTGTGCGCAACAATCTAACAAGTAACAAGACATGCATACATGATGAAATGCTTGTGCATTTTTTGCATTACAAAGACAATATCATGCACAAAGCACAATCAGACAGTTTGCTGCAACTAAGTAAACCTGACATCTATCGGATAGAGATTACCCAGTACCCACCATCATACAGAGAAACAACGGCGAGATGATACTAATGGATAGAGCTAGCATACGCTATTCAAATCGAATCGAAGTAGGCTGGCATAAGGTGTGAGCTTGTACCTCCCGGCGCGGAATAGGTAGGCGGCGGGGCGGCCGCAGAAGAAGGCGCGGGCGGACTCGAGGGCGCAGCGGAGGACGGCGGCGTCCGCGGCGGGGAGATCCAGTACGGCGGCGCCGTGGAGGGCGAGCGAGGCGTTGAGGGCGCCCACGGCGCGCGCGTAAGCGCCGTCGTGGGGCGCCACGTCTTCGAGGCGCACCCTAGCGAGCGGCGACGGCAGGTGCGGGGGCGATGCCATGGCGGTGGGTCATGGCTGGGTGGGGCTAGGGTTCGGAGCAGCGACGGCGGTGATTCGCCATTGGTTCCATTGAGCTAGCTCTGCTGCCGTTGTTCCCCTTATTCTTCCTCCTCCTCGCTCACTCTGACTGCAGTAAAACTTGGCCAGAGTTTAAAATTCATTCTAGGAAACGAAAAGTGTTTTTTGGCTCCAGGTGATCCTGGTGGTTTAAAAAAATTGAAAAAACTATGGACGCGTGCCCCTCCCGAAAACGGAAAGGAGCAGGTATTCTATTCCCCCCGTTCCATAAATAGAAATATTTGGTCCTCACGTTTCCTCTGTCCTCACTGTCGGAGTAATTTACATGCTACTGTACCAGATACACTACCCGCCGCTCCCCAGCCATTCGCCCGCCTTGACGCCTTCTACCCCACTTTGGGCTGCAAATGTCCGTTTGAGAAATAATAAGAGATACTCGCAGAAGTTACATAAAGGGAGCAGAAGATTGGTTTAGTTCCATAAATAAGCAGCAAATTTACATCCAGGGAGCAGATTAATTTTAGAAGTTCCCCCTATAGCATTAACCAAAAAACTTACATCACCTTATACACGCCCGACATCTCCATCAAATACAATTGGCCACAGATGTCTGTGTGGTGTGGACTGTGGTGCAGCACATCAGCCTTGGGAGGGGGAGAAGTACAAGACTGGATGAGAGAGCAGAAATATCTCGGCAAAACAAGCGCAGAGGACGCTGACAATGCAACGGTGGCCGGTGCTCTTTGTCCAGATTTGGATGTTAGAGGGGAGTTGGGGTCTCCTGACCATTGGGAAAAAATACATGTTATAACTCAAAAGGAAAACTACGGGCATAAATTAATTTTATACAAGAGAACATCTATATTTGAACAAAAAATACATCTCTAACACAAGTGTAATAATTAAATTAGTAATTATTTGGAAACATGCAAACACCATCATATTCCTAGAAGGATCTTGACATCATGTATGTAACAACATATAATTCTGAATATAAAGAACATCCCTATGGCAGAAAAATACATCAGTGAGACGGGGTTAAGAAAATCATGTTGAATTAGACATGACATGAGAGACTAAAAACGTATACATGTCATCTAAAAAGGATCTAACGAGGACAACCATACTTGGGCAGAACTACATCTATAACACAGGGAAAATGCAATTTAAAATAATCAAATCAAACACCGCTAATTTTGACAATGGGAATTACATCCTACATGAAAAATCTTCTAAAAGAAAACATGGATGCATCAAGACATACGAAGCACCACCCGACAAAAAATGAGCTGCCCCGTCTCCCGGCTGGTGAGAACATGTGGTTCCTTCAAAGCTACGGATGGCTTGGCAGGAGCTAGCATGGTCCTAGACTGTTCTGTAACCCTTAGTTGAACACAAATTACATCCCAAAAAGCAATAACTTACGTCAGATATTCATTAAATTCGAATAATGTACTGATTTCAACATGGGGAAGTTACTTCCTATACAGAATCATCAAGAAAAGAATCTGGATTTAACAAACATGCTTACACTTGAACTAGAAACTACACCCCTGACACATGAGAAGCTTATCGAGTTTGTACGAATCAAACCGTTCTGATTCAAAACAATGGAATCCCTACTGTCTAATCTGTCCAAAATGTCATCAGGGACATAAAAGATACATCCTACGAGTATAAAATGCATCCCATATGCAAATTTTACTTATAGAAATACATCGTGTTTGTTACATCTATAAGCAAACTTTTGAGCATAAAATACATCGTATGAGTACAAAAAAAAATACATCCATATCACATTTTAAGCATGAAAATATACATCCAGCTGAGGTATAGAAACATTCGTAAGCATGGTTTTTTCCCAAATTTTCAACATTATAATTTACTGTGTATTGTTTGAACAAAAATATTCAAAGAACCCTACTGTGCATCTCAACAGAATAAACTGCATCACGGATTCATGGGTTACTACATCCACATGGTTACTACTGTCTATTCTAAAGGGAGAAACTGAACTTATCGAAGATAAACTGAACCCTATCAACACCCCCGTGAATACTAGACCAGCACAACGTGACCAAATGGGGGTAAATCAAACGCTAATCTAATTGTCCGTTAAACGAGAGTTTGCGAAAGCGAATTTAAAAACATGCATATAATTGTGTTAAATAGTACTAATTTCAAGCATGAAAATTGCATTTTGTGACCATAGAAAAAAGTTACATCTACAATTTTTAAAGTACCCAAAATTAGTGCTAATTGGAACATGATAACTACATCCTAAGATGAATTACTGCTAATTTGAACATGAGAGATACATCCGGAGACACAACACAGTAGCACAACACCACCGCCCCAACTACTGTCCAATATAGCATCATCAACACTGCAGAAAAATTCAGAGAACACAATGGCACCATCCCTACGGTTAGGAGACTGCATTTAGCAAAACTATGGCTTCTGTTGTACATGAGTAAACAATTAGTACTGCCAAGATTGATTTCAGGCGATCTACATTAGCAAACTAGTACTAACAAGTTTGATTTCAATGGATTTACACATCCACGAACCCATGATGTACATTAGCAACTAGAGCTGCACATGAATACTACATCACATCCAAAGTGACGGGGATAGGCTGATAGGCAGCTCGGCTATGAAAACGCCGGCGCAACTACAGGCAGTGGTAAAAATTAAAATAGACGAGAGATGGAGATTAAGGTACTCACGGCACGAAATCGAAATACGTACGCCGGCAACTAGGACGCAGGACCTCGCCGCCGATGCTCCCCGACGTCATCTGCTCTCAGCCCGGCCCAATCGACTCTATCGCCCATTCGCCCCTACAGATCGGTGACGATGGAGCTCTGATTCGCGACGTAGATGTAGCACAGCCGCTCCGGGCCACAAACACGAGCCACCGCTTCTGCTCGATGCATCTTCCGCCGGACAGCTCGCCGGCGACGAGCGAGATTGGCAGGAGGAGGTGAGGGAGAGCAGAATCGCCTGCGTCGAGAAGATGCGGGAGAGACGAAGAAGTGGAATGGGGAATTTTGGACACGTGCCGACGCGTGTTCCGTGTTTGTCGCCTAGCGCTGGTTCGCTTGGAAAGAATAGACCGCACGATGGAGATCCGATGGACGCGAGCGGTGAGCACCGGTTTTGGACCAGATCGCGCGCGCATGAAATAGATTTTGCGAAAAACTATTTACGAGTTTTCAATAAAATTTGTAAAAAAATTCCAGACATAACCAATGTTGTCTACCCCAAACGTGCAAAAAATTAACTTCAATTTTTATATATTGTGGGCTACACAACAATGATAAATCTGATAAATTTCTTCGGTGATACTTGATGGGACGTGAGAGAGGTGGACGGTGACAGCAACGATGATACGAACCATGCGGAGATGGGCTTGGCAAGACTTTCGGCTCCTGTCAGTACTACTTTTCAACTTCGCATCATTACGAGAATACTACGTAATGGACGAAACAGACGAGAATAACAATGTAGGGGCATGGTTCGAACTGCACATTTTTTGTTAGTCAACCTTAGACATTTTTCGTTTCCAGAACACTCGAATTTGCAAAAAATAAAGATAATAGATGTTGAAGTATTTTTTATTACATGATTAAGAAATTACTTTATTTTCTTTTACTAATTATCCCGTTTATTTTCTATGAAGCCTCATTTCTACATCTTAAATTATGAAATGGACTTGTTCATTACGTTCTGAAGACTTTTTTCACAAAATAATAGTGTCGGGTGCCAATGTACATTGACCCGCACGAATCTTCAACAAGAAATGAACGACAGAGATAGTGCCGGGTGCCAATGTACTAGTGGAAAATCCGTGTTGAAACGAAGAGGACTAGCTAGGCATCATCCTATTGATATCAGGCCATAAAAGCCTATTGATATTCAGAAATTGACTATGGCTCGAGCACTCATGCTCCCAACCAAATAAAAATATCAAAAAAATTGAACAATTCAAAATATTCTAAAAATATTTGGTGACAAACATATATAAGTTATCTACATAAGTGCCAAGTTTCGTGGTGAAATGACATGTGTGGCCACACATGTCATTTCTTTTCACCATGAAACTTGACACATATTTAAAAAACTTGTATATGTTATTCTCATCCACATATGCAAAGATGTATTTATCAGCAAAAAATGAAAGGACATGCTCGTGGCAACCGACGGCCTCATCTCCAAAGCAAATGGACGTATATAGAACATCTTACATACACACTTTATCTCGGTTTATTAATCGCAATACGAAAATCAGATATTATCAAGTGTAGGGTGTGCTTTGGCAATTAATACTCTTTTTAATTACGGAGAGCGCTTCCGATGTTCATGCGCTTTGTTTCATTTAATAGTTAGGCTAATGCATGCGCTAGTCATTGGCCTCTGTGCAATAACTCCCAGAGTTAGGAATTTTTTCTCACCCAATAGACGCAAAAGTGTTGCATTTTTGCAATATACTAATATGTACTATATACTCCCTCCGTTCGTTTTTAATCTACATCCTAGACCAAAAATTTGTTCCGTTTTAATCTACATCCTAGGGCAATTACTCTCTTATAATCCTTCATTTTAATTGCAGCATTTAATTAGCAGTAGTGATAACCAATAGACAGCCCTACCGCACCTCGTCTCCCTCTCCATGCGCGTTAATTGCATCGATGCATGCAGGAGCACTATTTGGATGCAAATTGCATGGATGTCATTAATTCAGATTTGTTTAGTGAAGATGGTGCTTTGTTTCCTGTGCAGTGCGTGCCGAATTAGTACTAATAAATGATGGCTTAAATTGTCTGAATTTTTTCAGAATGTAGATTAAAAGCAAACGGAGGGAGTACTCATGACTCAGGTTGTGGAGAGTTGACAAAATTTTATTTGGTTCAATGGGGCCAAACTTTTCTTTTTTTGAACATCCAATCGAGACAAACGTTGTAAGAGCATCTCCAACAGGGGCGCGCAACGCTGGCCCGATATAATTTTTTATAGCGCCAAAAAGGTGTTTTAGCGTGTGCTGGGCATCTGTTTTGTTTTAACAGAGACGCTATAATTTCGCACGGAAACTACAGGTTTTCCAGATGCGCTAAAATAACGCGCCGCAAACACGTTTGCACTGTTTTGCAACGAAAACAAAATTAAAAAACAAAAATAAATAGAATGAAATTATAAATATATTGATTTCGATTCGACACAAACACAAACTAAAACATGAACACAAACACAAACTAAAACACGAACACGAACTAATTTAAACTAATTTGAACTAGAACTCAAACTCGTCGGAGGAGAACTTGGAATCGGCGGTGATGTCCGAGATCTCGTCCTTCAGCGCGCGCCACCTGTCGTCGCGGACGGGCCTGGTGGTGGCGTGTGCCGCCTGTTCCGCCTTCGCCGCCGCCTTGGCCACCCGCCGCGCCTCCTGGTCCTCATGGCGCTCGGCCCGCTGCTCCGCCCGCTCGGCCGCCAGCGTCTCCCAGTACTCCTCCTCCTCCCGGGGTTCGCGCGGGTGGCTCGCATACCAGTCCTGCACGACGCGCTGATCCCGCTCCGTGACGAAAAAGCCGTTATTTAGCGCGCGCGTCATTTCTGAGACATCGGTTGGAGATGCTCTAACGAAGGCAGGTAAGGAATGTCATGACTCATGAGTCATGACTCAGGTCCTTGGGGCACCTCTTCCGCCACCGGGATACAAAGACGAAGCATTGGTTCCTCTTGTCAAAAGATAAAAAGACGCGACGCATTTTTTTTTTGCCCTCCCTAAGGATACAAGTTGTAGTATCAGTTCAGACTCACACCCCTACTGCAAGCCTAAACTAAGGCTTACACCCTATACCCGGCACGACCGGTACAAGATTGGAGTTGTGACACACAAGCGTGCGAATGGAGGTTTATTGGCGAACAGAGCGCCCTAGATTGAGACATCCCAGGAAATCGTCCCGCTGGGATCGAACCCGGGACGGGTGGCCTGGACACCGCCAGGGCCAACCATCGAGCCACAGGCTCGTTCTCAAAGACGCGACGTATTGGCTTCTGTGTCAAATAATAAAGAGGCCCGACGCATTGGCTTCAGACATTAACTAATGCGTCGAGCTAGTGGGTACGTAAACAGTGCAACAAAACACAGATAAAGAGTCCATCCACCCCCCTCAGACCCTCACCTGGCTCTCAGAAATGGCGGCCGAGTCTTGCAACCCAGATCTCCTCGTCGACGACTTCTACTTTTCAGCCCTCGGCCACGCTCAGACCGACGTCGCTGGAGATGTTGAGCTCTTCCCAATATCTGACGAGAAGTACGCCGCCGAGCTCCAGCTCCAGGAGGTGATCATGTCATCCGCCATCGCGGCGCGCGCGCGCCTCCCAGCGCGTCTCGCTGCTGCCAGCACCAGCAGTAGCGCAGTGCCCTTTGTTTTCATAGGTGAGTGCCCCTCTGCTGCCGGCGCCTCCTCGTCTTCGTCCTCCTCCAGGCCCAGTCAGGATGCCACCGCCACGGCGGCGTCGGCGGCGCTCGTCTTTTGTAAGATCTGCATGGACGCCGTGCCGCCGTCTGACGCGCACCGCGCCAGCCGGGGCTGCGCACACGCCTTCTGCACGGCCTGCCTCGGGGGCTACATCGGCGCCAAGATCCAGGACAGGATCGCCGACGTCCAGTGCCCCGAGGAGCGGTGCGCTGGCGTGCTCGACCCGGCGCTCTGCCAGGACATGCTCCCACGGGAGGTCTTCGAGCGATGGGGCTCGGCGCTCTGCGAGGCCATGACGCTCGGCGCCAAGAGGTACTACTGCCCGTTCAAGGACTGCTCGGCGATGATGGTGGTGGACGACGGCGACGTCGGTAACGTCGCGCAGTCGGAGTGCCAGGTGTGCCGGAGGCTGTTCTGTGCCCGGTGCGGCGTGCCGTGGCACGCGGGCGCCGACTGTGCCGCTTACAGGAAGCTCGGTAAGGGTGACGACAGAGGCAAGGAGGACCTAATGCTGCTGGAGATGGCCAAGGGGAAGAAATGGAAGAGGTGCCCCAAGTGCCAGTTCTTCGTCGAGAAAACCGAGGGCTGCTTGCACATTACCTGCAGGTAGCTACCTAGCTAGTGCTAAGTGCTAACATTATTACTTTTGCAAAATAATGGTGTGCCGTAGAAGTATCATATGTGTTTGTTGCTGAAATTTCTAATTGTTCTTTCATACGCAGGTGCAAGTTCGAGTTTTGCTATGGATGTGGCAACCAGTGGGGCGGCACTCATTCTAGTTGCACCACAGCATGAGATCGAGGAGAATATGGGACGAGAGAGGATGCCGGAGTGGTACACCTGCAAACTTTTGCATCTTGGTATATTTAATCTGCTTGGAATGCAGAGAAATTTCCGAGTTCTAATTTAGGACATGTGGGTTTGAATTATGCAATTTGTTGGGATCTGAATATATAGTGATCTAGTGCCGAATGGTGATAAAATTAAGCTGAGTTTGATCTTAGATCCCAGCTAATCTGATGCCCTAAGTAATAATATATTTATGTCTTTTTTGTTATTTTAGACTACATTCTCTCTCAAGGCAAAACAACTTTTGTTCATGTTATGTTGATCCCTTGCTGAACGCTGCTCAGAAGCAGTTCCTCACCGGCTCATCCACGAAGCTGGTCAACTGACTTGATCCATGAACCTGTTGCTGTGCATGCTGGCTACGCATGTGGTCCGACGCCCTGCCCGTTGCCGCCCATGCTCGGCGTTTTTATAGAGAGCACGTCGCGTTCCACGTACAACTCTCGTCGCCGTCGCTACCATTGAGCAACTAGCCCAGGCCCCTGAATTCCATGGATGGCATCCCCTCCACCGTATCAACCAACTGGTTAGCACGTTCGTGGTATCAAACTACCAAGGAGGCGACGGGATGGAGGTTGAGTAGCGAGGCCGTTCTTGCCGCACTGCACCGAGCAGAACAGACTCACTAGTAGAAAAAGGGTCATCCATCCGGCGCATTAGTTCCCGCGAAATTTCGAACCGGGACTAATGTGAGCATTAGTCCCGGTTCGATCCAAGGCGACGCCACACCTCCACAGTCCCGGGTCAAACAGGCTCATTAGTTCGGGTTCGTGATACGGACCGGGACTAAAGGTGGCCCTGCCGCACGAACCGGGACTAATGATGGGACTAATGTGTTCCCCTATATGTCTTCTTCCACCCTGAGCCAGCTCCATTTTCTGCTCGAGCCACATCTCCATTTTTCTCCTCTTTCACTCTCTCGAGGTTGATTTCATCCCCATTTTTCTCCACTATTTGTCAAGATTGGCGGCACCCATCTATCCAAAGGTTAGCAACTTCATCCTTTCTTCCGGCGTTGCTAATTTAGCTCATTTCATTTTTCTAGTGTTAGCTACGTTTTGATGAAATGGCTAAGCTAGAAAGTTTATTTGTTTTTATATGCAATTTGAGCTCAAATTAAAATATGATTTGTGGATTTTAGTGCCGTCCCGTCCCCGTACTCACCGCCGTCGATCGCCCGCGCCGTCCCGTCATCGGCACCACCTGGTGAGCCTATTGTTTTTATGTTTTATGTAAAAAAAATTGCTTGTATGATTTAGATGCATAGTTATTAGTTGTATAATTTTCTTACTTGTATGATTGTTTTTTATATGTATAGTGCCATGGTTTTGATATCCGTCCCCGTCGGCCCTCGTCCGGTCTATGATTCGGATGTGGTATATTTTTATAATTATTTGTTTCATTTCGCGTTTATGACAATTATGCCGACCAACTTGACATAGATTTTTTTATATAGGAGGTAGTTGAACCGAAAATTCCAACCGACCTCTTGTCGAGATGCTAAATTTATTTGAAAAAAAAAACAATGATTTGAAAGAAAAATTGAAAAGAAGTGAAGAAGAGAAGATGAAATTGCAGTTCGATCTTGCCGACGTCGTCGATGATCATAAGATCAAGATGGATGCAATGCGCTTGAAGATTAGAAAGATTAGAAAATATGCCATTAATAAAGATGTGTGGTATCATTATGCTGTTGGTTCAATAATTACCTTATTGCGATTTTGATCGCATTTGTTGTTGGATTTAAATTCTTTAGATAGTTGTATGTTAGTTTCAATATATGTTTTATGAGAACTATGTATTACATTTGGTCACTACTCTAGTTTGGTTTTAATGTGATGAACTTATTAATTAAGGTTGTCAGTTCTCTATTCATGTTGTAGTGTAATTTTTGTTGATATATTTATATAATGCAGATGAGCCGACAATGGATGTACGGTGACCGACGCTGTCCCGACTTCATTAATGGTGTGCATATTTTTCTCGATGTGGCTGAGGCAAACAAGAGGAATGGTTTTATTTGTTGTCCATTAGTGTCTGTAAGAATACGAAGAATTACTCTTTCTCAAAACCCTGCACTCTCACCTGTTGCAGTCCGGTTTCATGTCCGGCTATAATTGTTGGACCAAGCACGGATAAAGAGGGGTTATAATGGAAGACAATGAAGAAGAAAATGATGATGACAACTATCCTATGTCTCCTGAACACGGTGGTACTACAATAGGGGAAGACGAAGCTGAAGAAGAGGTCATTGTTGATGAGACCGATGATGATTTCGTCGGCCATTCTTGATGCACAGATAAACTGCGAAGTGAAAACGAGAGGTTGAAGTTGAGCGCATGTTAGAGGATCACAAAAAATTGTTGTACCCAAATTGCGAAGATGGACAGAAAAAGCTGGGTACCACACTGAAATTGCTGCAATGGAAGGCCGAGAATGGTCTATCTGACAAGGATTTGAAAGTTGCTGAAAATATTAAATAAGATGCTTCAAAGGGATAACGTATTATACCCCCAGTACGTACGAAGCAAAGAAGGTTGTCTGCCCTATAGGATTAGAGGTGCAGAGATACATGCATGCATCAATGACTGCATCCTCTACCGTGGTGAGGAGTACGAGAATTTGAATGCATGCCCGGTATGCGGTGCATTGCGGTATAATATCAGGCAAGCTGACCCTGTGATGTTGAGGGCGAGCCGCGCCCAGGAAGAGGGTTCCTGCAAGGTGATGTGGTATGCTCCTATAATACCACAGTTGAAACGTTTGTTTCAAAACAAAGAGCATGCCAAGTTGTTGCGATGGCACAAAGAAAACCGTAAGAAAGACCTGATGCTGAGACACCCCGCTGATGGGTCGCAGTGGAGAAAAATCGACAGAGAGTTCAAGACTTTGCAGATGACGCAAGGAACTTAAGGTTTGGTTAAGTACAGATGACTTTAATCCTTTTGGGGAGCAGAGCTCCAGTCATAGCACCTGGCCTGTGACTCTATGTATTATAACCTTCCTGCTTGGTTGTGCATGAAGCGGAAGTTCATTATGATGACAGTGCTTATCAAGGCTCAAAGCAACCCGACAACGACATTGATGTGTACCTGAGGCCGTTGGTTGATTTTACAGTTGTGGCGTGAAGAAGGTGTATGTGTGTGGGATGAGCACAAACAACAGGAATTTGACTTACGAGCGTCGTTGTTTGTAACCATCAATGATTGGCCTGCTCTTAGTAACATTTCAGGACAGTTAAACAAGGGATACAATGCATGCACGCACTGTTTAGGTGAGACTGAAAGTAT
Source organism: Poa pratensis (assembly GCA_947311845.1). Classification (NCBI taxonomy): domain Eukaryota; kingdom Viridiplantae; phylum Streptophyta; class Magnoliopsida; order Poales; family Poaceae; genus Poa; species Poa pratensis. The sequence continues at coordinate 30,850,650 of CAMZMU010000095.1, forward strand.
ATATTTGGCAAACAAGAATGTGTACCTGGGGCATCGTTGATTTCTTCCAAACAAGCATCCCTTAAGAAAGAAAGGCAAGCATTTCAAAGGTGAGGCAGATCACCGGACGAAGCCTACCTGCCCTACTGGTGATGATATATATGACATGGTCAAGGATTTAAAAGTAATCTTTGGAAAGGGTCCTGGCGGATAATCTGTTCCGAATGACGCTGACGGACACGTACCCATGTGGAAGAAGAAATCTATATTTTGGGAGCTACCCTATTGGAAAATCCTAGAGTTCGCTCTGCTAATGTTTTTTACCTTTTTTACATCCGGTTTGTAGTTAAGCTATGGACGCCCACGGCGGAGAGCAAATTTTTAATATAATTCGTGAAGGTAGAAGATGCCGGCCGTGGAGAAGCTGAAGAAGATTTCAGCTCACAATTCTTGAACGACTACGGTGATGGAGCTGAAGAACCAAGAGACGAAGGGCCCTCCCGATCACTAGACAAAGAATTTGTAACAAATTCCGGCGCGGTATATATATTAAGACTCTGTTGATCACGGGATGCATTAATTGATTCTGTTGCACTTATTAACGAATCTTTCTTCTTTTAGCCCTCGGGATCGAGCCAATCATCTAGAAGGCCACGAGGCCCGAGCAAAAAGTTGGGCGATCATGCAAATTTAGTGATCGACAAAATTGGTGTAGATGGCGAACCGCTTGAGCCCAAAGAGAACAGAAAAAAATTTATAAATCAATGTGGAGTTATTGTTAGGGACAATATCGTGATCAGCACTCGAGAATGGAATAAGCCAAAGGGAGACAATGGATCAGTTAGTTATGTCGACGATAGATCCAAAGATGATCTTTGGAATAAGCTCATGGTATATTTCAGCCTACCACCACTTCTGTCAGAACTTGAGAAGGAGAAAGTCAAGCAGTGGGCTCTTAAGAAGATGGCCACACAATTCCAGACCTTCAAGAAAAATATATGGAATATTATAAGAAGAATAAAGAAGCTCCAACTTTCACCGGAACACTAGAGAAGCACAATTATCACTGGGCCGAATTCAAGGAGTACAAGGAATCGTCTGAATTCAAGGAAAGGTCGGCAAAAAATAAGGTAAATGCTTCGAAGAAGGAATATCACCATGTTCTGGGCCAGGTGGCTACGTGACTGCCGCGCCTAAGTGGGAAAAAAGAGACGCCGACCTGATTGCTAAAGGGATCATTCCAGAAACAGAGAAATTTCCCGTGAGGTCCAAGCGCTGGTTGTTCGCGCATGGACCCAGAGACAGTGAAGCTTATTGCTGCAAGGGAAAAAAATAAGGAGAAAATTCAGCATGTCACCAAAGAGATTGTTAAATCAATAGAAAAAGTTCAAGATGGAACTTTCAAGCCCGACAGAGAGAACGACGAGCTGACACTCGCCCTCGGGAATCCTAAAAAAAAGGACGAACACGAGGCTATGGCCCCGATTATCCGTGGAACAAAGGGTTTCCGGAGTGCATTGGCAGTTATAGAAGCCGTGAGAGGAAAAAGAAGGTGGAAGCAGACCGGATCCAACGGATAGAAGCACATACGGAGGAATTGCAACGCATTGTCATTCGGCAGCAGGAGCAACTGGACACAGTACTTCGCCACCAAAGGGCATCTGAGCGGCAGCAAGAAGATCCTGCATTCGATAGTATCGTCCCCCATCACGTGGGAAAAGCAGCGTGGGTTCCACGGCGTTCCTGGATGATGAACCGTGCCCCGTGGATGATATCACGGAGAAGACACCGTGTGATCTACATCAGTCAATGAAGAACATATCCTTCAAGGTGGCGGTCGGCTATGCTTTACCTAATGAACCTGAAGCACGCTACCATGGCAATCTGATTCCAGCTGGCCATGCTCGTGTCGGGGTGGATGAAGTTCTGAAGGGACATGAGTCACTGGAGCTTGACATTGAAGGAGGTGAAGGGGAGAAGCCACTCGTCGTTTCATTCTATGGAAAAAGAAATACATCGTGTTTCCAGACTCCACCCCTCCACCGACTCCTCCCCGTAACAGTCCACCTCAGCAAAGTCCACCCCTCCCCGATAGGGACCCCAGCGCGAGTCCAACTCTATCTCCGGAGCCGCAGCCGTCTCCGCCCGTTAAGTGGAGTAAGCGGAAGCGGTCTCCGCCTCCTAAGAAGCCACAGAGAAGGAAGGCAAGAGACAAGACTCCTGAGAAGTTACCTTGCGAAAGGACTTACGAGGAAAACTGCGCGGTCTCGGCTGCCGAGGTGAAAGCCTTTTTGATGGACTAAAGCCCAAGCCAAGGGAGAAACTACCTCCGGAGGTCGTTGAGCGCACCATCAATAACTTATATAACCCTCCACCAAAGCCGCTATCAGACTATGAGCGCTCTATTGATAAGTCATATAGCTCGATGCACCAGAAGAGTGATCAAAGCAGGAAACAAGTTCCCCAGCTCGGAGAACAAGAAGTACAATCGATCCCCTCGCTCAAGGTGTTTTCCGACAAGGACGTCTTTGGTCAACAACTAGCATGGAAATATGTTCTCGGGCAATCTTTGGTCAGACCTGAGCAGGTCGAGAATCTAACAACAAAAATGCGTCAGTTGCATACCTGTACTTGAATGCCGCAAAGAAAGGGAAAATCGGTATCATGGCGGCAGTTAAGCGTGAGCACTACTTCCAAGAATATGGTGTGCATGTTGAGTTTAGCGAACTTTTTCAGTTATACAATCAAGACGCTCTCACAAATCTATCATCAGTTGCTATTGTCTGTAAGTGATTTATTTATGTAATTTAAATCTTTAGCTCAGCTCGTTCATTGTCTGCAATTATCCTCACTATATTCTTTTGTACGTAATTATGCAGAATAAGATTCTCAAATGCAAAAGGGAAAGAATCTGGGACATTGGGTTCATTGACCCGGATAAAGTTCATTAAGTCACCATAGACATGTGTGTCAAGGACACAAAGATGACATTGCTAAGGTTTTTTAAGCGACAAAGTAGTAAAACAGAAATACTTTTTCCTTACAACTTCAAGTATGTGTTACTGTCTTGTACACATTCTATTTTGCTCACCCGATGTTAAGTGTAATTGATGAGTTATGCATGACTGCGTATATAAACGTGTGCAGGTTCCACTTTATTCTTATGGTCATTAAAATTGACGCTGGAGAAGTTGAAATCCTAGACTCATTGAGGAAAGATCCTAAAGAATTCAAGAGCTGATTTGATATGCTCCAAGAGTAATTTCAATTCTTATCGCACTATATCGGCCTCTTTCGTTCATTTTCTGATATCAAATAATTAATAACTATACTTTGTTCATTTTCTTTGTCGGGCAGCGTTTGACAACAGTTCATCGAGAAAGAAGTCGGTGAATGAAAACCAAAGGCGGGACTAAATCCCCTTACGGCCCGGGACTAAATCCCTGCATACCGACAAGTTGGTCTCGAGGAAGCCGGTGCGGGATGAGGCGCCCTAATTGATGCTGGAGAGCGCTCCGGGGAATGCCGCATGCGCTTGCATGCCATCTCGTGAAAATGTGCTGCGCCACGAGACGTCCAAACGGAGTTTTTCTTAAAAACGTTCCAATGGAAAAACTAATTAACCAACCAAAACGGTTGTGCTAAAAATCCTCTTTAAACTCGTTTTCCCAAAACTAACTCTACATTCTTCTACTAATCCAAACAACTAAAACGGATTATCTTTCCAACGAATGGTTTGAACGTGATTGACCGATGCCGACGGAAAACGAACTGGGAGTACTCCTACGTTGAAAAGACCTCAAGTAACGAAATCCCAACAAAACCTAAGAACTATCGGTGAGATCGGGATGGCCTAGTATTTTTCTACCAGTACACCGTTAACAAACCATAGAAAACATCTCCCCTCCTCCAATGGCGGCTGCCGAGGGAAAGGCACAGCACCCCTGCAGCATCTGCGAAGAGCCGATGGCGTCCTCGGAGGTCCACCGTGGTGGCAGCGCCTGCGCCCACGCCTTCTGCCGAGCGTGCCTCACGGGCCACGTCCGCGCCAAGGTCGAGCCCGGCGGCGCCGGCACCGTGCGATGCCTCGACGCGTCCTGCGCCGGCACCCTCGACCCAGAGCTGTGCCGCGCCGCTCTCCCGAGCAACGTGTTCGAGCGGTGGTGCGCCGTACTGTGCGAGTCCATGTTCCTAGGCGCGCGGCGGACTTACTGCCCCTTCCCCGATTGCTCGGAGATGATGGTGGTTGACGACGACGATGACAGCGACGGCGACTGCGGCGGAGAAGGAGATGCTGGGAGGAAGCTCGTGACGCAGTCGGAGTGCCAGGTGTGCAGGCGGCTGTTCTGCGCCCAGTGTGGCGTGCCGTGGCATGCGGGCGCTGATTGCGCCGCTTACAAGAGAGGGGACACGAGCAGCGAGGACGTGATGCTGCTGGAGATGGCCACCCAGAAGAAGTGGAGAAGGTGCCCCAAGTGCGAGTTCTTCGTGGACAAAATAGATGGCTGCTTGCACATTGTCTGCAGGTACGTAATTGCATTGCGCTTTGGGTGACTGTGTACTGACTACTGACCTCTGGATCTCCTTCTGCTAGACATGATATATCTTTATTTTATTTTTAGCCGAATAATGTCTGTTAATATGGATCGATAGCATGCAAATTTTATTTGTGCATAATGTTGCGGAACAAGTGTCTAGCCTTGTTGCATGAAAACCTGATGCCTAATACCTGATTTTGATTGCATATTTTTCAGGTGCAAGTTTGAGTTCTGCTATGGATGTGGCGTTGAGTGGAGCCAGCGCCAGCCATGTTCTTGTCCCGAGGATGAAGAAGATCATGGGACTGATGAAGAAGATGAGTGAGGACCATCGGACGTGAACCACTAGGCTAGTCCTTAGATTATGCACATCGATCTAAAAAAAACTACTTGCTACAATTTCGTTATATTTATTTTCCCTTTTTCGTTATCTTCAGTGAGAGGCATAAGAGAAATTACCTTCTATCCACCTTCTCCGCTCTACTACTACGCACTCCCTACTCTACCAAATGGTGTTGCGCACGTCACTACACCTACTTTGATTATGACATCTCGGTGTGATGTGTCTGCGTGTGTACGACGGTTGTGTTTCTCCGGCTTGCATAGAAAGGGTGGATTTCAGCGGCAAAACACTAGTAGTTCAATTTTTTTGGGTTTTCTTATTTTTCAATTCCTTACGAAACATACTAGTTAAATTTGGCGCGACGTGCCTGAGAATATTTTGTAATAATTTATGTATTTTTCAGATGTGTTATATAAGCAAAGGTGGTAGTTCTAATTTGTATAATTTGTTTAGCTGAAATTTAATTTGAATTCAATTTGTATTTAGAGGGAATGGATTTGTAGTCTAAGTTTGAAATTGGTTAAATTGAAAACTGATTTCGTTCTAAAAATAGTTGGATTTCGGAGATTGTTCAATTTTGAAAATTATGGTAGCCCAATTTAAAATGTGGTTGCTTTTTTATGTTAAAATATTCTAAAATAAATAGTATTTTTTTCTTTGAGTGGTTTCACACATTTTAAAGTACCGTTAAATGTTTGGCAAGTTGGAGTGATTATATACGTTTGTATTTTGTCAAAATATTTGTTTGAGTTTCATAATTGGAGGATTTACAGTATATGAGCATATGTTAGAGTCAATCTATAATTAGTGGGAATTATGTTGGATCTTGTACTAACATTCTTTAAATTAGAGTAGTGAACTGCTATAATTATTTATTTGATCTTCATAATTAGAGAGAATGCATATTTTAGAGCATCTCTATTTTTTTTAGCAAATTTAATTTTCCAAATGTGTTGCATGTAATTTTTTTGCGAGAATTATATATATTTTATTGTAGAAGAAGCAATTTGTCATATCGAGTATTTTCAGATATTTAGAAAGTTGGATTGTTTCATGTATTTTTTTGTAAGGACTTTGATATATTTGATCGTAGTTGCAAATACTTAGCAAATTGATGGCATAAGTAGTGAGCATTTTTTTGTGTGCATGTTGATATATTAGTCACATTTGTAAATACTGTGTTGTAAAAAAATTAAATTTGAAAATGTCTGCATTAAAAAGTTACTTAGTTTTTAAATGCATTGGTTTTTTTTTTAAAGTTTACATCTGTAAATAGTTGAATTTTTAAATTGTTAATAGCGAGAAGTTATTTGTATGCGATTTCCTCTTTCCAGAGGGTAAAAGAATCTAATTATGTAAATTAGTTAAAAATTCGTTAAAAAATATATTTGGGGAAAGAATTAATCGGGAAATTGCATTTTATTGTTAATTTTAACGTTTTGTTTGCAATAACTAAATTTGTAAATCAAAATCGATATGATTTTCCCATTATGGTGTGTGCAAGTTATTTTTTGGCGCAAATTTTGTGTGAAAGGTTAGAATATTTAAAATTTAAAAGATTTTGATATGTTGGATGTATTTTTCTTCATTTTTTGATATATTATTTGCATTTTTTTGAATTGTATATTACAAAATATGAATTTTACAAATTTGACTATTTTCTATATTTGTTAAATTTCTGACAGTCGGGACCCACATGTCAGGGGAATAAAAGTGACGGGACTGACATGTGGGCCCGCAACGACGTCAGTGGTGACGTCACGGTGGTGGACGCATTCGCTCCGGCGTGCGCCGCCGAGCGCCGTCGAGCTCACGCTCGGGCAAGGGAGCGTACGGGGAGACTTGATCTGCACGGATCCACGCGAGGCGCGCGCGGGAAGGCGAGTGGCGGCGGAGCCGGACCACTTGGTCGCCGGTGGCGACTGAATTTACGGCGGCCGATGGTGAGCATGGCGGCGGCCGTAGAAAGCACGGGGATGGCGCGCCGCAGGCGTCTCCACGCGCGATCCTCGGCGAGGATGGAGAAGTTACGGCGCCGGAGCTCCCTGCGGTTTTCGTTTCGTCAGGGGAGGAATGGAGCGGCGCCAGTGCGCGTCGGCGCCGGCGGCGGGATCGGCACCGCGTGAGAGAGAGAAAGGGTCAGGGGGGAATGTGTGGCGTTTTTGCAAGGAAGTCCTCTGATTTTTGTAAAATTGTAGATAGGTCCCTCCTGCGGCTGGACCGTCTGATCGCCGATCGGACGGCGCTGAGGCGTGATGGTACTGGAGCAGGGCACAGTAAACCCAGTTACTGTTCCCAGCTACAGGGAAGCAATGCCAGGCCGCGGATGTAGTCAATCTTAATATATTTAGGTAATCAGAGAAGGTCATGCGAAACTTCACCTTTCGCATGCGCCCCTCCTCTAATGAACACTCCGCAGCCTCAACTCTGTGCACCCAGTCTTAATTAACCACTCAAATTCAAAGGGGTGTGCGCTAGAAGCTCATGGATGTCGGTTTGTCCGTGGCGTGCGTTGCAGCAGTCGTCTTTGAGTCTCGCCGCCACTCAACTTACGGGGACCTTTGATCTGTGTGAAGGAGGGGAAGAGGAAGGGGGTCGGTCACATGTAGCGGCAGCGGCCCAGGTAAAGGCAACAACCCATGTAACAACGACAAAGTGGAGTTGTCGGGGCACAGGCATGCGCCTCGAGCGACCTGCATCGGTCCCTAGGAGGAAGCTCCTATTGCGAAAACGCCTCCGTCATCTAGGACTTTGGCTTCGTCCACAGGTTCGGTGCCCAAGCCATGTTGGTGCCACGTGGAACATCGGGACGCCGACAACATGCAGCAGCCCTAGCCCGTGGTTGTGCCACAAGTGTAACCGATCAATTAATGGTGTCAGCGGCTATGGGATGCCGATGGGTATCCACCGTGAAACACATATTTGGTAGGTTCGAACAGGACCGAGGATGGACCAAAAAACTCTTGTTGGGGCCGAGGGGTGCGTATTTGAAATTACGAATCACGTGGGCCCTCGGCCCCGATCAACGGTTGCCAGAGTTCAGAATCAGAGATATCTTGGCGTCAACGATGCTGGTCAAGGTGAGGCGGGGTCGCACCATACTAATCGCCAAGCAATTAGACCAAGCATCCTTCTGAGGCTTCGTGACAACTGTCAGTGCACACGTTGGAACTTCATAGTTCAAATTAGTATTACTTTTAAGAAATCGGCATAAAGCCAATTGAATGAGAAAATATAACTAGAAAGCTTGAAAATTCAAAATATATGAAAATTGACCATCCAACATGATCTAGTTTGATCGATTGAAAATTGGTGGGAGTTGCCATTTTGCATCATATTTTTTACACCAAGTTCAAAAAATCGACTTTTGAAACTGAAAAAAATGTCATTTTTACATAACAATTGATACAAAGTGAGAAAAATTAGGAGAGTGACAAATTATCAATTTTCTGAGGATTGACTTGATTCTCAATCATGTAACGTTGTTAAAACTCAGTGGCAACCATATAAATAATCGTACTAGCTTAAAAAATCACACGACACGATAAAAAACCCCTTTACGGTAGGGGTCACACGGTTTCTACCCTTTCGTGTTCTTTTGCCTCTTCCTTGCTACTCCTCTCCACCTCTATGAACAACTGGAAATCTATACCGTGGACGAAAACTAGATCTACCACGTTTTATGGTAATCGGTTGTAAATTCTCGGGCCACGGAAATCATCACGCACATCTATCACACAACTGAAAATCCTCAAAAAAAAAGTGATCGACGTGAACCATCTACAACGAAGTCGAGACCATCCGTTGTAAAGGTTTGTTTTCTTGTTGTGTTCATTATAATTTAATAATATTTATTATTCATGCAGTAGTTTCACTTGTATGTATTCAGTTCTTGATTGCCAAATCTCGTTTTAAGGGGGTATATATTTAGGAGCAACTTAAAGAACCCATGCGATAGTTTACTAGGCTTAAAAAATATGAGTAAATTCATACATGTGAAAGATGTGTAGACACATAAATGTGAAGATTCATAAGAAAACATTTTAAGTTCACTTCTTTCTCAGGTTAATTTTTTTTTGTAAATATCTATGTTGGTGTAATAAGTATTACTCCCTCCATTCCTTGATGTAAGGTGTATAGTTTTTTAGAAAAATTCCAAAATGTAAGGTATAATGAGATTTATGGACAATTTTACACATCCACAAATGAATTCTAATTTATAGGGTGTATTGTTTTCAATTTGTCTGTACTAGGAACTCATATCTCCCAATTTTTTCTAGAAGGAAATGAGAACACAGTATGCTAAATACCCATATCTTAATATTCGTGCAGAAAACTATACACCCTACATTCAGGAATGGAGGGAGTAGTAAATATCGTGTTACTAGCTCTCACATACTCCATCCGTCCTCGAATAAGTGGACGTTTTGGTTTGAAACTTGTCCACAAAAGAGTGTATATCTATATTCCCAATGCACTTTGAAGTGAAAAAAAACTTCTCTCTCATTACACGGGAATTAAGACCATGGCATCCTCATATTCTACATACACTTAGCTCATTGGAGGTGGGGGAATTAAGGAGGAGAGAGATGGTGGTTTGCACATTCCCAATGTATTTTTTAATCCAATCTATATTTTTCTTGAAATTTCTATATATCCACTTATTTGAGGACGGAGGGAGTAGTCTAGATGCTTCCTGGATCAAGGCAAGCGCAGTAATGTGACTGATATAAATGGGAACTTTCGGTTGCCGAAAACCACGTCGGGATTGGCCCTAATAACTGAGGTGCCAACACTCGGCACCTTCACAACCTAAACTTCTTTAACAACCACTCAGCAAAACTGTACATAATTTTATAACAAGGTGATGATGGTTTTGGTTCTTCGATGTCCTTGGGATGAAATTGGTTTTAATAACCGTTCATAAGAACATAGTTGAGTTTCTACAATAGTTTAATCATAAGATTTGACTAATCATTCAGACAGGCAACATACGAGAATTGTATTTCTTGCTAATATATCTAAGTCTCACGATCTAACAAAGGTTTTTACGATAAACTTGTCACCGAACTTTCGTTATTGTTGATTTATTGTTTTTTAGTATGTTCAAATGTGTATTACCTGTTCCAGTGGGTTCAACTAATAGTTGCTATGTATTTGCTAGCGATGTTGAGAACTTGCAGTGTGACCTTCTTACATGCTGAATTCCCAAAATCATCATGTGGTGAAGGCCTCGCTCCCCTGACAAGGCACGACATGCTTCTCCTCGCGCTCGTCCTGCAGTGAGATAGACTGAGACCTAACTGACTAAACCACATCAAGTTGGACTTAATCCGATCAATACTCCGTTGATCTTGGCAGGGAAAGAGGTGATGCAATATCCGCCCTCAACTCTGGCCTTCTCAATTTAAAGAGTGTACCAAATTATCACGTTAACGGATCGGGTCGGGTCCATGTTCAAAGCCAAGTAAAACGAAATGTCTAATTTTTTTCTCGTAATGGGAGCTTTAGCCCAAGCCTCTGCATCATGATGATGCACACAACTTTTTATATTAATGAAGGGTTTAAAAGTTCATATCCGAAACGAAATGTCTAAATAGATGCGAACAAAACAAAGAAGAAAGTGCATTAACATTTGTAACAAAGAAGATGGGACTGCAACAATTCTTTCACTAGCTTCACAGATTTGCTCACGGTAATTTAAATATTGCTCTATTGTACTTCTCTAAATTAGTTTCAGTTTTGATGTAAGATCTTCTTTAGGTTCCTGTTTTAGGGTGACATAGAAGTTTCACTGATTTTCCTCTATCTTTGCAGGGATCCGGTGAAATTGATGATATCTCTGTTGAAGATCTTCTTTAGGTTCCTAGTTTAGGACCTGCAGGCACAAAATAGTCTATTTAGGCTATTTTTCTATTTTGGGTTGAATGTGTTGGGAGCTTGCTGAAAATTATGTGCTAAACTGATGGTTTTTGGTGTAGATCAATAGCCCTGAAATTTTGTGCTAAACTGATGGTTCAGTTCGGATGTGAAATGGTGTAGTAATGGTTTTTGCTGCAGCTTGCTGAAAATTATGGCTACCATTTCTGTCCTCTGTTTCTTAAACTGAACTGAATTGGACTGTCTGTTTTTTAACCTACCGATTCTCCGTTAATCTCCAAACTGGAAGCATGAATCTGTCTAGAATACTGAAGTGGAATGCTTGTATGTGATTATGAACATGTAAAGAAGTGCTAAACTGTACCGAATGAATCCATGTACTGGAGACCAGAACTCTCTCGACCCTCCCCTCGTTCCCCACCGAAAAAGGAAGAGCGGCGATTTTTGGGCGTCTCCCGTGCACTCCAGCTCGCCGGCGGCGATCCGCCGATTCCTCGCCCTCCGCGGCCGCTCCGGCGGCGGGAGGACGGGGATGGACGGATCCCGCCGTGTACATAGCTAGGTGTGTGTGGGTGGTCTGCCGGCGGCGCTATGGAGTCGGAGGCGCGGCCGGAGAGGCCTTTTGGAGGTGGTGGTCTTCTCCTCTTCCCTCGGCGTCGCCCTGGGCAGATCTGCCATCTCTGGCGCGTCCGCTGCTCCCCGGAGTCGCGGCGTGTCTTCCCCGAGCTGGCGACCGTGGTGGCGGTGGCGGCTCCTGTACATGGGGTCCTGGATTCCCCGCCGACGTGCGGGGAGGAGCTTTTGGTCAAAATCTCAGGAAGTCTGCAGGTGGGTTCTTCTCCCTCTGCGGCGATCTCGGTGGGCGTGGTGGAAGAAGGGTGGAGGCCGGCGGTGACGGCGGCCTGGCGGCGCCTCGAAGCCGTTTTCGTTCAGCGTCAAGATCCCGGTGCTTGCGTCGGGTGGCTTCTGCGGCAGCTCAACAAGGTTGGTCGACGGCGCTGCTTCGGTGTGTGGTGTGTGTGGTGGTTCTGAGTTCGTCGTCGTCGGTGAGTTCATCGCCTGTGTTCGTGCGTGTGTGTGCTGTGTTGTTGTGATCCTGTACACGAGCTTCCTATCAAAAAAAAAAAAAAAAGAATCCATGTACTGGAGTAAATATGGATGTGCATGTTTCTGAACTGACATGTGTCTGTTTCTGAACTGAATCGTGCATTTCTCGTCCCTCCCCTTATAGCTGGGCTCCTTTCACTCCCGAACTGGGCTTTATCTGAGCTCCAACTTGCAAATGGCCTGGCGTTTGTGCGTTGAGAGAGCAGAGGGAAGCAGCAGTCACGGGATGTGCAACGGACGGCATCGGGGAGGGTAAGTCAGCCTCTGACTGCGCTTCAGCAAGTTAGAGAATCCGCGCCGCTACATGTAGCGCTTCAGCAAGTTAGAGAATCCGCGCCGCTACTCTACATGTTACGATCTACTGCATGTCTACATCTGCCGCATAATATAAATTATAAACTCGTTTTGGCAAGCTAAACCAGCTTGGCAAAATGTTTTACATTATGTGACGGAGGGATTAACTAACATTGCCATGGGTCATGTTTCGCTCTAATTCTTCGATTAATCGGACAACTCTATTACTTCCTCTGTTTCAATTTAATTGATTTGATTTTCACCATATATGAATGTATCTATATATTTAACATGTCTAGATACATTTGATATATAGCAAGTCAATTAAATTGGAACGGAAAGAAAGAGTAGTATTTTGTATTTTTCGATATGAATTTCGGACAGTTATCCTCCTCCTCGACTGAGACGTGCCCAGACTCCCCTCCACACCGGCCGTCTCCTCTTGCTACCTCCCATAGTCATTCCCATGGCCGCGCCGCCCACGCATCTTCTCCCGACCATGGAGGACATCATGGCGGCGTCGCGCGCGCAGGGCCTGCGAGTCCGCCTGCGGACGCTCGGCCCCTTCTTCCGTATCACGGCGACCCGCGTCACCGGCGAGAAGGAGGACGCGGCCGTGGAGCTGGGCCGCGCCGAGGGCGCCGTCCTGCCTTGGCCCGGGGCTCCCTGCTGCACCTGGACTCCATGCGGATGTCGCGCGCCACGCTGGAGGTCCCCGACCGCCCTCTCTTCGGCCTCGGCCTCTTCCTCGGCGCCGTCGCCGTGCGCCACGGCTTCGACGCCGGCTGCGTGCGCGCCGAGCTGCTCGCCATCAACGATTCTCCGCTCTACCACGGCAAGGTATGCGTGTGCTCTGCTTGCAAGTCTCGCCAGCTTGCTGCTAGTGTTGCAATGTCTTTGTCCATTTAGCATCGTGTTGTGGCTGCTGCTTAGTTAAATTGGATAGCTGCAAAACATCTACTGGGCTGAGCTATAATCACTCAATTTTTTCTGTACTTTCTACTGTATTAGTTTTCGCTCTATTTTTCATATCCTAATTTTCTGTGAGGTAAACACAATCCTGTTCGACTGGATCGAAATGTGAGGTGGGAAAAAACAAGGAGGGGCATGGTTTACAATGGACCATTCCCTAGCGTCACAGTAATAAAAAAATTCCAGTCAATTTTGTGTTTATGAATAGAGTTTTAAATTGGGAGACTTATACATTTAGAGATCTGAATTAGTTCTCTTTTTTTTGTTCACAGCTTGTTAAGTTCTACACAAGGATGGGTTTCAAAGCAGTGCATGAGGTCGATGGATCATCAATTACGGATCTTGCCCATATGCTAGTGTGGGGAGGTAGAGGAACAAGAATGGATGCTGATATAGAACAGCTCCTCACAAAGTGGAGCAAAAGATTCAGATCTCAAGACCGATGCCCAGCGCACTTAATTGAGACTACATCAGATCAATGCAAAACAGTTGACATAGTGTAGACGAGTATGCCCTCGCATATTCTTTTCCACGGTTTACGTATATGTTATGAGACCTAAGCTCAGAAGCAGGTATATAGGAAGCAGGATTACTTGGGAAAGTATATACAACAACTTAGACATGGTGTTACAGCATAGGTCATTGGCAATTCTGAATATTGTGAAAGAATTGGTAAACTGTATGCATGACAGTCTATCTGTCTATGTGATTAAGGAGTTGGCTGCTAGACAACCATTTGTCATGGAAAAAAAAACTAATGCAGACAGATAGATTATATATATTGTCACTACTAGCTGTGTGTGTGTGTGTTGTGCTGGTTCGCCTATGGAGCTAGCCTCAAGGTTGAGTACGGCTGCCACAGACACTGCCCGGAGTAGATGCTGGCCAACAAATTTCGTGGCAATGCTTGTCATATAGCTGTTGCTCAAATCAAAGTTTGAAGCTAGATTTTGGTTTCACAGAAAAGCTGTGATGTCCAAGTGAGTATGGAACTGATTTCAACTGAGTTTAGCGAGTTGATCCTTCTCGTAATTGGAGAAGATAATAGCAGAGCCCTTGAATTGTTGTTTAACTAGTGGTTTTGTTGCGTCAGACCATGGGGTAGATGCACCCAACAATCTCCATCCAAATAAAGCTTTGCTCTGTGTATTGCCGATTAGCTAAATAAGTGTTAAGGTGTAAGAACATGAAGAGGAATCAGATGGACAGACCACTGCCACCGATCGAAATCTTTAAAAGCGTAAATATAACAATCCAAGTACTGAAACTCGTAGTTAGTATCCTTTGCCTTTGGTAGCACCTTTTGACTGTTTACGGCAGGCATCTAGCGCAACAACTTTAGCAACAAACACTCAAAACTTTATCGATCCAAAAAAATGACAGCGCTTTGGAAGGAATAGTCAGTCACTGGACCGCAAGAATCGATTAAAACGTTTACAACCCCAGCACACAAAACCTGAAACTGAAACCAATCTACAGCTGCAATTGCATTGCCCTTCTGGCCCAACATCACAGGCAGATCACAACTGGACTAATGAATCAGCGTTACAAGTTCCACTTGTTTTCTATCCATCAAAAAGAAAATGAGAAGAAACAAGAGGAGACATCACTTCTTGGGGTAATCGGTAGGATCAGGCCCTATGTCGCGTGAACCAGTATTCACATAGGGTCCTCGGAAAGTAGCCTGCGGTGGCAGAGGCTTGGACGAATCAATAATAGGTCGGTTCTTTGATTTCCTGGGGAAAAGGGCATACACAAAGAAAGGTTAACGCAGAACACTTGTGGGCCAGTTGTTTCTTGACCAGTACTAGAAAGACGAACAAAGAATTCACTTACACAAAATAGAAGGGAAATGCTAGGCCAGTGCCAGCAAAGATCACCAAGCCAGTGACAACTAGAGCATTGCGTGCCCTGGACATGTGCTTGCCTTAAAACTGATAATGGAAAAAAAACATTCAGGATAGATAATACTAAGCTCTGTTTTTTCGGCGAACATGATGCAGAATAGCATTAGAGGATCAGAAGGGCATCCAACAAATTTTAAATTGGGTAAAGTACAAGAATGATCCCCCTTTTTGTTGAGTAAAGTATGAACAATAAGTAAAAGCAGATTTTAAATTACCGTTCGATTTAAACTTATTTTGGATCATGCAAATATGCATCCACCAGACTTTGAAACCCGGAAGGTAACAAGAGAAGGAATTTTACGCATTTCCGTCCTCTGTAAAGTATGGAAGGAAAGTAATCACCGTATTTTCCAGGGCAGGTCCATGGATGTGCTACAGGTTGCTTATGAGTGAAAGAACTACAGGTTGCCTACCAGCGTCCTGTGGGTTAGCTGAATTACACTGAGAACTATTAGCAGGAAAGGATGCTAATTTGCCAGACTCATCCATTGCTATGAAAGACCCCAGATCACATAACAAAGATGGAGCCCTGTGAGTTTGTGACGAACTGGAGGATCGCATCAACAGCAACACCAAAGCTTTCCCAACGTTTTCTAGCAAGGAACTTACCTAGTCTGAAGAAACATTTCTCCCTGCTATCCTCACACGAGCTAGTGAGCTACCCACTCAGATACAGATGCAGACGATGGTGGCAGAGTAAGGTAAACAGAAACACTCCCCGGTAGTGTCGGTCAATGATAGTATTACATGCTGCTGATGCCTGCCTCGAAAGTGACAGATCCCATTTGCTACGTTCTCGGTTCTCCATAGGGAAACATTGGGTTTCGCCATTCTAATAACTATATTAACATCTCTCTGAGACCTACGGCTGCAGCCTGCAACGACCGAACAGCCCCTGCTCCAATCGAACAGGGGCGAACAGACCCAGGCGGAGGCGGCGTTCTGGCAGCCGGCGCTGCAAGCAAGGTGAGACCTCAACCCCTCTGTTGCGTATCTTCCCCAATCTCCTTCCCCGACCTAACCCTTAGCGGTAGGACCGGCGGCAGGCGCCGAGAAGCGACGATAGCGAGGTCCTGGACTAGTGACGTGCATCGGGTAGAATTGGTGGAGGAGACTCACCTTGACTGGCGGAAGCTGGATCCTGGTCGCCGCCTCCGTCGCCGTCGCGGAGGAAGACAGATAGAGGGGAGCGTTGGTCGAGAGAGAGAGAGAGAGAGACCGAGCCAGCCCATCGTGCGGCTCGGTGGCGCCGGGGCATGGGCGGCCCAGCCTGAAAGCCCGACGCCCGGCCCAAGAGACCAAAAAACGCCTAAAACCCAGTGTGCTCGGTTGCATTTTTTGAAATGTTAAATTTGAGTTGAACCGCCCGCCCTCGCCACCGCGCAAAAAAAACAAAGTTTTTCTTGAAGAAAATTTTGGCGTACAACGGACTTCAATGAAAGTTGGCAAACATTCTAATAAGAACTTGGGAATAAGGGGACGAAATGTGTATATATACTTTTATATTTTATTTTAGATATTTTTGACCTAGAAAGGTAGTTTACAAATATATTTTTAAACGAGCATGCGTGTGCTCGAGAGCAAGAATGGGTGCTTATAATAATGATGAGAGCATCCTATTGAAGGATGACATGCCAGAACGACCATTGATATATGCAATAAGGCGAAACCCAAGGAGGAGGAGGTGAAACCGAATTTCTGAACACCTCCAAAGAAGTAGCAGTTTCGCTCGCCCCGGACTTAGCTCAAACATTACCGGATTTTTGGTTTAGGGATTGATGCCAACTTGTTTCGTGTTCCACGTCATGTTGTGGGCCATATGTTCATTTTTTACTTTGTTTTTAGGTTGGTTCATACCTCTTGGGTCATATATAAACAAGGGGAGGTCCCAAAAATCAGGTTGGATGAATTTTAGCTTAAATTTTAAGTTGTGTTGAGGCGTGAAGCATTCCTCTGGAGACGGCGCCACCATGTACCCAATTTGAATAAAGTTGCCTGAAGCTTCTTGTGTGAATCAAGAATTATCAAGCCGGGGTGTGAGGCGTGTTGTTCATCGTCACATTGCGTAATGGAATCTGCTCCTTGTCTTCAGGTTGCATTCATCACGTGACCGTAAGATTTGCTATTTGGTTATTAATATTTTTAAATACGAATAGGTGTGTTTTCCTTGCCAAGGCGTGCCTTTTTGTGTCCGGTCGAAACCTGCCCAGTGTATGCTCAGGCCTATATCACATATGTTCCGACGATAAAAGTACTATGAAAATTGTGAACCAAAATCGAGATATACATCAAGAGAAAGAAAGCCATGTTCTAGAGTGCATCTTCTTGTTTGTTTCCTTTCGGAATTATTCCTTTGCTACGGTTATTTTTTTTTCTTTTTTCGATTCTCGCTGTGTAGATTGAATTCGATTTGTAATTTCGATACGTAGTTAGCGATGGCGCATTAGATTGGGAAAACAATTGATTTTATGAGCATTTACACTAAATTTTGCCCATTATCACTTTTCAAACATGTGTTTTTTTTTTGTTTCTCTCGAGCTATAGATTGAGCAATAACATGCATCCAGGAGGTCCTTCCTACTTCTAGTGGTGTGCACTGAATCAATCAAACACACATAGCAAGAATTAAAGCCTACATTTTTCATGTCCTTCCTCAAAGGAACTGCCCTTTTTTCTTATATGTCAGATGAACTGTCACTTGACTCAGGTCTGGAGAGCACGAGGTATTCAAGTTTCTTCACCATACAACTTGCATGCAGACGTACACGAGGAGAGTGCCCAATTAAACCCACCGAAAAGCGATGAGCCGAAAAGCAAACCCGGCCGACCGACCGATCGGTGGAATTGATCAGACCGATCTTAATTACGTGATGCCACTTACTCACTTGTTTACCTTTTTTTTTTTCCTGTTTGGCAGCATTATGATCGATCGTTGTACCTAGCCCGTGCCAAGCTTGAGAGACCAGTAAAATTTTCAAAAAAATCTCCTCTACCTACGCATAATACGTACGGAATTACTACTTGTTTACTTTGACACATGCTATATATGAACACGACGGCCAAGATCGAGGCGGTTTGCTTAGTGGTTGTGTTGTGACGAGCTCCTAGTACGTGACGCTCGATCACCGGCCGGTAGCTCGCTTTCTTCTCCAACTGATTGACCGCCATGGCCATGGCCATGGTCGCCCCGGCCGGCAATGCAGAAGGTGGAGGAGTTAAGAGCCGCAGGCAGCTGCCAGCCGTACTCTTTCTTCTCCATCTGATCATATTCATGCTTCTTCTCGGCGTTAGCGCGGACGCGGCGGCGTCCTTCAGCTTCACCAACGCGTGCGGGCACCCGGTGTGTGGGTGGGCGCGCTGAGCGGCGCCACCTCGCCACCCCTCTCCAGCTCCGGCGCCACCTCCGCCCTCGCCGCCCCCTCCTCCACCTCCTCCTGGTCCGGCACCTTCTGGGCGCGCACCGGCTGCACCACCGGCCGCTTCTCCTGCGCCACCGCCGACTGCGGCTCCGGCGACGTCGCCTGCCATGGCCCGCGGGCCCTCGCCCCCCGTCACGCTCGCCGAGGTCACCCTCTCCTCCTCCGGCGGCCTCGACTTCTACGACGTCAGCCTCGTCGATGGCTTCAATGTGCCCCTCAGCATCACGCCCTCCCATCAAGGATGCCGCGCGGCGGCGTGCGCCGGCGACGTCAACGCCGTATGCCCGACGGACCTGCGCGTCGTGTCCGGCAGCTCCGGCGCCGTGGTGGCGTGCAAGAGCGCCTGCAACGCCTACGGCAGCGCACGCTACTGCTGCAGCGGCGATTACGGCACGCCGGCGGCATGCGGGCCCACCAATTACTCGCGGGTCTTCAAGAGCGCCTGCCCAGCGGCGTACAGCTACGCCTACGACGACACCAGCTCCACCTTCACCTGCTCCAGCGCCGCCGCCTATCAAGTCACATTCTGCCCTGCCACCTGACTAAACTCACGCCGAATTAAATTAATCAGTTTATTTTCTTCAATGAAAAAAAAAACTAAATACACTGGGAGTACAGATCTTTACGGTTTCATTATTTAGCATGATGTCATATACAATACACATATATTAATTTTGGTTTGGATAATCAGTATAGCACACAACGGATGAGAAACAAAGCCATGCCTTGACGGCTTCTTATTCTTCAGCGATGTACTCTGGCAGCAGCAGTGCATCGATCTCCTCTCTTATTCATCATCTATATATTTATATACTTTAGGCCGAAAATGAGCTCGTTCTTCACCCAGGGCAACGCATCAGGGCCGAAGCTCGACAAACACTGATGCGGTTCTTCTGGGTACGGTGAACCGCCCAGTCGACGCCTTGTACGCAGACTGCCTCACTAAAGCATCTGATGAATTCGCCTGAAAGAAACAGTTTTAGGAGACTGAAAATCATAACTATGAAATACATCGGTGGTTTTATTTCTTGGAATTTGCAAACTGACTGAATAGTGTCCACATGTTCAGGGCATGAATGAGATTACGACCGAAACTCTGTTCTTGGTTTTAACTTTTAAGACTGAAACTCTGAACTATGGGGATCGAACAGTCCTCAGTAGTTCAGTGCTGTAAATATTGCTCAAGTCAGACAACAACAACATGGAACAGTTACCTGCACTAGATGCAACTCAAGCCCCATCGAAGCGAGAGCAGGGATATCTATGGAAACTTCGTGCGGACATACATTGAAGACAGTCACGGCATAAGAGAAGCTGCAGAAAGTGATTGGTGGTTAGATCTACAACACAGAACATCGAGAACTTCTCGTGCCATACATTGAAATCCAGAAACTAATGTGACTGCATCTTTTGTTTATCTTGCAAAAGTAGATTTTTATGGAAATGATAACTACTTGATGCTACTTACTTGGCATCTAGCTGAGCCATCTCAGGCCTATCATTTCGTGCATCTTCAATGCTCATAACAATAACACCTGGGACCGCGGAGGGCCCTGTGTTGTGAAAGTGAACCCTTTGCTGAAATATGACAGGAATGCAGTCAGATCTACACAACAGCTCAATTCGATAAATATTGCTGGACATGTAGATCAAAGATTCGAGAACAACAGCTAGTTAACAAAGTTACTCATCCCTTAAAAGGAAAAAAAACTTGTCTGTGTTACAGAACTTCAGCGGTCTGAAAGTGGAGTTCAAACTAATTTGCTGGCAAATATACGAACAATACATGTACCTTAATGTCACTTGCGGCACGAAGACGAAAAAGCGGAGATGAGTATCTGATCTTCAAGATGTCAACAAAACTGTCTAGGGCAGCAAGAATGTGTCTTTTGGTAGGTTTAAACGATGGATTTTCCAACCTTGGTTTTATCCTGCAAAATAGTTTCCAAACTATCTAATGCATGTTTACAAAAATGAAAAAATGGGAACTATTCATTTAAGTTCTATACATTATCAAAAGGACATGACCAAAGATATAAGAAAGCCATAGTGGTAACAAAAGATGCAAAAGTTCAGAAACTTACACGGGCCAATTATCTTCATTCTTTTCACTTGGAGGAAGCCCAACACCCCAATTGTTTGTTTCATAGGTAAAATCAAGCCTCAACAAGAGGAAG
Organism: Poa pratensis; assembly: GCA_947311845.1. NCBI lineage: Eukaryota > Viridiplantae > Streptophyta > Magnoliopsida > Poales > Poaceae > Poa > Poa pratensis. The sequence goes on from CAMZMU010000095.1 coordinate 30,871,266, forward strand.
AAAGCAGAACATCACCGTGAAGTTAAAGATGCAAGGGAACTGCTATTGTCCCTTACTCTTCTTTGTATACGGTAAAGAAGGATGGTCATTATTATTATTTTTCAAGGAAATTTGATTAAATTTCTATCTCTTGGAAAATTCAATCGTTTTAGTTCATGAAAAGAACTGATGTTCTCATAAAGGTAGAAAGGGCAGTTTATTACTTGTTAAACCAATCACCAGAGTTATATGAATCTCGATCAATGGACTTGGACCTCAGTATCTCGTCACCAGCATGGAAAAAGGGTATTCCCTGAAAGGACAACAGAACTGAGGACGTTAGCCCAAAAGTTCAAGTTATAGCTCATGTATGAAAGTACACTACTACTATAGTTATTTGCAATAAAATAAATTACTGTATTCTTTACCATATGGAAAAAATGTACTTGGTCAGAAGAAAAGAGAAGAAGATAAAAGCTGAAAAACAAAAAATCACGTCAAATCATAGTGCCCTGTCTCGGTTGGATTACCAAATGCAGATTGCTATCAATTTTAATTTCTGATACTTTGATTTAGCAACTTATTTTTGGGAAACTGATCGCTCTGGTCACCTATTTCTATACCATCACAGTTCTACAAAAAACAGAAAATATAGGTTTTATGATCCACATTCTGTAATTCTGTTTAATACAAACCTGGGATAATGCCATCATGCTGGAGGCTAAAAGATTTATCCTGCATCTCTCATCAACTGAGAGGTCAACTGGGGTCTGTATAAACATCAAAAAATGGTTCGACAATTCAATATTGTGGGAAGTTTGAGAAATCAAATTTCAAGCTCATCCTTGCAGGAAAAGAACTAATGATCAACTTTTTTTCTTTCAAAAGTGAAAGTGTATCATCACATGAATTAAATTGTTGTTTTGCGAATGTAAAAGTTTAATTTCAAAAAAAGGACAGACCCAGTGCATAGAGGCTCCCACACAAGGTGGGGTCTGGGAGGGATTATAGGAACCTAGTCTTTCCCCTGCAAAGTGCAATGCAGAGAGGCTGGTTCGAACCCAGGACCTCTTGGCACAAGTGGAGAGGACCTCACCACTGCACCAAGGCCTGCCCTCAAAAGTTTAATTTCAAAGGATTAACTAATTTCAGCATGTGATGTTACCAATTAAAATTATAGAGCACTGTATTATAAATAGATATAAACACATTCATGTTAATCTGTCTTGAAAGTTTCATGGTTTATATAACATGGAAAGGAAAAATGATTACTAGACGGTAATATCTGATGAAAGCAGTATAGCAGAAGTTATTTATATAACAAGATAACATGCCATACCTTTAGACTGATAACATCAAACAGGGTCTCATTGTCATGAGCAGAAACATAATTTATCTGCGATATAAAGAGCATCGTGTATTTGAGTAAATGACTGGTGGCACTGAATTAAGGAACTGGGACAAAAAGTTAAATCGTGTACAGAACGTCGGAACCATGCAAGAGAAAACACACTTATGCTATTCCTGTGAGTAAATGATACTTCTACATGTACCGATTATTTTGTAAAGTTCAAAAAACCAATAATCATACCGTTTCTATCGGGACAAAGTATAGCCGACTGGTAATCCATCGGAAGTGTAAATTTCTGATCCCTTCTTAGCTTCTCCAGTATGAGATATTAATACATAGTCCTCCAGATTACCAGCTAGTCCAATCTGAAAAAAGTTTTTTTTTAATATATATATATATATATTCCATCTTGCCTGGCAAACTTATTAAGGAGAAATTATACCATTTGACAATGCAAACTTATTAGGGAGAAAACTAATAACTATTCATTTCTATTCAGTTTCTTTTCATCCGGGGAATGTTAACATTCTGACATGACTTGCCCCCATGACTCCAATTGTGGCAAAAAAAAATGTTTTCTGAAACATATCCAAATGTTGCTTAGATTTGCTCATGTTTGCTCTCTAACCCGGTAAATCAGAAAATCTAGCAACTAATTTCTAGGAAAGGAGTTTTTCATGTCCACCTAAATAATACTATTCACCATGATTGCACGGAACAGATAGTGATGAAGAGTAACAGGTATGAAAAGAAAAGCACTCAAGTATTCTTCTCCAGTTATCTCATGAAACTCAGATTAACCGTGGATATATAAATATATATAGGGTCACGCTATTTGGCACCCAGTGTGAATAATAGTCATTATAGCAAACCCCCCCCCCCCCCCCCCCCCCCCTTTTTTTGGATTTTTACGTCATGTAAACTTTGTCTTACGTCGGGATTCAAGAACATAAGATTTGACATGACGTAAAATATACTCCCTCCGTCCCACAATATTAGACGTTTTGGCAAGCCAAAATAGCTTGCCAAATCATCTTATATTGCGGGACGGAAGGAGTATATATCTTTGCAAAAACACAAAAATAATCAACAGGATACATTTTACATTAAATTGGTAGGTTAAAAACAAATTAATATTCACCAGTGGACAAACTTTTAAGAACATGACTATTGATAGCCAACCTGTATGTGGTCAGCATAAGTAGCAAGCGTGACCATGGTATCTGCTTCGCTGCCCTGAAAAAATCCATTCGGCTGCACAAAAGGGAAAATACCAAATAATAAGCACGGTTGAATCCCGGGAGCTAATCTAGAAATATTTAAATAAAATGTGGTAAAGTGCATCTCTGCATCACAGCTCCAGTTGAGACTTAAGACCTTGAAGTCTAGAAAACTTTTGGTCCCATTTAGGGCACACAAAATATTAGCCAGTTCAATAAACCTCCAAACTACATAACTGAGTATGATCAATACTAGTAGAGACCATAACAAAACTTGTGGCTGGCAAACATTGTCTGATCCACAGATGACACGTGGGTACATGATCTCTGAGGTGAACAGATAAAGTGGTGCACAATACCAATTACTAGAAAGTTAGGAACCTTAAAGTAGGTACAGACAACAACTTGATTAAGAAAAAGGAACCTCCTTAAGAGTTTCAGAAAACGGCAAGAATTCCCCAAATTCAGGATAACTGTATTAAATGAGGAAAAAATGAAACTCTCCTGCTCTTATGGATGATGAAAGCGAGAAACTAGTTACAGAAATATCATATCGTAACTTTCATTTCCAGGAAGGGCACTGGCGTAAACAACATTAAGATTACCTCTAAGAACAGACCAGTATTGAAGCCTTGCTGTAGTGGATTACCAAATGGACTACCCCCATTAACAGCATCACGGATTCTATCATTGAAGCTGCAAGACGGTATGGATATTACTATGTTGTATGGCAAAAAAGTTGAAGAAGAACAAACACCAAATCAAATACCAATACTGGCTATTTCCTACAATAAAGCTGCACTCTGGTGTTGAAGAAGGGAGCCTTGGCGCAGCGGTAAAAGCTGCTGCCTTGTGACCATGAGGTCACGGGTTCAAGTCCTGGAAACAGCCTCTTGCAGAAATGCAGGGAAAGGCTGAGTACTAAAGACCCAAAGTGGTCGGACCCTTCCCCGGACCCTGCGCAAGAGGGAGCTACTGCACCGGGGCTGCCCCCCCTTAAAGCTGCACTCTGGTGTTTTTATCAGAGCTCCAAAGTTCTGACAAAACAGGAGACTGTTGAGACCTTTAATTTTTACTGCTCAATGTAAAATCCAACTACAGCTTGGAGTATATGCTCAAAAGTTGACCAATTAGTTCATTTGAATGTACCAAAACGTGCTCACTTCTCACAGCAAATAGTTGCTTTTCTCGTACACACACCCAAATGTGTGTCATTTTCTATTAGAAGAAGGCGTATATCACTGGTTAATGTTAAGGACCATGTAGGCCCATGCCATACTATATGGCCCATGCCATACTATATACGTCCCGAGGGACTTCACTGTCTTCTATCTCACGGTCTTCAATCCCAGGTTCGTAACTTGGTATCAGAGCAGGTTAGGGTTAGGGTTGATACTCCCAGCCGCCGTCGCGGCCACCATCCCGGCCGCCGTCGCGGCCACACTCGCCGCCGTCGCGGCCACCATCCCGGCCGCCGTCCCAGCCGCTGTCGCGGCTCCTCCCAGCCGCCGTCGTGGCCACACTCGCCGCCGTCACGGCTTCTCCAGGCCGCCGTCGACGGCTCCTTCAGGTCGCCGTCGCGGCCTCCCTCCCAAGCCGCCGTCGCGGCCTCCCTCTCAAGCAGCCATCGTGGCCCCTCCAGGTCTTGATTGCTGCCGCTGCTGCTACTTCACAGCCACGGTCCTCCAGCTCCCTCCTGCCCTCTTCAACACGTCGCTGCCAGAAGGTATCAATTGTGCATCATGTCGGTCAATGCTATTGCTGTCAACATCGTTCTTGAAGGTCAGAACTATCCGGAGTGGGCTTTTTGTGTTGAAACTGCCTTGCGGGGTCATGGATTATTGTCTCACTTGATTGAAACTCCTCCTGTTCTTAGCAATGACCATAGTAATGCTACTGAAATTAAAACATGGCAGATTAATGATGGAAAAGTAATGGCTGCCATTGTCAATAGCATCAAACAGTCCATGATTATGAGCTTGTCCAAGTTTAAAACTGCTAAGAGCATTTGGTCTTATTTGAAGGAACGCTTTGTTCAGGATAGTGGTGCTCTCTTACACACTCTCATGCAGCAAACTCATGTCATTGAGCAGAATGACATGTCTATTGATGAGTATTATTCTGCTTTTGATCGTCTGATGGGTGCTTTGACCTCCATGGTGCCTGAATGTACTGCTGATCCTTGTCCAGCGCATGCGTTCATTGAGAAGTTCTTCACATACAGATTTGTTATGGGAGTTCGGGATGAATATGACTCTCTTCGTGCACGATTGCTTCATAGTTCTGATAGTCTCACCATGGCGAAGGCGTTGTCTGATTTACTTGCTGAAGAGACTCGCCTCAAGTCCTTGTCTTCTGCTGCTGGTTTGGGTTCTCACAGTGTCTTGGCTGCTGCTCAGAAGCCCCATGCAGCAAGGACTACCTCTTCAGAGCTATGCAAGTATTGCAAGAAGCCCGGTCATAGGTCAGAAAATTGCTTTGGTAAATTCCCAGAGAAGTTGGCTGATTTTCGTGCTCGTCGTGCTGCACGTGGTTGTGGTACCGGATCTGCACCTAGAGGCTCAGTGGCTGCTGCTGCTACTTCGTCACCAGCTTGGGTTCTTGACTCTGGGGCATCCTTTCACGTAACGTCTGATCAGTCACAGTTAGCTTCTTCTAAGCCAATCCTCGACAGTGCTTCTGTTCAGACTGCTGATGGTACTTTATGTCACATTACTCATGAGGGTTCCCTTTATAATTCTCAGTTTTCTGTTCCTAATGTATTCTTTGTACCTGAGCTGTCTATGGATCTACTCTCAGTAGGACAGATTACAGATCATCATTGCTTTGTTGGATTTGATGACTCATCTTGTTTGTACAGGATCGTCGAACAGGGGTTGTGATTGGGACTGGCCGTCGCCGTAAAAGTGCTCCTCACCTCTACATATTGGACACTTTGCGTCTTCCTTCATCCACTGCATCTCCAGCTCATGTGCTCTCCGCTGCATCAGCTTCCGCTACGTCTTTTGCCCAATGGCACCATCGTCTTGGTCATTTATGTGGTTCACGGTTGTCGACGTTAATAAAGTCAGGTTGTTTAGGTCATACTTCTGTCGAGTCTAGTTTTCATTGTAAGGGTTGTAAGCTTGGAAAACAAATTCAACTTCCATATTTTTCTAGTGATTCTCATTCTGCTACACCTTTTGATCTTGTTCACTCTGATGTATGGGGCCCTGCTCCTTTTGTTTCAAAAGGTGGTCATAAATATTATGTTATTTTCATTGATGATCATTCTCGTTATACTTAGATTTATTTCATGAAACGCCGCTCTGAGTTGACCTTCATTTACAAGTCTTTTGTTCGCATGGTTCACACTCAATTTTCTACTCCATCAAAAAATTTCGTTCAGACTCTGGTGGTGAATATTTATCTGATAATTTTCGCCAGTTTTTGAACTCAGAGGGTACTCTTGCTCAGCTTTCTTGCCCTGGTGCTCATGCGCAGAATGGTATTGCGGAGCGCAAGCACCGTCATGTCATAGAGACTGCTCGCACTCTTTTAATATCTTCTTTTGTTCCTTCACACTTTTGGGGTGAAGCTGTTTCTACTGCGGTTTATCTTATCAACAGACAACCCTCATCCAAGCTCTCTGAAAATGTCCTGGTGAAGTCCTTTTTGGCTCGGAAGCACGGACACGGCAAAATCTGCCGAACTGCCGTAGGGATACGCCGGGATACGGGGATACGCCGGGATACGCGAATCTGCAGTATCCCCGAAATTCGAATTAAAAAAAGAAGAAAACAAATCAGGGATACGGGGGGATACGTATGGGACACGGTTGGGATACGGCAGAGGAGCCACGAGGAGGTGAACTGGAGCAGGCCCTTGTGGAGGGCGGCGGCGCTGATGCGTGGCGTCGCTGCGCAGAAGAGTGGCGGGGCTCCTGGGGGAGAGAGCATGGAGACTTGGAGAGAAGGGCACGGTGGCGGGGCGGTGGCGTCGGAGGGCACGGTGGCGGCAGGGGCGGCGCAGTGGCGTCGGAGGGAGCCGCTGGGCCAGAGTCAAGACTCATGCGGCACTGGATTTGGAGAGAAAACAACGATTTGGAACTCACGGGAGAGATAGAGACCTTATCCCTTTGGATAGTTTGTGTTTTAGTCCTTCCACGTACAGTTTCTTACAGATAAGGCTGTGTGATTCTCTTTTCAGCCCTCCTGCTTATTACAATATGTTGCAGAGCACTTGTATTATTCAGATTTCGCATTCAGATCCAACTAGTATGTGTTGAGAAATGTTAAACATGGCATATTTTATTTTATATATACTCGCCGTATCCCCGAATGGCTGTTTTTGGAAAATGCCGTATCCCGTATCCCCGTATGCGTATCCCCGTCTTTCCGTCCCCGTGTCCGTGCTTCTTAGCTTTTTGGTACTCCTCCGCGATATGATCATCTTAGAGTCTTTGGATGTACGTGCTATGTCTTGTTGGCACCTCGGGAGCGGACTAAATTGACTGCCCAATCTGTTGAGTGTGTTTTTCTAGGATATAGTCCTGAACATAAAGGCTATCGGTGTTATGATCCTTCTTCTCGTCGCATTCGTATTTCACGGGATGTCAGTTTTACTGAAAACCGTCCTTTCTTTTACAATTCCTCCACACACTCTTCATATTCTCCCATAGAGTCTACCTCTTTTATGTGTCTTCCCCCACTCATGACGGTCCATCCGTGCCACTATCATCCACCACATCACCATCTACTACATCCATACCAGATGTTCCTATTCCCATCACTCCACCCTTCCATGTGACACCACCTTCACATTCTTTTTCTAAACCACCTATCACACAAACCTACACACGTCGTCCTTACTCTATCCCCACGGCCAGTCCTGCGGAACCTGTTGTTGATGATTGTACTAACATTGATGAGTCTCATATTGTTTCTGATGAGTTACAGGTTGATCAGGGATATGCTCTCCGTGATCGTGCTACCATTGCACCTCCGGATTGATTAGGCTTTCCACGTGTTGGTGCAGTAACTGTTAAACCATCCTCTTATCAGGAAGCTTCTAGTATTCCTGAGTGGCAGCTAGCTATGACTGAAGAATTGGCTGCCCTTGATCGTACGGGTACGTGGGATATTGTTCCTTTACCGTCTCATGCAGTACCTATCACATGCAAATGGGTCTTCAAGGTTAAGATCAAATCAGATCGGTCCGGTTGGACAGTTGGTTGGTAGAGGTGTTCTAGCACTCAAAGCACCGGAGGGACCCTAATGTCTCAGGTTCAAGTCTTGTCCCCGCACCATTTAATCCCCAATTTCTCTGAGCACCGGAGGGATCCTAAAAAGTCTCAGGTTCAAGTCTCAAGGGGAGGTGTTACCCACGTCGGGTGTGAAGGGGGGTGTTAAGTATATCATATCACCTCTTCCAATCAGATCGGTCTTTTGGGATAGTTGGTTGATAGAACTATCTAACATGGTATCAGAGCCTGAGGTCTTGAGTTCAAGTCTCAGTCCCCGCATTTCCCCCAATCATTTATCCACACCCACGTCGGGTGTGAGGGGAGGTGTTGATCATTCCATATCCAAGTCAGATGTGAAGGGGGGTGTTAAGTATATTATATCACCACTTCCTATCAGATCGGTCTTTTAGGATAGTTGGTGTCTTCTATCTCACGGTCTTCAATCCCAGGTTCGTAACTGTTAAGTCCAGCTTTATCTGGCGTTTTAGCTTTATTGAGGCAAGCATAAAAAACAAAGCCCAAAGCAAAGACCTAGCCTAACAAACAGAACCCAAAAAAAACCAAAGCAAGAACCAAGAAACCGTACAGCACTCGACAAACAGTAAGTTGGTAATAAATTCAGACTTACCTACCAATCCCTGTTCCACTCATGTTAAGCTGGGATCCATTTATTCCACGTTGATTGCATACAACTTCACCGAAGTCCCATCCTTCACCATACCTGTTGCAATGTCATTGCCTCATTAGCCCAATACAACGAGAATGTGTGGTGCTGCCATTGAAGCTGGTTGCTCTGAAACTGAGCAATCTCGGGTCCTTACAAGTATATTTTTGAACCATCAACTCCATGTGCATCCCTTGTAAGACTTTGAAGAGCAGATTTTGCTCTCATCTGTATTTATTAAACAAAAAGGTTATCCAGCACATAGTGCGATGCGCTTAACAACTAATATAGGAAGCCAATTATGTATGATCATTCTGTGCAGTCATATGGGCCACATAGTCACAAGAGGAAATTGTTATTTTCTTTCTAATGGTAGTGATAGTGAGCAATGACTAAGTCATAAGTGCACATGTGAAACCAGTTTCCAATAACAACCAGCATTGCTGCATATGCTAGACATTTGATACTAATATTTCAAAGGACGGTGTTTGACTCTGGCATAAACAGTCTACAACGAATGCATGATCACAGTTGACTGACCTGCTAATTATAGACGAGTGAATACCCCTAAAATTAAATGTATCAATAAGCCATGGAAAGGTTTGGAAGTCAGTAACCAAACTAAGAGCTTGCAATTTCCTCATTGTTTTCATTTTAACGAAAAATTGCTGAAATAATTCGAGGTGAAGTGTTAATATGTTGAAGGCACAAGCTGGAAGGGAATTAGTCAACTTGTATAATTTTTGTGCTACAGGGAAACAATTTGGCTCACAACTTTTGCAAAAAGAAAATTTCTTTTAGCGAAATTCTAACCAGTAAAACTCATGTAGGCAATTGCAGGATTATGTGTATAGTACCACGTTAGTCGTGCCCCCCTCATCTCCAGCCAGTGCACGTGGTCTTATCGATTTGGTCTTCGGACTTGAAGTACTCAGCGCAATCTGTGTACAGGGTCTCCCCAGCCATGGCACCTGCTCCATATGTTTCCAGGAAACGGAAACAGCAGAGCACCTTTTATCCGCTGCCCATGGTCACAATAACTTTGAGGTCTCACCCTTAGTTGAGATGGCCATGGCCCTGCCGTCCCGCTGCAACAGACTCCCTGGAGGAGGTGGCTGACTATGCACAAGAGCAGACCTAGGAACAAAAGGAAGGGTTTTAACTCCACGGTCACCCTCAAGGTTTGGTCCATTTGGAAGGAGCGGAACAGCAGGGTGTTTCAGGCGCGGGCGGAATGATGGTGGCAAGCTTTCACTTGCTGGTTGCACGAACTGTGTGTGTGTTGTGTGGTTTTTTACCTCGGATGTTGCTGCCCAATCTTGTATTTATTTGCTTGTTCTCTTAATTAAAAGATGTGCAACTGTGTTTGCACGTTCTATAAAAAAAGGGCAAGGTGTGTAATTTTGGAATGTAAGATACAAGAAATGATTGATGCACTCGTGATACTTTCCTAAATCATGAGGGGACAAACAAAAAGATAATTGTGTTTAAGTAAAAGTCAACATGTTATTTAATTCAGCTAGGATACGAGCTTACTTACCATGGTACGTTTCATGATATGGCCCATAAGATCAAATCTGAACCCGTCAACCTAAGGCAACAATAATTTGATGGTTATAAGAAGCATTGTGAAAAGGAACGGCAAGTAAAAGCATGAAATTGTCTGGACATGAAGGAAAGGGAAGAAGCAAGACTCTGCCATGGATGCAAGCATTTCTCTGTGCATAATGTGGCTGGTGGCACTATGTTCGATAGAGCCATCAAGTCTGAAAATGACTGGTATCATCATAATACAATGCCAATAATTAGAATACAACCACAGGCAACTCACTTTGTAATTTACTGCCCAGTTCAGAAGGTCATCGACGATTAACCTATCAACCATGAAATGCTCGCTTGCTGTATTGTTCATAGCTGCGCTGTTCTCAATCTGACCATTAATATCCCTTCTAACGTAGTATCCAGGAACAATCTGTAAATAACCCATACAAAGAAAAAGAAAAAAGACACATTAGGAAGGTCCAAACTTTAGGCAAAACAGAAAAATCTACCAAGAAACTAGGGAATATCCCCGGTTTAATTGACAAGCATTTGCTAGATCTACAAATACATTGATGGAACGATGATGAAAAAGAGTTCTAGTACTTGCAATTTCTTGCAAACATTTTTTTTTACATATTTCGGTGAACCAAGTCAGTGGAATGGTACTTAAATATGTTACAGAAATGCTCTTTGGTGAACCAAGTCGAATGGAATTGTACTTGAAGTTGACTTTTAACATTGTAAAGAAATTCTGTAAAATTAACTGAAAGAAAAAACGATGGATGTTCTTTTAGTTGCAATACTTATGAACAATACATTATTATTAACAACCTTGTCAAGAACTGAGGTGATACCGAAAGGGCCACTTGAGTCTAGATGATTGTATACAACGTCCATAACAACACGAAGACCCATGCGATTGAGTGCCTGCAGTCCAAGATTATCAGAGAAGTAACATGTATCCTGCATCGAGCTAACCACATTTAGAACCTTTAATTACTGCAACAGGCTGAGCTCCAAGTTAGCACATGTTTGAGTGGAATAACCTCATTTGGAACACATGAATTTTGTGAGAAGTTGTCCAAATGCTCCATAGTTCTTTTTGGAATCCTATCTTACAAGCAGGATCACATACTTGCAGAGCTACAAAGAAAAACACACCTGGACCATCTGACGGTATTCAATAATGCGACTGGGACCATCAGGATTGCTTGCATAGCTTCCTTTTGGAACCCCCCAGAGCACAGGGTTATACCTTTACAATGCATATGACTGTATGTAAGGATAATATACTCGCAAGAACGAAAAATACCTATCTTAATACCAGCAAAATAGATTAGTATATGGCAGGTTTGAGAGGAAAAAAACAAGTGTGTGGATGAATACCCCCAATTATAAGGGTCCTCTTCCTTAATAGCTGATATTGCAGCTTGTTGCTTATCTGACTCTGGAGGGAGTTTTGCTAGCTCACACTCATCTGCCAGAGTAAATGAAGGTCCCCAGTGATTCAAGCAGGAATAACTGAATAAGTCAACTCAAAGTACACCAGATGAAAATGAAGAAATACAATTTAACCCATCAAGTACTTACATATTGTCGTCGGTCAAATCTATGCAACAAGAAAATGACGATGTCTAGAACTGAACTCAAAAGACCTGTATTTTTTATGATTAAAAACTGTGTGTGCGATATTTATATTTTGTAAATATCCTAGACCAGATTGTTTTTACAGAAATGTGCAACAGCTTTGCACATCTTCTCATTAAGCAGGAGCAAGATACTATACAAGAGCATCAACCACAAAACAGCTTTTTTCTCAACAAAAAAAGGAAAATACCGAATGATAACTTAAGAAAAACACTTGCATACTAGGCTACATCTCAGGGTGGTAAGTGGTTCGTGCAATCGTCTGCCGTAGGCCCATTCCCAGTGCTCTAGATGAGATTGATTAGTTTGGAATATAATTTTTTGTGTTTTGACAAGGTTTCATCTAAAAACGAAAAACATGCAAGGTACAACAGTGACTTTAAAAAAGCTAAACCGTATGAGGTGTCTGATAAAAGATAGAGAAAAATATTTCTTTACCAACATATTTCCAGTTGCTCTTAATGTCATCAACACCGCCAAAATGAAAGCTTGGCAATAGATGAACATGAGTCAGACCAGCATCAGATAAATTCTGTAGGTGATGCATTCCTGCTGAATCCTGTACCAGAAGACCCACAATGCATTCAGGACACATGTTTGTGAAAAAACATTACGAAGTATACCGGTTTCTAGTAAATTAACTCTGAGTGACCTGATATGTAAATGCCCGAAACCCTCCTCGAGAGTTAGAGTCCACTGTACTGTCATGGGCACTGCAATGAAAAATTCATAGTAAACAGGGAGGTGAAGTTTTACAGATGAATACGCGTAAAATCCTACAAACCTACAGCCACATAAATAATCAAGCAGGACAGTTCACCTGAAATCACGAATGTGCAATTCATAGATGGTTATGTCAGAGAAGGAATCAAGCTTTGGCTTCTCATCTGCCAATTCATTCCAGGAAGGTGGCTTCATTGTTTCACAATTAATGTCAACCAACCAAGTCCGCTCACCATTTGCAGAAAGCCTGATAGAATGAACACAACATTGATTTCGTCCTCTATCTGAGAGTACTATGAACTACTTACGTAAGGAGATGCACATTAGCACATACCCTCTAGCATAAGGATCGTCAGCTAAAACTTTCTCAACCCGCGCCGTACTTGGATGATACACTCAACTTCATACAGATAGTACCGGTTCTCCCAGTTTCTTGGTCCAGTAATACTCCAAACACCATTTAACTCCTTGAGCTGCAAAGTCTCCAGTACAGGCCCCACTGGGCCATCAAAGAAGCAAACACTCACCTCCTGCACAATATATCAGGGACACTTTAAGTATAAGCAGAAAGATTGGACTAGAGATAACACTTGTGATCCTAAGAGGCTTGATGACTAGAACTAAGACCTGTGCTGTAGGGGCCCAAAGGTGCAGGCTCACAGCTTTGTCGCTGAAAACCGCACCAAGTGGTCCAGTGTACGCAAACATGTCATCCAAAACACCAGGTAGCTGCAGCCCAGTAACATCAGTGTGTTTCCCATCAGCTGCACATAAACAAGTACATGAACTTCGTATCCAACCATGTAAATATATAGAGAGAGAGGAGAAGCAAAGGCTACAGATTTCATGTACCACTGAAAGAAGCAACGACCAGCTGGCATTTCACGAGGCTGGCGACGTCGACAGAGCTCAGAACTCTGAAGGCTCTGTAACCGCTGATGAAAGGGAACTTCTGGGTCACCTGAAACATTCGGAATTGCCAGTGTAGCTTCAGCAGATAAATTAAAAAATGCCCCCATTGGACACTGCACGCATCACAGGAGGAAACCGATCGGAATCAAATCCGTGATATGTCTTACACTTTCTGGAAGCCCGGCATCCTCCGGTTGCAGCTCAACTTTGGAGTCATAGCCTACCAGATCAGCAAATGGATTCACAATGCATCAGGTCCACCTTGCTACCGTGATTGATCTATGGACTTGGCCTAGGAACTAGGAAGGTACCTTGGATGCCGCCGTGATTCGACCGAGAGCGATGCAGCGCGGCGCCTCTGCTGGCATACAGGCAGACGGATGCCGCTTCCTGATGGCTGACGTTCCAGGCGATGAGAGAGCTGGTCACCCAGTACGCCCTGGCGTCCGGCATGAACGCCTGCAAGCAGCCACAAAAGAGGAAGCTCGCCGTGTGACTGCCGGGTGGGGCCCTAGGGGCAGTTGTTCAATTCGGCGCGAACAGAGGGGGCTAGTGACGATTCGTAAATGGAGGGAGGCGACGAGGGGGAGGAGCACCTGGATTGCCTCGGCGGCTTGGTTTTCGACGGCGGTGCAGTCGGAGGCGCCGGACTCCCCGACCGCCATGGGCGGCCTCCTCGGCGAAGCGGCGGCGGGCGCCCTCCTCCGGACCCCGAGCGCGGCGGCGCCGGCTGAATGCGCCCCTGCCGGTGATCTCCGCGGCGAAGCGGAGGAGGACGAGAGCGGGCGCGGGGGAGTCAGTACGGCGAAGGAGGGGTTGAGGTGCCGGTGGAGCAGCATCTGCGCCTGCATTGGCGTTTCTATGGGATGTGGCTTTGGATTCAGAAAAGAACAGAATTTCTGTTCTTGGAGAAAGGAAGGAAGGAAGGAGAAAGGATGATGGCATATGCCGTCGCGTGAAAGTTTTACAACCCCCACCCCCCCTCCGCAATGTTAACAGAAAAAAGAGATGCAATTCCCCAATCCGAACCCTAAGGCAGCTCTCCCGGCAGCGATAGTGACCATCGACGGCGTATAGCGGAAGACGGAGGGTGGTGCAGGTAGTCCTATGAGTTTGAATCGAAGCTCGGTGGCTCAATTCCAAGCTCGCAGGTGCCATACCGGTCACGTACGAGAAACAGGAGAGAGGAGGCGATCGTGGCGGCGGCCTAGGGTTTCAACCCTAGCCGCCGCCGCCGCCGGTGTTATCTGCAGCTTCTTCGTCGCCGCCGGCAAGGATTCGACGGGTCCTCGCCTCCTCTAGGTGCCGTTCTGGCGCTAGAATGGGTGGGGACCTCGGACCTGCGCACGGCACTTTTCGAAGGTCCTTAATGGTAGAGTTTGGTTTTGGTCGTCATCTTCTTCGTTAATGGAGATAGTATCGTCTGCAATAAGTGATCTTCCACGCTTCGTTCGACGACGAGATATCCTTCCCGACGTCAATGGTGGCTTTGGAAGATTAAGTTTGTCTAGGTATGGTTCTTCAGATCTTGCTTCGTCAGATCAATCTTGGATTGTTTCTCATGGTTGCCGTGAGGAGGTTTGTCCTCGCAATATCTATCCCGGCTACTACGTCTTCGGCAATGGTGATTCGTTCTCTCGGCTCCCAACGACGTCGACAAAGTGGTTCGGTTATTTGTCCCTGGAATATCAGTGGTGGTACTCTTACCGATGTTGCTTGATTAATTTAATGGCTGCGTGCGTGCATAAAGCCTTTGCATTGCGGCTCAAAATTAAAAAGGGAGAATCTTCGGTGGTATTCACAGGCAGTGCCGTAGCCAGGACGAAGCTACGCCCCAGTCTAACCTCCTTGCTACAGTGATGTACAGTATAAAATAGTGCTACTGTGGCTACAGTCAACGAAGAAATTTGCTGCCACGCCCCAGGCCATGGCCAGTGTAGCCTGAGGCCTGGCTACGCCCCTGTTCACAGGTCTGTGGTTTGGTAGTGTTGGCGTTGTTCTACGGCTGCCTTCAGAAAAGTACAAGATTGTGTCATGGATGAAGAAAGAGCTTGAAGATCTCATAGATTTGCTAGTCTCTTTTAGTTTTGTTTCTGTAATCGATATAATCGTGTACTCTTTGCTGGTTTAATATACGTGGAAAAATTCAAAAAAAAAAGGAAGGAAGGAGAAAGAGTTTTTTTTTCCTTTTGCGTTTTTATTTTTGGACCAAGTTTAGTTCTGTTTTATCCTTTCTCATTATTTATTTTTGCGGGGAGATTTCTTCTATCCTCATAATACCATTTTGGTTTTATCATTCTACCGATCTTCCTCTTATTTTATTTATTATTTATGCTTTTTATTGGGAGTGCAAAATGGAATGTGTGGAAACCGGTCGGTGGGAGCTAGTTCATTTCGCTTCACAAGCTCAAACCCCATTTTCAAACTAGTAAAAAAACAAACTACTCCTAGCTGAAACTGATTAAACCGTTGGAACCAATTTTGTCCATCCTGAATTTTTTAGTTTCTGAAAACCTCAAAATATAACTAGTGCTAAGATTGCATTTTAAGATCTATTGGAAAAACGATGACAATATGACAAAACATGGCAAAGACTCCTAGTATGTACTCCCATATACATCCAAATGTGGATATATGGAAGTCAATTAATTTGGAACGGAGAGAGTAGAGCCAAAGCCCACCCCACAATTTGACAACATTATGAACATAAACGACCACATGTTATTATTATTCTTTTGAAAGACAATTGTCATGCGCACACTAGATACAAACTTTTGACAAGCACCGAAAGACGGCGTGGCCATGTTTCTTTTTCGTTTCCTCAGTTTGCTTTTCTTTGTAAAAAGTTTCCTCGAGTTTTTTCTTTACCAAGTTTGTTGTTCTCCGGACTTTCTTTTGCCTGAAGATTCTTATATTTAGTTATTTTTGTTATACATGAATTATCATGTCTCCCACATTGTAGTAATAATGACGTGTACAATGTGCATGGTGGAAAAAAAAATAGAAAAAAAATTGATGTTCCAACTTGAAAGCCAACAAAAGTGAAGGTGGTTTTTCCTCTCACTCACGTTTGCAATGATGGTGTGTGCATGTATGGTTGGATACCAACACAAGCTAACACAGAAAAATCGGCGTTTCAACTCTAAAAGCTAACAAAAAATTAGATGGTTTTCCAATGTACTCCCTCCGTTTTTTAATATAAGATGTTTTAGCATTTGTTCACATTCACATATATCTAGATATATGTAGACATATTTTAGTGTGTATGTGCACTCATATTAGTATGCATGTAGATAACATGTTGGATAGCTAAAACGTCTTATATTCATGCATGGAGGGAGTAGATGTTTAACAAGGTTAGCGAGCTTTATATATCTACCATTTCCGTGTACGTATAATAAGCTATCTCTTACTAACTGAAAAGGTAGGGAGTGAGTTAAAAAGAGAAGGTAGAGAGTGAATGAACATGTGACATAGGTACCAACTAACGGGTGGATCCCTAGCCCATCAGAGTTGAAACCCCAGGTTTGACAATGATGTTTCTCATTTAGGCGGAATATTCTTCAGTGGAAGGCGATGTTCCCGTCGACAGCGAGGTGTCTGTGGTGACTTTGTCAATCTCAAGACCCAACCGCCGGCTCAGTCTATCGGAGGTGCTCATAGGGGTAGGGTGTGCGTGTGTGCGTTCATAGGGGTGAGTATGTGCATGTGTATGTGAGCGTCTGCGTTGTACTGTGTTTCACAAAAATAAAATGGAGGCGCAAGTCCACCTCACCATGTCCACACGTGTATCTACCTAGACATTGGCCCTATTTGGTGGGGTGAATTTTAGCTTTTGACTTTTGGCTATAAGTCACAGAAGCACCTGTGATTTTAGCTTTTCGCTTATACCATCAAATAACAATGTCCAGTAAAAAACCAAAAGACAAAAATCTAGAGCTAAAAACACCTATGTATGTGCTTTTGTGATTTATAAGCCAAGTCAAAAGGCCAGAAAATAAGCCTAACCAAAGAGAGCCATTGAGTTGTTCATCCTATATGTCGGGATTTTCCTCCACGTGTGATTTTGTTGCTTTCTTAATAATTAGAAGAGTTGTGGTTTTATAAAAATAATAAAAGATATGGTAAACTATTATAAGTTGAGAGCAATGCTGGTGTAGTCTCTTCTCTAGTTTGGAATGATACATACCTACATGAATGGGCAGTGGAAGGGATGATATAACACAATAGCAAGTATTTGCGTAGATTGAGAACCAAACTAGTAAAAACTGTTATAGCCTCAGTTAACGATCAGTGTGTGCACACAACAACAACAAATTAAACCTGTCCCTAACGATTTATAAAGGTTGGCAAGCTTGTTGTCTTGCTAGATATACGGGTTAGTGGTATAATGTGATTGGAATTGATAAATATAGGTAAATAATGTAACATACCATACTGGAAATGATATTAGAAAGAGTAAATAACCATCGATAATATTTATAAAATATAGACCGGGGCCATATCTTCACTAGTCATCTCTCCAAACAAGGTAACAATGTTGTGCTGAACAAATTACAGTTGGGCAGCGATTAAATTGCAATATTTATGATTATGATTATTCATGGAATTATTTATATAGACATTAAGTCTAATATATATAGACAGTTAATCCAACATCATATATAACAAATACCCTACCCCAAAACCGATACCCAGCATGCATCTCAAAGTATTAACTCCAAAAACTGAGCATCACCAAGTAGCAACAACACATTGCAAGCCTTGTCCCTTACTGTCACCGGATATAGGTCAATGTAAGATTGAACCGACTATCATACAAAACTCTCTGTGAAGTTCTATTCATCAAACTTGGCCAAAGTAGACAATCAAATTGAAGAGCATAAATGAATACAAATTATGTCAGAAAGAAGCATAATGGATCTCAATAGATTTATTACTAACTCTTACATCATACGGATCTCAATCATGTAAAGGGAACTCATGAGATCATTATACTAAAGATAAAAGGGAGAGAGGATGCAATCCAGCTACTGCTATGAACCTATATTCCACGAAAAAATACTCACACATCGTCATGGTGGAAGCAAGGTTGATGATGATGGCTCCGGAACTGGATTTCCCCCTCTGACAGGATGTCGGAACATACCTCCATATTGCATCATCATGGAATAATACCTTGCGGTGGCGGTACTTAAAAAACCCCGTCTCTCTGAAGGGTTTTTGGATGAAACATAGATATAGGCGTCGAGAGGAGGTGGAAAAGGAGCCACAGGGGCCCCACGCCCCCTTGGTCGCATGGCTTGGCCACATGGGGGGCGTGGTAGCCCTCCTACAGCTTGTTGTGCCCATTGAAACTTCCTGGTGATTTTTTTTTTGTAATTTTGGGGTACTTTTGGGGCTCCGAAAGTGTTGATTTTCTGGAAAAAAAACAAAAAACATGCAGAAACATCTAGAAGTCCAATCTAAACGTTCGCATCATGTCGCTAGATTGACGTTGCGGGGTGACTGAGCCACAGATATTACGAAAATATCTCGAAATCCAATCTAAACGATCGCACTGCGCGTGACCCCCGTGTGGATCTAGTCCACATGCCCTTTGCACTATTAAGTTAACGATTCCAACTATAGAAAGACCCAGAGCTACTGAAGCACTTCGTTGGCGCCGATCAGCATATTAGAAGCAGCTGAAAGGTCCGGGGATTGCCAGAAGTCTGAAAAAGATCTTGTTATGTCGCCGGAAACAAAATTCCATAGCTTATTGGGAAGAAACCATAAATAATCTGAATATTAGAAAAGCTCAATAATATACTCACACAAACTTATGCAATGCCCGCAAGATCAAATCTTGTATCTATGCATAGACCGCTCTGATACCACTGTAGGGTTGCGTAACGAAAAACAAATTTTTTGCCACCATCTATGCAACAGGCAAGATCTATCTATGAAGATACAAGCGAATAACAATTCAATGATCTAACTGTAATTTGTTACCAACACCGTTGAAGCGGAAGAGATGTTGATGAAGCCTGTGGAAGATTCTCTCAGCTAAGCCTAGCAGAGAGAATGTCGCCGACTCCCCGTGTCCAGCCTTCTGGATCCAGCAGAGCGAGGGTCAAACATTGGTAGTCCGACATCTCACCCCTCTGAGGGTTCGTACACGTCCGTCAGATCTGGTTCAGCATAGCTTTCGTTGTTCTAGAGCTTAGTCTCCACTGTTGTATATGAAGGTGGAGATCTCAACTACTGATGGCAATGGGTACCCATTACCCGCATACCCAGTGGGTATTTACCCATTAGGGTAAGGGTTTGGTATTAAAACTTTACCCATGGGTAAGCAAATGGTTAAAAGTATGTACCCGGTGGTTATTGTGGGTGCGGGTATGGTAAAATAGTATCCATACCCGTATACCCACATACCCATCTATTTTTATTTTTGACATGTAGGTCCGTGGTACATAGGATTATTCTTGCGAAAAAATCTCGAAATACTAATCGGGTACGTAATCGCTCGGCCACTTAATTTTCACCTGTTTCACAATTCCTAGGAAGTCCTCGCCCATGGCTTTTCCTCAACAGTCTCCACTACTTATAGATCGATATGACCATCAACCTCTTTGCTCCTCGTCACCGCCCTGCCCTTCCCCCAACCAGGCATCCACTAGCCTCTGTCGTTCATCATTCCACCCTTTCTGTACACACTCCCATGGATGCGAAAGCCGACTCAGCCATGCCTACAGCCACTCGCCATTGACACTGGCGGAGCCGAGCTCCGCGTAGATGAATGAGTTGTTTTGTTGTTCATTTTCATATATATTGTGTTATTTTATTGTTTATTTTCATACACGTGTGCCATTTGTCGAATGTACGAATGAGCATACATTTCGATGTTTTTCTTATATATTTGTGGATGATTGACTTGTTTGGTGGGTTCACCCGCGTGTTTTTAATACCCACGCGGGTGCGGGTATGGTACAAAATCCATACCCAGACACGGGTATGGGTATGGGTGTGGTTAAAATAAGAAGACGTGGGTGCGGGTTTGGTTAAGCTCTACCCACACCTAATGGATACGGGTGCCATCGGTAATCTCAACACATGAGAAAGAGAGAGAGAGAGAGAGAGAGAGAGAGAGAGAGAGAGAGAGAGAGAGAGAGAGATAAGATCTAGATCTATAGGGAGAGGACACCTCAAAACCCATGTAGGTCAAGATCTACTCGTGAGGGGGAGGGGAACCTCCACAACTAAATGCCTGGGAGGAGGGGTGCCCCTCCCCTCCTTTATATAGTGGGAGGGAGGAGGGTGTGTCTAGGGTTTCCCTAGGGCTTCTGCACCCCCTTTTTTGGCCCCAACGGAAAGGGCGAAACTCCCCCCCTACATGGGCCTTAAGGCCCAATTCGGTTTCCCCTTGGGGGAAACCTCTGGGCGCCCTAGCCACGGGCCAAGATGGTCCCATGGGCCCATGTAGTGTTAGACACGTTGGGTAGCCCTAGGACCCCTCCCGACACTTTCTTTTCTCTCCGGAGTTTACCTGATTAAATCCCGAAATGGTATTTTCACTTTACAGAAAATTCCCGGAATTAAACCACCACCATAGGAAACCATTTATATGATTCGGGCCATTAGATGTCCGCATATGCAACCTCCGGAATATTATTCCCTCTATATAAATCTCGGAATAAATTCGACAGCGATAGAAACTATTTCTATGACTATGAGACATTCAATGTCTGCACATGTTATCTCTCTGATATATATTAGATATATCGATCACGTGGAAAGACTATTCCGATGATACTCTCTCGTTATCCAGACCAACCAGCATACAAAACTAACCATACCTAACTTAAGCGTGCGACCCCTACATGTTCGATAAGGAGTAGGTATGATTAGAACTACTTATATAATCAATAGCCAATGTTAGGACCATGGACGTCCGCATCGACTAATACCGTTATTCGAAGACACTATGTTCAACCTGTTGGCTACTTGTACATCATTCCTATTAATCACGATATTGAACTTTACCCGCGATTTGATTCATTATATCTTTGTCGATCTTGTTATCCGACAAGTATCCTTTTACTCGTTTTTGTATTTCGATATCCCACATGATGTAACTTCATCATGCATTATCTGAAGAACATATTGGATATCATATCTACCGAGTGGGCGCGGGATGTATCTCTCTTTTGAAAGAGAAGTAATTTCTCATCTTTGAAGATCAAGATTAATACACACCTTTAGAATTACCCAGCAACTACCGCTGATCACCCAGTTTATGGCATGATACTTGATAGCACTAATGTAACACTTCGTGAATGTATAACCGCAATAACCTCATGGTCTAAGGACATGTTGTATAATAACCTTGATGTGATATGTCACTAAGGACAATATACACTATAAGGTAAGCTCTTAGCATATCAACGACTTGGGTCTACCCAGCCATATTGTTTCCACCAACAATATGCTACTCATTGATGCTGACATAAACTATATCCATGACGAGGAAAACACGGTCATCTAGCAATCAACAAATTAGTCTAAAGACAAGACTAGGGTATCTTTATTATGTTCATGTTTCTACACGTGTGTGTGAGTTTTCCTCTAAATCTCACATTCAGGAGCCACATTAGTTATAGCATGGAATTATGAAACATAATTACAATTATGAAACATATGTTAATTCTTATTTTCTTTTGGGTATACATACAACAACGGATATTCCACATGTCGCTGGCCGCGTGGGACCCCTGGTGGCCCTCCTGGTTACTTCTTGCACCACTCGAAGCTTCCCGCTGGAATATAATTTTCATGATTTTGGGGGCTCCGGAAGTATTGATTTTCTATAAAGTTAAAAATACGTAAACAAACTGCAACTTGCTCTAAGCATTGAGTTGATAGGGTACGTAGTCCAGAAAAATAATAGAAACTGATATAAAACTAGACCAAAAACATGTAAGAATGATATAATAACACAACAAAAAAAATGTAGATATGTTTGAGACGTATCAGAGTCACATAGTGAATAAGTGCTGCTCGGACCCCTTCCCTTGTGTCTCTCTGCCTAGGGCGACCCGAGGGTTCCTCCCACCGCTCCATCGGGGACCCTCTTCACGCCTCTTCCTCCTTGCCGCCACTATCGTTGGCTCTGTCATGGTGGCAGCGGGCTCCTCACTATCAAAGGTGGTGGAGGAGGTTAAGATCAACAAAATTAGCTTAATCTTTCAGCGTGGTGCAGCGCAATATGGTAGGGAGATGGCCCTGGACTCTGATGGTGGCCCACATGGCGATGCGCATCAAGGGCTGTGACCAGCAGTGTAGTGGAGCGGAGGCTAAGTGGTCGGAGGGCAAGGGCACGGAAGAGCGGGGGAGCGGGAACGCGGTGGTTCAAATTGTTATGGCGGCGCGGGCAGTCGGGTGAAAGATCAAGTTGTCACCTTTTTATTTGACAGACTCGTGCGAGCACTTTGAATACACTTGATGATACTAAGAACACTGTACACGAGCATGTAAAAGAATCAGTGTATGTAAGAAAGAAGTACTATAATATATTAATTGTGTATTTATATTCATTGGTGATTACCATTAGGGGTGATATTTCAATACCACGTATAGACATATTGTCAACTTACGCCACTGTAGCCAACTATCACAAATGCTGATGGTTCAATTTATACCTTAGAAGTTTCTACCAATATGGTCACCTAATCATACACTAAAACCTGCTATTCTAATACTTCTTAGACTACATGTTGTATATATCTCTACCGTGTATAAATAAATACACACCGTAGACTTTATGCAATTTTGGAAAACAAATCCAAGAAAAATTTCAAAACATTATACAATTTAAATGTAGCACGACACAAGTGCATTTTCAATGATTTATGTTACAATGATACAACAAAGTACTATGCTATTAGTATTTTAGTAACCTTGTGACGTGTTTGACTATACCAAATAAACCCGCAAAAAAACCTTGCCAAATGAATAATACAACATTATATTCGTTAAGAACTTAAGATTGTAACATGCAAAACAAAAATTCTAAGAAGTGTAAATTATTAACTTTTCATTGGGTTTGCCCCGTTGGTATTGAAAATATATGCATTGCTATTGAAGTATAAAAGTCTAGTATAAATTATAAGTAAATGTATAATAGATCGTACAATGAGAGTTGCGTGATATCCTTCGCTATAGAGGCTCCTCTCCTCGTTGTCGGCTCGCAGTCCAGCGCTGGAGGGATCCCCTGGATGTGCATCGTGCGCGCAGCTCCGGGTCTTGTTCACCATGAACCCAACCTTCTCGACTACCCCGTGGTGGAGTTTGCCGGGTCCCCGGCGGCGTTCAAACGCCTTTGCTGATCGGATCCGTTGGCGACCGACTTCTCCTCGTGCCCCGCTAGCTCCCAATGCCCGTGTGGAACTGAAACTATCCGCCAAATAAACATAACGCAACCACCAAAAATAAATTAAGAGCACACAATGAGGGCTAAAATTGCAGCTGCTGCCACCACAGAAGCGTCCTCCAGCGTAAAGTCATCCATAACCACAGGAAAACTGCAAGGTATTCCATTGACCGAGTAAGTTCCAACTGGGGAAAGACGGGCACTGCGCCGATTGACAACCACAGAAATGACGGAAAGAAGAGAAAAATGAATCTGTTTCAACCACGATGAAAATTTATCAGGCCATCGTTGTCTCTACCTTGAAGTTAGTGATGATGCTGAGGAAGAAGATCCGAAATGAATTACAGCTCAAAGACGAGCTGTGTCTGAAGGGAGGACTAGTGTTGTGGGCTTGTGACGTGAGTAGACTCCAACCAGGTTATTAGTCTAGACAGATTAAAAAATAGGAATACATGAGTTAGTTGTGTCACACAGTCCTATTCCTAGTTGAATACTACAAAGAAGTTTTCCATTCAATTCTTTTTCATCTTGTGTTTTCCATTCAATTCTTTTTCATTTCAAAGAAGTTTTCGTATACATATTCTACGCTACTACATACTGTGTACACGTTGAAGCATATATAATATAATTTCTCTTACGACCATACATATATATACAATTTGGTATATATATCTATTTAATTACATGGAGATCATTAAATTACATGGAGGCATTAGTGGCAATGGTATTCTTCATTTTCAGATATGACCTTCGTAAGCAAAAATCCCACCAATTCCTCTTGAATTGCTCGTAGGCGGTTCTTTGGTATGAGCTTCTCCCGCATCTCTTCCATCTTTAAAAGAAGGAGATCAATATGAATATATGAGTTGTGTGTATATATATATATATATATAATCATCATAAAACAAAATTATGAATGAAACTCAACACAATTGATGTTAATAAAATAAAATTGTGAATAATGTTTACGTACTTCAATTTGTCTTACATGTCTGCGCAGCTCACTGTTCGTCATGCGAATGAACTCGCAAACATAGTATGCACATAAATTAGTCCTCTGTTCCTGCCTCAGGCACCACTAAACGAGAATAGAATTCAATCAAATAATAATCAAGCATGATAATGGTATTGAAACTAGAATTAAGAGATGCGTGGACCTAGCTAGTACTACTAACCTTGTTCCGACGAAAACACAACTCCAGTTTCCATTCACCGACAACATCCTTGATGAACCATTTCCAACACCTGCCCGTCAAAGAAAATGAATAAAGAAGTTATTAATTACTTGATATCAGGAAATGAACGAAAGAGGCCGATATAGTGCGATAATGATTGAAATTACTTCTGGAGCATTAGAACCACATTGGTGTATTCTTTAGGATCTTTCCTTAATGAGTCCATGATTTCAACGGTTCCATCGTCAACTCTAATGATTAGCAGAATCCAGTGGGTATATTCATGAACGTTATTTGGGTCAATGAACCCAATGTCATAGATTCTCTTCTTTTTGCATTCGAGAATCTTCATTCTGCATAATAGCGTACAAAAGAATATAGTGAGGATAATTACAGGCAATGAACGAGCTGAGCTAAAGACTTAAATTACATAACTAAATCACTTACAGACAATAGCAACTGACGATAGATTTGTCGAGGGCGTCTTGATTGTATAACTGAAAAATTTCTTCCAACTCAATACAAATCTCGTATTCTTGGATGTAGTGCTCTTCCTTAACTGCCACCATGAGCATGGTTTGCCCTTCCTTTGCGACTTTCATGTACCACTCATGCAATCTTCACATTTGTGTTGGTAGATTCGGGACCTGCTCAGGTCTGACCAGAGACTGCCCGTGAACATATTTCCATGCTAGATCAGCCATGGGGATATGTGCGTTGCCTCTGAGTTGAGCAACACTGAGACCAGTACTATCGTTGTGTACGTTCTTATCGGAAACACCTTGAGCTGGGGGATCGATTGTATTTCCTGTTCTCTGATCGAGCTGGGGAACTTTTTCCCACTTTTTGCGCTACTTCCCGCCAGCTTCATTTGTTCGCTACATGACTTCTGAATACATCGCTCATAGTCTGATGGCCTATTAGCCACATATGACGGTAGTTGGTCATATAACCCCACAAAGTGCTCAACAACCTTCTCAGGTATTTTCTCCTTTGGCTCGGGCTGTTTCGGCGCGAGTTGTCTTTTCACATTAGCAGCCACAACCCTGTCAAGTTCCTCATCAGTCATGTCGTAAGGTAACTTGTCAGGAGCCTTGTCGTCCTTGGTTTTCTTCTTTCTACCTTTCTTCTTAGTCGGCGAAGCAGTGGGCTTCCGCTTTAGCCACTTAGTGGGCGGAGTCGGCTGACGCGCCAGAGATTGAGATGGACTCGCGCTGGGCTCCCTGTTGAGGAGGGGTGGACTTTGCTGAGGTGGATTGCTACAAGGAGGAGTCGGTGGAATTGGCACCGAGTTTGCAAACACGATGTATTCCTTTTTCCATAGAATGGTAGCAACCTTGACTTCTCCCAGTGTCGTCTCCCCTTCAGCTCCAACCATGTCAAGCTCCAGTGTCTCATATCCATTCAGAACTTCATCCACCCGACACGAGCATAGCCAGCTGGAATCTGATAGCCATGTAAGCATGCTCCAGGTTCATTAGGTAAAGCAAAGCCGCCCGCCACCTTGAATGATTTGTTCTTCATTGACTGATGCAGCTCACACATTTTCTTCTCCGTGATATCATCCATGGGGTAGCGAGCCATCGGTGCTTCATCCATCAGTGCACCACGATCAGCCAGGACCGTCGTGGAACCCACGCTGCTTTTCAGTTGAGATGGGACGATACTATCGAATGCAGGATCTTCTTGCTGCCGCTGAGATGCCCTTTGCTAGCTAATTGTGTCCAGTTACTCCTGCTGCCGCATGAACTTGCGTTGCAATTCCTCGTGATTTTTTTAGCCGTTGGATCCGGTCTGCCTCCTTCTTCTTTTTTCTCTCACGGCTTCTATAACTGTCATTATAATGCGAAAACCCAGCCCTCCACAGAACACTGGCGCCTTCGCCTCGTGTTCGTCCTGCGTGTTTCTCATTCCCGCGGGCGCATGTCATCTCATCGTTCTCTCTCTCGGGCTGGAATGTTCCTTTTTGAACATTTTCTATTGCTTTAACAACATCTTTGGAGACCGTTTGAATTTGTTCCTTTCCAATAATAATGTCCCCTGTCTGTGGGACCACCGATCCCCCATGCTCGTAGAACCACTGCCTGGACCTATTGGGCCAATCCTTTGTAGCTGGAGTGATCCCTTTAGCAATCAGGTCGGCATCATTTTTTCCCCGCTTAGGTACGGCAGTCTTGTAGCCACCTGTCCCCATAGTATGGTGATATTTTTTTTCGCAGCATTTTCCTTATTTTTTACCGACCTTGCCACAGCTTCAGAAGATTCCTTGTACGCCACAAATTCGTCCCAGTGATCTTTTATCTTCTCTAGTGCTCCAGTGAATGTTGGAGTTTTTTTCTTCATATATTCACTCCATAATTTTTTCTTGAAGGCCTGGAATTGTGTGGCCATCTTCTTAAGAGCCCACTCCTTGACTTTCAACTTTTTGCAATCTGTGAGATCTGGCGGTAGGGTGAAATGTGACAAGAGCGTATTCCAAAGAAAATCTTTGGATCTTTGGTCGACATAACTAGCTCCATCGTCTACCTTTGGCTTATTCCATTCTCGAGTGGTGATCGGGATGTTGTCCCTAACAATAACTCCGCATTGATTTACAAATTTGCGTACGTTCTCTGTGGGAGCAACCGGTGCGCCGTCTTCAGCAACTTCGTCGATCGCGAACCTTTGACTATCACCCAACTTTTTGGTCGGGCCTCGTTGCCTTCTAGCAGATTGGCTCGATCCGGAGGGCTAAAAAAACAAAGATTCGTTAATATATATATACAAATCTATTGATGCATCTAGTGATCACGAGAGGCTTAATATACCTCGCCGGACTCCGTGAAGTGTCCAACATTTTCTGTGCCATCATTGCTTGTGTCTAACTCCATTAACTCACCGGACTCGTTCAGATATTGTGAGCCATCCATTGCTTGTCTAACATCACCTCCTCTACCGTAACAAATTATATCGAATAATGCTTGTTCCTCGTCTCTATCGTAGTCGTCATCCATAGCTTATCTGCAAATCAAATGTAATATGATATTTAGTTGCTTATCAATAATCAACCCTTTTGCTGCCCCTTCATTAAAAGAATTTCTTTCCTGGGCATATCAAAAATTACTTCAAAAATTAGAAGCAACTAACTTAGGCATTAGAAGCAACTAACTTAGGCATTAGCAATTAACCTAACACTAACAACTAACCTAACACTAACAACTAACTTAGGCATTAGAAACTAACCTAACACTAACAACTAACCTATAATTAGAAACTAACCTAACATGAAATTTCAACAAAATGTGAGCATTTGTTGGACGCGCAGGAGTGTGCGCTACCACTTGGTGGCGGCGCCGCCCGAATTTGGTCGCCGGAGCAACCACTACAGCGCGTGATTGCGTGGATCACACGTTCGCTGGGAGACCCCAAGAGGAAGGTATGAAGCAGTGTAGCAGCAGTTTCCCTCAGTATGAAACCAATGTTTAATCGAACCAGTAGGAGCAAGAAATCACTTCTGAAGGTTGTTGGTGGCGGAATATGGCACGGCGTAACACCAGGGAATCCGACGCCGACGTGGAATCTACACACAACACAATCAAACTATTTTGCCCCAACGAAACAGTGAGGTTGTCAATCTCACCGGCTTGCTGACAACAAAGGATTAAACGTATGGTGTGGAAAACAGTAGTAAATTGCAGAGAATGAAAAGGAACAGTGTTTGTAGTTGGTTGTATTATCGGTGTAAAAGAATGGACCGGAGTCCATAGTTCACTAGTGGTGTCTCTCCATAAAAGATAACTAACATGCTGGGTGAACAAATTACAGCTGGGCAATTGACAAAATATTGAGCGCATGACAATGCATATATATGACATGATGATTACTATGATATTCATGTGGGCATTACGACAAAATACATAGACCGTTATCCAACAACGTCTATGACTAATAATCTACCGCCAGGTTGTCATACCGAGTTCCTCGTTGGTATTAAGTTGCAAGCAACGGATAATTACATTAAGTAATGTGCGTAATGTAAACAAATGCATTAGACCTAACGGCGTACCCTTAAGCTAAGCATCGGTTATTTTATCCCTAGTGGCAACAACACATCCACAATCTTAAAAGTTATTGTCACTCTCCCAGATTACCGGAGGCATTAACCCACTATCTAGCATAAATACTCACTCTTGGAGTTACAAGCATCTACTTGGCCAAAGCATCTACTAGTAACGGAAAGCATGCAAGATCATAAATAACATATAAGATAGATTGATAATCAACTTGACATAGTATTCAATATTCATCGGATCCCAGCAAACACAACATGTAGCATTACAATAAGATGATCTTGATCATGATAGGCAGCTCACAAGATCTAAACATGATAGCATAAAGTGGAGAGACAACCATCTAGCTACTGCCATGGACCCGTAATCCAAGGATGAACTACTCACGCATCACTCTGGAGGCAGGCATGGTGATGTAGAGCCCTCCAGTGATGATTTCCCTCTCCGACAGGGTGACAGGAAGAGCTTCTGAACCCTCCCGAGCTAGGGTTGACGGCGGCGGCGTCTCTGGAACTTTTCGTGGATAATGGCTCGGGTGTTTAGGGTTTTCACGTCGGGAGGAATAAATAGGCGAAAGGGCGGCGGCTGCGGAGCCACGAGGGCCCCACACCACCCCACGGCACGGCAGGGGGGCCCGCGCGGCCCCATGGTACACGTGGGCCTCCTCCGTCTCTCCTCTGGACTCCGTCTTCGTGTTGGAAAAATAGGAGGTTCTGTCCAAGTTTCGTCCAATTCCGAGAATATTTCCAGACTAGCTTTTCTGGAATACAAAAACAGCAGAAAACAGGAACTGACACTGTGGCATCTTGTTAATAGGTTAGTCCCAGAAAATGCATAAAAATGCTATGAAGTGTATATAAAACATGTAACAGTTGGTATAATATCAACATGGAACATTAGAAATTATAGATGCGTTTGAGACGTATCAAGCATCCCCAAGCTTAGTTCTACTCGTCCTCGAGTAGGTAAAACGATAAAAACAAAATAATTTCTGAGGTGACATGCTATAATTTGACCAACACAAAGGAAGATTTAAGCTTCATCAATTGCTTTCAACTTTCAACATATATATCTCATGGATATTTGTCAACACAAAGCATATAATAAGTGCAATATACGAGCATATAAAAATTGTTGCACCAAAGTTGACACTAGTGTTTGCTTCTAAGATAGAAAGAAGTAGGAAAACTGACTCAACATAAAAGTAAAAGAAAGGCCCTTCGCAGAGGAAGCAGGGATTAAATCATGTGCTAGAGCTTTTTAAGTTTTTGAAATCATATAGAGAGTAAAAATAAGTTTTGAGAGGTGTTTGTTAATTGTCAACGAATCAGAAAATGGAAAGTACAATATGACCCCTGCCAACCAGACTTTTAAGAGCGGCTCCCATGAAGGACGTTATTTCTACCAGCAAGGCAGATCATCCCTCTTTCTCTTTTGTTTACACATGCAGATATTTCACTGTTTGTCATTGCTTGACTGATAAATCAGGGCAAAAATGTGAAGAGAATTAAGCGGTTAAAGTTGTAATTAATTGGGACTGGGCACCCCATTTGCCAGCTCTTTTTGCAAAATTAATGGATAAGCGGATGTATATGCCGCTAGTCCGGTGGTAAAGTCTGTTTGACAGTTGACATAAAGACATCCACCCCGTCCTCATGAGCTTGGTAAACATTGACACAAAATAGGAGTAATAATTTTTGAATAGTTTAAAGGTAGCACATGAAAAATTTACTTGGAATGGCAAGGAAATACCACATATAGGTAGTTATGGTGGACACAGATGGCATGGATTTTGGCTCAAGGTTTTGGATGCACGAGAAGCATTCCCTCTCAGTACAGAGTTTAGGCTAGCAAGGTTATTTGAAGCAAACACAGGATATCAACCGACACAGCAAGACTTATATGAAAACATATTGCAAGCATTATAAGACTCTACACTGTCTTCCTTGTTAACCAAACCCTTTTACTAGAAAATATCTAGACCTTAGAGATACCAATCATGCAAACCAAATTTCAACGAGCTTTACGGTAGTTCTTCATTAATAGGTTTTAACTACATGATACAAAAGCTTAAACATGAACTACTTGATAACTCAAAACAATTGACAAGTATCAAATTATCCAATACAATGATCTACAAGAATATGTAAGCTTTTTCCATTATACCATCTACCACATGCAACATTTTCTGTTCCAACCAAACACCAATCAATTTATTTCAACATAAACTCTCCAAACAATTATAAGTGAAGCAAGAGAGTACTTTCTTTAAAAGAACTAACAGCTCTGAATAAGAGATGCATGCAAAACAGGAGCTAAAAGCATAGCAATAGCTAGATAAGAATACTCAACAAGTATAAGTGAAGAATAGGAGTATTCATATGAAAAAGCGGAGCGTGTCTCTCTCCCAATCAAGAATGCTGGGGTCCAATCAAGTTGACCATAAGAAAAATAAAATACTGAAAATAAAAGCACACAGACGCTCCAAGTAAAGCACATATGATGTGAAAGAATTAAAATATAGTTTCACTAGAGATGACCTGATAAGTTGCTGATGAAGAAGGGGATGCCTTGGGCATCCCCAAGCTTAGACGCTTGAGTCTTCTTGAAATATGCTGGGGTGATCCATGGGAGCATCCCCAAGCTTAAGCTCTTCACTCTTCTTGATCACATTATATCATCCTTCTCTCTTGACCCTTGAAAACTTCCGCCACACCAAACTCAAAGTAATTCTCATTAGAGGGTTAGTGCACAATCAAAAACTCACATGTTCTATAAGGACACAAACATGACCGTTACTTTTAACATTAGCTACTGCCACTGATGTTATGTGAAGCTCTTCACCCTAAAAAAGAATTCCACTCAACACTAGTAAAAGAGAGAATGCGAAAAATAAAAGACAGAATCTGTCTAAACAGAACAGTCCGCAAAGACGAATTTTTTCGAGGCACTTACGTTGCTCAGATCGAAAAACTTTAAACTAACGAAAGATGCGTACATATCTGAGGATCACGCAAAAAATTTGCAGATTTAAATTTTTTCTGTGATTTTACAGAATTAAAACGGTGAACAGCAGAAATCTGTTCCTGCGCAGAAATCCAAATCTAGCATCATCTTCCTATTAGAGGCAATACTTGGCACAACAATGCGATAAAATAAAGATACAAAGGAATTGTTACAGAAGTAAACAACTCCTTGACTCAAAAAAAGAAAAATTGCAGAAATAAAATAATGGGTTGTCTCCCATAAGCGCTTTTCTTTAACGCCTTTCAGCTAGGCGCAGAAAGTAAGAATCAAGTGTTTCCAAAGACATTAAAATCTCCCAACCTTTCGGTGGGGTCATCTTTTTTGATCGGGAAGAAGAACCTCCGATTGATAGGAGCATTAAATTTCATAAACCCATACTTTGCATTGATAAAACCCCCATTACTCTTTAAAAAGGATCTCCCTAAAACAATATGGTTGGGAGATTTTGCAAGGATCATGAAATTCACAGGGATGGTCTTATTTTGAACAGTGACCATAATATCATTAATAATCCCTATGCTTCTTGTGATTGTTCCATCAGCATGAAAATGAAAAACAGGGTAATCAACCATATTATCAAATTTTAATAGATCATAAACCATTTTAGGCATGATGGACATTGTTGAACCAAGGTCACAGTAGGCACGAAACTTTTCATTACCAATATTAATCTCAATGAATGGTTCCCAATCATTTTTTAACTCAACTAAAGGTTGTTCTTTAAGATTATGGCTCAGAGTTAAATTATCAATTGACTTTTCTATTTTATCTAGCTTAGTGAATATCCCAGTTTCGTCCACCATTGGGAAAATTGACAAACCACTCAAAATATTATGAGCTTTTGTTGTATCAAACTCAGAAAAGGTTTCCCCTACCATGGTATCTAGAGCATGTTGATAAACAGAAAATAAACCATAGTAGAAATTTTTATAAGAACTCTCAAATCCATCTTATGTTGCACCTTCTTGTGCAATTCCAAAATTCTCTCCCAGGCATTCCTAAAGGATTCCCCACTTTTTTGTTTAAAGGTAATAATTTCTCCCACAGGTGGCACTACGGAAAAAGGAGCAGAGCTAGACATGATAACAAGACTGAAAAATAACAATTCGAAAATAAAAGTAACTAATTTTTTTGTGTTTTTGATAAATAAAGCAAACAAGACTAAATAAAAATAAACTAAGCAAGACAATAACAAAGTAAAGAGATTGGAAGCGTGAAACTCCCCTTGCAGAAATCCTCTTGCTCCCCGGCAACGGCGCCAGAAAAAGAGCTTGATTGCGTGGATCACACGTTCGTTGGGAGACCCCAAGAGGAAGGTATGAAGCAGTGTAGCAGCAGTTTCCCTCAGTATGAAACCAAGGTTTAATCGAACCAGTAGGAGCAAGAAATCACTTCTGAAGGTTGTTGGTGGCGGAATATGGCACGACGCAACACCAGGGAATCCGGCGCCGACGTGGAATCTGCACACAACACAATCAAACTACTTTGCCCCAACGAAACAGTGAGGTTGTCAATCTCACCGGCTTGCTGAAAACAAAGGATTAAACGTATGGTGTGGAAAACAGTAGTAAATTGCAGAGAATGAAAAGGAACAGTGTTTGCAGTTGGTTGTATTATCAGTGTAAAAGAATGGACCGGGTCCACAGTTCACTAGTGGTGTCTCTCCATAAAAGATAACTAACATGCTGGGTGAACAAATTACAGCTGGGCAATTGACAAAATATTGAGCGCATGACAATGCATATATATGACATGATGATTACTATGATATTCATGTGGGCATTACGACAAAATACATAGACCGTTATCCAACAGCGTCTATGACTAATAATCCACCGCCAGGTTGTCATACCGAGTTCCCCGTTGGTATTAAGTTGCAAGCAACGGATAATTGCATTAAGTAATGTGCGTAATGTAAACAAATGCATTAGACCTAACGGCGTACCCTTAAGCTAAGCATCGGTTATTTTATCCTTAGTGGCAACAACACATCCACAATCTTAGAAGTTATTGTCACTCTCCCAGATTACCGGAGGCATGAACCCACTATCTAGCATAAATACTCACTCTTGGAGTTACAAGCATCTACTTGGCCAAAGCATCTACTAGTAACGGAAAGCATGCAAGATCATAAATAACATATAAGATAGATTGATAGTCAACTTGACATAGTATTCAATATTCATCGGATCCCAGCAAACACAACATGTAGCATTACAATAAGATGATCTTGATCATGATAGGCAGATCACAAGATCTAAACATGATAGCATAAAGTGGAGAGACAACCATCTAGCTACTGCCATGGACCCGTAGTCCAAGGATGAACTACTCACGCATCACTCCGGAGGCAGGCATGGTGATGTAGAGCCCTCCGGTGATGATTCCCCTCTCCGGCAGGTGCCGGAAGAGCTTCTGAACCCTCCCGAGCTAGGGTTGACGGCGGCGGCGTCTCTGGAACTTTTCGTGGATAATGGCTCAGGTGTTTAGGGTTTTCGCGTCGAGAGGAATAAATAGGCGAAAGGGCGGCGGCTGCGGAGCCACGAGGGCCCCACACCACCCCACGACGCGGCAGGGGGGCCGCGCGGCCCCATGGTGTGGGTGCCACGTGGCCCTCCTCCGTCTCTCCTCTAGATTCCGTCTTCGTGTTGGAAAAATAGGAGGTTCTGTCCAAGTTTCGTCCAATTCCGAGAATATTTCCAGACTAGATTTTCTGGATTACAAAAACTGCAGAAAACAGGAACTTGCACTGTTGCATCTTGTTAATAGGTTAGTCCCAGAAAATGCATAAAAATGTTATGAAGTGTATATAAAACATGTAACAATTGGTACAATATCAACATGGAACATCAGAAATTATAGATATGTTTGAGACGTATCAGCGCGGCGGAGCTTCGGCCGGCGACAACCTACGCGGAGACGGCGAACCAGGGCGCAATCTAGGAAAAGATAGGGTCTTTGAGGACCGTAGGCTCACCAGGAGCACGATGGTGGCCACCATTCGTCCCGGGGTGGCTTGAAACGGCGGCGCGACGACGGCGGCCGTGCTAGCTAGGGTTTCGGGCGGCGGGGAAGAGAAAGGAAATTACGGGGAGGGAGAGAATGCTGACCTCATGCGGCGGCGTGACCTCGTGCGCAGACGGGTGGCGGTCCTTCGGCGTGCGGCGTGCGAAATGAAGAAGATGGGTCGCAGGGATGCGGTCGAGATCTATGTAATTGAAAAAAGGCTTTACTCTCGGTTGGCACCACGAACCGGGACTAAAGGTCCTTTAGTTTCGCGTGGTGGTATCAACCAGTACTAAAGGTCAACCTTTAGTCCCGGTTCCAACCACCAACCGAGACTAAAGTGATTTTTGGGCCGGCCGCGAAAACTAAGCGCGGGAAGCCCACCTTTAGTCCCGGTTGGTATTGCCAACCGTGACTAAATGGGCTTTTGGAATTGGTTTTTTTTCTCACGTTCCTTTTTCTTTTTTCTTTTATATCTATTTTATTTAATTGTCTATATTTGTAAAAGTCATATCTATATAAAACTCATGTCTATATTTAATTTTATTATTGTTTAATTGTCTATAATTGATATAATTGTTTAATTGTCTATATTTGATTTAATTGTTTAATTGTACAAATCATATCTATTTTTTGGAACATCCAATTATAGACAATTAAACAATATCAATTAGGGTCATTTAATGGATTGCCCTTAGCAGCCTCGCTGAACTCATTTTTGCCCCTAGTTCCGAATCGTGCTCAGTTTTTCCCTTAGTTCGGTCGCAGCTACTGCCAAACGGCAAGTCTGAAGTCCATTCCGTTTGACCGTTAACTTCTGACGGGTGGGACCCACATGTCATGGATTTAATAATTTCAGTAGGGTCAATGCATTGACCGTTAACTGCTGACGAGTGGGACCCACATGCCCTTGCTGAAAATAAACAAACACACCCACCTTTCTCTCTCTTAAACGTGGGACCAAGGCAACAAAAGGCAAGTAAAAAAAAGGCAACAAAGGGAAATAGAAAAACGGTCCTGGCCATGCCGGCGGTCCTCGACACCGGAGCAGAGCCGACCTTGACGTCGGCGGAGCGAGGGCGGCGCGGCCGAAACGGCGGCGGCGTGCGTCGTGGTGGTGTCCTGCTCCAACTGCCGCTTCAAGTGCTGGCGTCTCCGTCCACGACGCTCCATCCGCTCATGGTCGTCTCCCTCACCCGGAGCTCCACCCCGTGGTCTTCGCCGTCCACGACGACCTCAGGAGGCAAGCGACAGGGAAAAGATGCATATGAGGATCAGTTGCTCACCCTAGTCGCTCTAGTATTATCAATTGGGGCGGAGGATCTCTAAGGCGCTTGATATCATCCGCGGCGAGCTTCGGCCGGTGGTGAAGGGGACGAGCTGATTCCGACTGCCCCAACTCGAACCAGTGCCACGTTGGGCTCCGCCGGGTCCTACTATTCCTCCAGGCGAAAGGACGCGAGCCGGGATGGACTAAAACGTCAGGATCGATGCCGTCTTCCTCGCCTCCGACCAAAGGTCGCCGTGCTCGATTCGCTTCCTTATGACCTCCCCCGACCTCTAAATCCACTCTATTTTGTTCCACGAGAGCCTATGGTCCTAACGGGCAAGTTTTTATGCGCGAGGGATGGCTTATCCGACGACCACGACCGGCGGCGCCGTCGGTATTTTGTCGAGCACCTTGTGGGCGTGCTCTGGACATGGCCATGTCGGCATCAATGCGTTCCGGGATATTCCTAACGATTTAGGAAGAAAACTTTATATCTTTGTGCGCCAAATGGGAAATACTACAACTTTGTAGTTATAAGGTTTCGCTAGTTTGGAACTTTCTATATTGCGATTTTGTGAAAAACGTTTCTGGTCCAAATGGCATTGCCATGTTTGAGTAGGTAAATGAATTTTTCAGAATGTAAAACCTTATCAAATAGTTAGAGGGCTACAAGAATATGCCATTTATTATTTTTTATTTCACACACTCATGTATCTTGGATGTATAATAGTAGTGAAGAAGGGAATTTTTATTTTCTTTTTACTCAAAACCTATTTTTCATTTTTTGGAGTGTCGAAAATGGCATTTTTTTTGAAGCAACTACCAAAACGACACCCCAAAAACGAAACACCCAAAGGCATAAAAATAATAGACCCCTTTATAAGTACATATGCCACTGGGTTTGAGTGTAAAAACATTTCTAGGTAGTTCTCAGATTTCGGTGAAGTTCCTGTCGAGTTCATTGGAAGTGGGTCCGATTTGAACTACAAGTGTCGTAAATTTTGCTTATAATTTTTTTTGCAAAAATTACTTTTAGATCCACAAGATGTACTTTCTGTAGAGATCTTTGGCGCTTTTTGTTGGAACAGAGATATGGTTAGGTTTAGGTTTGGGGTTATGGCTTACCGTCACGGTTTAGGGCTAGGGTTAGGCACAACTAATTAAAAAAAATCAAATAAATGGTAAATCTTCATGTGGAGTCCTATTGTGTGACCTACCACCTATAAAAAAAATATAAACATGGGTTATGAAAGTTTTGTGAAAACCCCTTCTCAAAAATGAGCTTCGAGGTACAAAGATGTATGACTTTCGACTAGAATGAGCTAGGTCATGACCTTAACCATGACATAGTTTGTCGAAAAGAGGCTATATTTCACACACTCATGTATCTTGGATGTATAATAGTAGTGAATGAGCTAGGTCATGAGCTTCGAGGTTTTTCCATTTTCTTGATGTTTTTTGAATTTTTTATGCTTATTTTGAAATCGGTCAAAACTAAGTTTGACCAACATTTAAACAAGTTTGAAACATGAAAATTAAAAACTAAGCTTGGATCCTTTTTAGTCACTCAAAAATGAAGCTTTGGTGAGTTTTCAGAAAATTTCATGTTGCAAATCCAAAACCACTTCTCTTCAACCTTAGACTTCATAGTTTGAATTTTGAGATATCACACTTGATACATGCATTTTTCGTTTTGAATCTATGTAGACCTTGTTTATCAACTTGAGTTGTTAGTATATGACATAGTAAGGCCATGTGCACAGGTTTTCCATTTTTTTTTTATGTTTTTTGAATTTTTTATGCTTATTTTGAAATCGGTCAAACCTAAGTTTGACCAACATTTAAACAAGTTTAAAACATGAAAATGAAAAACTAAATTTGGATCCTTCTTAGTCACTTAAAAATGAAGCTTTGGTGAGTTTTTAGAAAATTTCATGTTGCAAATCCAAAACCACTTCTCTTCAACCTTAGACTTCATAGTTTGAGTTTTGAGATATCACACTTGATACATGCATTTTTCGTTTTGAATCTATGTAGACCTTGTTATCAACTTGAGTCGTTAATATATATCATATGAAGACTATGTGCGCATGTTTTTTCATTTTTTGATTTTTTTTGAAATTTTTATGCTCATTTCAAATATTGGTCAAACCTATGTTTGACCAACATTTAAACAAGTTTAAAACATGAAAATGAAAAACTAAACCTGGATCTTTCTTAGTCACTCCTAGTTGACAAGTTTTCACCGTCTTAAAAAAATCGTTTACCAGCTCTAATTTGACAATGCCATTTGGACCAGACCTGTTTTTCAAAAAACATCAATAGAGCAAGTTCCAAACTAGCAAAAACGTATAACTAGAAACTTGAAGAACATTCAATTTGGCGCACAGAAATATAACGTTTGTTTCCTAATTATTTTTAAATCGATGGGAACGCGCGAATGTCGCTATAGGCGTGTCTAGAGCATGCCCCCAACGTGTTCGACAAAAGTCCGTCAGTGCTGCTCGCTTGTGGTCGTCGGAGAAGCCTCTCCTCGCGCATCAAACCTTGCCATTTTGCACCAAAGGCTCACTTGGAACACGACAAAGTGGACAGAGAGGTCAGGGGATGTCAGGAAGAGGCGAATCAAGCATGGCGGCCGGCGGCCGAAGACGAGAAAGATGGCGTCGATCCCGACGTCTCGGTCCATTCCGGTTCGCATGCTTGAAAGTGGAGGAAGAGGAGGATTAGGGGAAGCCCTCGCTAAATTTTTCTATAATTTTGGGGACAAATTATAACACACTTGTAGTTTAAATCTCGTTAAATAGCGTTAAATATGAAATTCACAAATTTGTCATTTTTACACAGACCAAACTATACAATATTTCACACTCAAATTTTGCACACTATTGTAAATAATCATTATCAACATTCGAAAAAAAATTCACATTTTTTTTCAAAAATTGAAAAAATTCGAATTTTTTTGTACTGTTTAGATCTAGATCTCATATCCAAAAATTTGTCATTTTTACACAGACCAAACTACACAATATTTCACACTCAAATTTTGCACATAAGAATAAATGTTAATTGTTGACATACATGATGTTTTTCACATTTTTATCTAAAACTTCAAAATTCGAATTTTTTAGATCCAGATCTAGATATTAGATCCCGAAATTTGTCATTTTTACATAGACCAAACTACACAATATTTCACACTCAAATTTTGCACATAAGAATAAATATTCATTGTTGACATACAGGATTTTTTTTCACATTTTTATCTAAAACTTGAAAAATTCGAATTTTTTAGATCTAGATCTAGATCTTAGATCCCGAAATTTGTCATTTTTACATAGACTAAACTACACA
Organism: Poa pratensis; assembly: GCA_947311845.1. Taxonomy (NCBI): domain Eukaryota; kingdom Viridiplantae; phylum Streptophyta; class Magnoliopsida; order Poales; family Poaceae; genus Poa; species Poa pratensis. The sequence goes on from CAMZMU010000095.1 coordinate 30,910,823, forward strand.
ATAATTCACACTCAAATTTTGCACACTAGTATAAATAATCATTATCAACATTCGGAATTTTTTTCAATTTTTTTTCGAAACTTGAAAATTTCGAATTTTGTACCGTTTAAATCTCAGATTCAGATTCGTCAGTAGTGGGCCTCCTGTCAGAAATTTAAACATTTCCAAAAAAAAGCTGAAACTATTAAATTCATGACATGTGGGTCCCAACCGTCAGAAGTTAACAGTCAAACCATTGACTAGATAGGAGACGGCAAGAGTCACGGAATAAGTCTTTGCACACAGACTAGGGACAAAACTGAGCACGATTCGCAGCTGAGGGCAAAACTGAGTAGATGGCGACATCTGAGGGCCGCCTGATAATTAACCCTATCAATTATTTGTTTAATTGTCTATAATTGATATAATTCGTAAAACTCATATCTAGATTTAATTGTTTTATTGTCTATAATTGATATAATTGTTTAATTGTCTATATTTGATTTAATTATAAAAATCATATCTATTAGATTTAATTGTTTAATTGTCTATATTTGTAAAAATCATATCTATATTTGAAAACATCCTCAACAAATTTTGGAACATCCAATATTTTTGAGCGATTCTTATTGCACTTGGTTGCAAATGGAGTCCTCTGTCTCATAGAACCAGAACAAAAAAGGTTACATAAAAGGTTTAATACATTATTACACATCACCAACATCCCTATCTAGTGTTGGGGTATAAAACTTTTTCTTCGCGTGTGTCCCTTGCTTATGATTGCGCTGTAACCATGGAGAATCTTCATTATTTAACATGATGGTTGGGTTAGTGTTCACTGTGAAGGGCGGAATTTCATCAAACTTATTGTAATCTTCTGACATGTCTGTCTTGTACTCCACACCCACGATGTTTCTTTTCCCTGAAAGAACTATGTGTCGCTTTGGCTCATCGTATGATGTATTCGCTTGCTTATTTTTTTCTTTTTTCGGTCTGGTAGACATGTCCTTCACATAGAAAACCTAAACCACATCATTGGCTAGGACGAATGGTTCGTCTCTGTACCCTAGATTGTTGAGATCCACTGTTGTCATTCCGTACTGCTGGTCTACCTTTACCCCGCCTTTCAGCTTTGCCCATTTGCACCGAAACAAAGAGACCTTAAAATAAGGTCCATAGTCAAGTTCCCATATGTCCTCTATGTAACCATAATATGTGTCATTTTGCCCATTGTTGTTTGTTGCATCAAAGCGGACACCACTGTTTTGGTTGGTGCTCTTTTTATCTTGGGCGGTCATGTAAAATGTATTCTCATTTATCTCGTACCCTCAGAAAGTCAATATAGTCGAAGATGGTAACCTGGCCAACAAGTACAGTTGATCTCCAACAGTGGTGTTATTCATGAGATGTGTTTTCAACCAACCGCCGAAAGTCTCCATATGTTTTCCTTTAATCCAGGACTCAGACTACTCCGGGTTTTTGGAGCGTACGAAATTCATGTGTTCCTCGATATACGGAGCCACCAATTAAGGTGGAATTTTGTAGAACTGTGTAGTGTACTTGAGTGAAAGATATCCCTCCATACTTATTATTGCTTTCTTTCCTAGCGTGCATTTTCCACTTAGTCTCCCCTCATGCTGCGATTGAGGAACACCAATCGGCTTAAGGTCAGGAATAAAGTCAACACAAAACTCAATAACCTCCTCTGTTCCATAGCCCTTGGAGATGCTTCCTTCTCGCCTAGCACGGTTATGAACATATTTCTTTAAGACTCCCATGAACCTCTCAAAGGGGAACATATTGTGTGGAAATATAGGACCGAGAATGGTAATCTCTTCGACTAGGTGAACTAGGAGGTGCATCATAATATTGAAGAAGGATGGTGGGAACATCAACTCGAAGTTGACAAGACATGGACCACATTATTCTGTAACCTTTGTAGAATTTCTGGATCGATTACCTTCTGAGAAATTGCATTGAGGAATGCACATAGCTTCACAATGGGTACTCGAATATTTTCCGGTAGAAGCCCCCTCAATGCAACCGGAAGTAATTGTGTCATAATCACGTGGAAGTCATGAGACTTTAGGTTTTGGAATTTATTTTCTCTGCCATATTTGTTATTCCCTTTATATTCGGCGAGAAGCCAGACGGGACCTTCATATTGCTCCGGATTTCAAAAAATATTTCCTTCTCTTCTTTGGTAAGAGCGTAGCTGGCAGGACCTTGATACTTCTCTGGATGCAGGCCGTCTCATTCGTTCATACGTTGCTGGTCATGCCGTGCTTCCGGTGCATCTTTGGTCCTCCCATACACGCCCAAGAAGCCTAGCAGGTTCACGCAAAGATTCTTCGTCACGTGTGATGGCTACGTGTTGGTGAACCCCAAGAGGAAGGTTATGATGTAGACAGCAGAAGTTTTCCCTTGAATAATCTACCCAAGGTTATCAATCAAGTAGGACTTGATGATCTATCGGAAGGTTGTTGATGTTGACTCCCCCTGGCGCTAGGGAGCTTGCACCAACGTGGAATCTGCACAGACACAAATCAGAACTTTGCCCAACACGAAACAGAGAGGTTGTCAATCTCTCTGGTCTTGTAGAAATAAAGAGTTAAACGTATGGTGTGGAAAACAGCAGGAAAAATAGCAAGTCACAGGAAACAGATGATTGCAACAGGTTGTGTAAACAGTATGAGGAAATTGGACCAGGGTCCACAGTTCACTAGTGGTGTCTCTCTCAGAACAGATAACTAGCATGTTGGGTAAACAAATTACAGCTGGGCAATTGACAAATAGAGAGGGCATAACAATGCAATACATGCCAAGATGTCTACTATGAAATCTAGTTGGGCATTACAACAAAGTACATAGACCGTTATTCCAACAGCATCTATGCCTAAATAATCCACCTTCAAGGCAGCATCCGCATCCCATTCAGTATTAAGTTGCTAACAACAGATTATTGCATGAAGTAAAGTGTGTAATGTAATCAATACAAGTGCCCTTGGACACTGCACCAATGTTTTATCCCTAGTAGCAACAGCACATCTACCATCTTAGTCCTTTCTGTCACTGATCCAGATATCTAGAGACTGAACCCACTATCCAACATAAATACCCCCTCTTGGAGTCACAAGCATCTACTTGGCCAAAGCATCTACTAGCAACGGAGAGCATGCAAGATCAAGAGCACATAGATAAACAACTTGAATAAACATGGTATCAATATTCATCGGATCCCAGCAAACACAACATCTAGCATTACAATAAGATGATCTTGATCATGTTAGGCAGCTCACAAGATCTAAACATGGAGGCACAAGGTAGAGAGACAACCATCTAGCTACTGCTATGGACCCGTAGTCCAGGGGTGAACTACTCACGCATCACTCCGGAGGCAGGCATGGTGATGTAGAGCCCTCCGGTGATGATCTCCCCTCCGGCAGGGTGCCGGGAAGAGCTTCAGAACTCCTCCGATCTGATATTGACGATGACGGCCGCGACAGAACTTTTCGTGGAATATGATCGACCGTAATAGGGTTTTCGCGTCGCGGAGAATATATAGGCGACGAGGCGGCATCGGTGGCCGAGGGGGCCACCACGCCATAGGAGGGCGCGGGCCCACCCTGGGCTGCGCCTAGTGTGGTGTGGCCCCCTGGTGGGTCTGCTCCGACTCCCCTTTGGACTCCGTGATCTCCTCGTGATATTATTGACGATGTCTTTTGTCTCGTCCAATTTCGAGAATATTTCCTTAATAGATTTTCTGAAACCAAAAATAGCAGAAAACAGGGAACTGGCACTGTGGCATCTTGTTAATAGGTTAGTCCCAAAAAATGCATAAAAATGATATAAAGTGTAACCAAAACATGTAGCAGTTGATATAATAACAGCATGGAACATCAAAAATTATAGATACGTTTGAGACGTATCAACGTGCATCACGTCGATTGCAGAGTGGACCTCTAGGACTTTCCAATAGGGTATCTCCCAAAATATAGATTTCTTCTTCCACATGGGTGCGTGTCCGTTAGCGTCATTGAGAACAGATTGTCCGTCAGGACCCTTTCCAAAGATTATTTTTAAATCCTTGACCATACCATATATATCATCACCAGTACAGCGGGTAGGCTTCTTCCGGTGATCTGTACGTCTCACCTTTGAAATGCTTGTCTTTCTTTCTTAAGAGATGTCTGGTCAGAAGAAATCGACGATATACCGGGTACACATTCTTCTTACATTTATCCAAATATATACTTTCAGTCTCATCTAAATAGTGCATGCATACATTGTATCCCTTGCTTGTCTGTCCTGAAAGGTTACTAAGAGCAGGCCAATCATTGATGGTTACTGATACGTCCAAAACGTATCTATAATTTTTGATTGTTTCATGCCATTTTTATGCTTTTAGCACTTGTTTTATATTAAGTTTATTATTTATTTGGACTAACCTACTAATAGTTGCAAAAGTGCACAATGTTCTTGTTTTACTCTTTGATGTGTAGAAATTATCAAGAATATAAAGGAAGGAAACCTAATTCGTGGAGGACTCCTCCACCCACGAATTCCAGCCACCAAAAGCCACGTTTTTGCCTCCCCCATGGATCCCATCTCCATGGGGGAGGGCTCCCAAGAAGCCATGAAGGAGGGAGGCTAAGGGGCGGCGCTCCCCAAGCTTGCCGGCGGCGGGGAAAGGAGTTCCCCGCACCGCCGGCCCGTCGCCGCCCTGCGCCGCCGTGCTGCCCCTCTCCACCGTCTTCACCGCCATCTCCATCACCATCTCCTCCTTGTATTCAGTGGTTCATCCTCCCATAAACCTCTGTACCGTCCTATGTAAACATGGTGTTTGATGCTATAATATTTATCCTATGATCTATGTCATGTTTGTAGTTTATTTGTCTTTTGATTGCTTTGTTGAATGATGGTTCATTAGAGTTGTATGTTATATGGTACTGTCCTTTGGTGTCCATTATACTTGTGCGCGCATGGATCAAACACCCTAGGGTTAGTAGTATGTGCAACGAAGGGGGGAGTTCTGCCGGAGTGACAGAAACCTGAGGGAAACCGATTAGTTGCACGTATGGGAGTAAGAGGACCTTGAACTTAAGGCTATGGTTGGGGAAACCTTAATGCATTGTTAGTATTTGCGGATGTTTGCTAACAATCCAATCATATAGTACTTGTAATCCCAAGTAGTGGAGTGCATGTATATTTAGCCTCTCCCACATAGAAAACTGCATCGAAGACAATGAACCAAGTACCTTCACTAATTAATCTTGGACAAAGCCACCACAATTACCACCACTTTTCCACACTCATGGTACTGTTAGTATATGGTTACTTAGTGTACTTTATTGCTGCAGCACTAACATTTACTTTCTTGTATTTATTATCTTGCAAAACTATCTCTCATACCCGTATTGCTACCGTAGTTTAGATAATGCAAACGTTTAGTGTGCGTAGAGTTGTATCAGTGGTTGATAGAACTTGAGAGAATACTTATCCTACCTTTAGCTCCTCGTTGGGTTCGACACTCTTACTTATCGAAAAGGCTACACGCGATCCCCTATACTTGTGGGTTATCAAGACCTTTTCTGGCGCCGTTGCCGGGGAGCCATAGCGTAGGTTAATGTTCTTGTGTGCACTTGTTTGCTTTATCTCTAAGTAGTTTTTATTTTCAGTATTAAGTTGTTCTTTATCTTACTATGGATAGGGAATGCGAATTACAAAAAAAATTAGGTGTAGTTGTTATCTAAAAACGTTTTCAAAAAGAAAAGTGATTGGAAAGATGAGTAATGGTTAAATGGGGGTCGACCTTGAACACTTGTGTTCATGCCTATGAAACCAAAACAAATCTTTCCATGGAAGCTTTTCATTAAAAACATGTAAATATTGTAAATATTGTGTATATACCTCTGTACATAAAAATAAAATGCTAATATAGTCTTAGTTAATTGAAAGTTGATAGTTTTACTTTGCTGTCCAGAAACAGATTTTCTGTGCTCCACCGTATTAAATGTTTAAAATCACCAGAACGTGATCTTGATCTGAAATTTCTTGAGTGCAAAGTGATGCTTATTAGCTTTCTTTCATTAGACTAACTTTTTCTGATTTAAGGTACGTAGATAGGTCGAAAAATTCGATCTTTACTGACTGTTCTGTTTAGACAGATTTTGTGCTTCTCTGTAAATAAAATCGTGATAAATCTCAGAATAGTATTTTGACTTGAAAATTTTTGTGCATAAACCTGAGATTATTATCTTTCTTTCATTAGACTAAAGTTTTTCGATTTGAGCTACTTAACTATCTCGTTGAATGCCATCTTTACGGACTGTTCAGTTTTGACAGATTTCTTTGTTTATTCAATATTGTACTTGGTGTTGTTAGTTTCATTAGTTTTTCGACGGACAACGGAAATCATGAACACCTTAGTATATACAGTGGCTAATGTTGAGTAAAAATTATAAAACTTGTCAATGCTTGAACATGAGTGGATTTTATTTAATGAGTACTAACCCTACTAATGAGTTTTGTGAAGTTTTATGTGGATGTAGCTTATAAGATCTAATCAATATGGTGATATGAGATGAATAAGAAGACGCAAGAGCTCAAGCTTGGGGATGTGTAGGTGCATCCCAAGAACATATTCAAGAAGATACAATCATCTAAGCTTGGGGATGCCCGAGTCATCCCCCTATTCATCAACTAACATGAGGTTGTCTCGTTCATACTCTATATTACCCGTCCACATGATATGTATTGTCTTAACTTGTATTATAATTGCTTTTATATGTCTTGGTTTTACCTTCTTTAGTTTTATTAGGCTCCTTATTTGGTTTCGATTGCTTCTTTACTTTCACTTATAAATTCAAAATAACAAAAATATTTTCTTTTGTTTTGCTTCTTTGTTTGGTTCTTTATTTTAATTTTATTTGGGTTTTACTTTTGATTTTTATTTAGAGTTTTCCTTGCTGTAGCTAGCATGTTTAGGTCTTGCTTAGCCTCTGGTTTCTTAGTTTATCAAAAATAAAGTACCAAGTTTTATCCATTTAGCTTAGTTGATACATATGTAAAAAGTGATTTTCTGTTTTCGGTATCTACTGCTTATTGCGCGATTTTTCATATTTTACTGGAAGCTCTAAAAATCACGAAAAATTACTGATGTTGTAGCACCTAATCCTCTGCATGTACAAAAATTGGCTAAAATTTCGGGCATGTTTAAGTGCACCTAAAAATTGCGTTTTCCAGCTGCTGTTTTTCTGGACAGATTCTGACTTTTGTTGCAAGAGTGGCCTCTTTTCGTTTTCATTTGATTTTTAATGGTTCTTACCTTTCATTTATAAGTTGGCCATTTAAGCAACCTTTCTGTAACTTAAAAACAAAATTTTATTTGGTTTAATAGTAGCACTTGGGAAATATTATCTATTGTACTAATGTCTAACCGCAGAAAAGAATGGGAAAGTTTTTGTGTTGAAGTTTTTTCACAGAGAATGAAGGAACACCAAACTATGGAATATTGAAGAATTACCAAAGTCATAAGCTTGGGGATGTCCCCGCATCCCTCTTCATCAATAACCCCACGGTTTGCAAACCTTTAAACTTTGTTTTTTGAGCAACATAGGAACTTAACTAAACTTGAAGCGGCTGTATTTTATTATCTATTTATCTTAGCATCAAACACCAGTTACATTAATAAGTGGATCGTCACATATTTTATTTATCCTCTGTTTTCAATGTTTACTTGGTTAATGGATTACTTGTTGAAACTTAAAAATGATGTGTGAATAATACTGTTTAGTAGTTTATGTTTTCTTATGGTTAGTCTCAACTAGCTAATAGTGCATATTATGTTATTTTGATATCAACATGCATTGTCCTGTTCATAAGATGGTATGGTATTGTGGTATCCTCCTCTGAATAATTCACTTGAATCGACTTGGCACATGCTCACACATGTTATGACTGAAAAATAAAAGTCAATTAAGCCTTGATGATCTATTTTGCCTCAGAGTTTTAGTATCGTTTTTATGCCTCCGTTAATTTTATTTTGTCGCAAGCATGATTATGACCGTTATCGCTCTCGTGGTTGTCGCTTCCCAGTCTATTGCTAGCCTTCACTTGTACTGAGCGGGAATGCTGCTCGTGCATCCAAATCCTTAAAACCAAGTTATCCCAAAGAGTCCACCAAAAATTCCTATGCATGGTATTTCAAGCCATTCCAAGTAAATTTGCATGTGCTACCTTTAAAACCTTCAAAATATTTCTCTTTTTGTGTCAATGTTTACTAGCTCATGAGGAATTAGTGTGGTTATTCTTTATTCTATTTGTCAAATGGACTTTTACACCTGGACTAGTGGCATATACATCCGCTTATCCAATAACTTGCAAAAAGAGCTGGCAACGGGGTGCCCAGTCCCAATTAATTACAACTTTAACCAATTAATTCTCTTCACACTTTTGCCCTGATTCATCAGTAAGCAATGACAAACAGTGAAATACCTGAATGTGTGTAAACCAAAGAGAAAGAGGGATGATCTGCCTTGCTGGTAGAAATAACGTCCTTCATGGGAGCCGCTCTTAAAAGTCCGTTTGACAGGTAGAATACTGTTCTCACCCGCTACCATTCGTTGACAATTAACAAACACCTCTCAAAACATTTTTACCTCTGTTTTTAAAACAAAAAGCTCTAGCACGTGTTAATCCCTGCTTCCCTCTGCGAAGGGCCAATCTTTTATTTTTATGTTGAGTCACCATCCTTTCTTTGAGCACTTCTTCGAGAGCATAGCTGTCGTTCTTAGTGTAATGTGCTTGTCCCAGAATACGATTAATTGAGGTATAACCATGATGCTTTTATCTTTGATATCTCTATATCTAGTCTTCACTTGAACTTCAGAGGTGCCTTGGCATTTATGTTTTGCTCCACAATTAAGGGCAAGCGAGATACCACTCTATCATGCTTTATTATGGTCATTACAATCTTGTTGATGTTTATAAATTTCATGTTATAAGCTCTTAGTTCGTTGATACTTTTCATTAGGAAACATGATTGCTAAGTTTTATTATCCATACATCATGCAATTGTTAAAGACCTGATCATAGCATTTACAATCAAAAATTATTTTGTTATCATTTACCTACTCGAGGACGAGCAGGAATTAAGCTTGGGGATGTTGATACGTCCAAAACGTATCTATAATTTTTGATTGTTTCATGCCATTTTTATGCTTTTAGCACTTGTTTTATATTAAGTTTATTATTTATTTGGACTAACCTACTAATAGTTGCAAAAGTGCACAATGTTCTTGTTTTACTCTTTGATGTGTAGAAATTATCAAGAATATAAAGGAAGGAAACCTAATTCGTGGAGGACTCCTCCACCCACAAATTCCAGCCACCAAAAGCCACGTTTTTGCCTCCCCCATGGATCCCATCTCCATGGGGGAGGGCTCCCAAGAAGCCATGAAGGAGGGAGGCTAAGGGGCGGCGCTCCCCAAGCTTGTCGGCGGCGGGGAAAGGAGTTCCCCGCACCGCCGGCGCCGCCGCGCTGCCCCTCTCCACCGTCTTCACCGCCATCTCCATCACCATCTGCTCCTTGTATTCAGTGGTTCATCCTCCCATAAACCTCTGTACCGTCCTCTGTAAACATGGCGTTTGATGCTATAATATTTATCCTATGATCTATGTCATGTTTATGTAGTATATTTGTCTTTTGATTGCTTTGTTGAATGTTTATGGTTCATTAGAGTTGTATGTTGATATGGTGCTGTCCTTTGGTGTCCATTATACTTGTGCGCGCATGGATCAACACCATAGGGTTAGTAGTATGTGCAAAGGAAGGGGGGTAGTCCTGCCGGAGTGACAGAAACCTGAGGGCTCAAACCGGTTAGTTGCATGTATGGGAGTAAGAGGACCATAAACGTAAGGCTATGGTTGGGGAAAGCTTAATGCATTGTTAGTATTTACGGATGTTTGCTAACAATCCAATCATATAGTACTTGTAATCCCAAGTAGTGGAGTGCATGTATATTTAGCCTCTCCCACATTGAAAACTGCATCAAAGACAATGAACTAAATGTCTTCACTAATTAATCTGGGACAAAGCCACCACAATTACCACCACTTTTCCACACTCATGGTACTGTTAGTATATGGTTACTTAGTGTACTTTATTGCTGCAGTACTAACTTTTACTATCTTGTATTTATTATCCTGCAAAACTATCTCTCATACCCGTATTGCTACCGTAGTTTAGATAATGCAAACGTTTAGTGCGCGTAGAGTTGTATCAGTGGTTGATAGAACTTGAGAGAGTACTTATCCTACCTTTAGCTCCTCGTTGGGTTCGACACTCTTACTTATCGAAAAGGCTACACGCGATCCCCTATACTTGTGGGTTATCAGTTACAAACATCAACGCTCGTAGGTCAAATTCCTTCTGTTCGTGCTCATCCCACACATGTACACCTTCTACACGCCACAACTGTAAAAGTTCTTCAACTAATGGCCTTAGGTACACATCAATGTCGTTGACGGGTTGCTTCGGGCCTTGGATAAGCACTGTCATCATAATGAACTTCCGCTTCATGCACAACCAAGGAGGAAGGTTATAGATACATAGAGTCAAAGGACATGTGCTATGACTACATCTCTGCTCTCCAAAAGGATTCATGCCATCTGTACTTAGACCAAACCTTAAGTTTCTTGCGTCACCTGCAAAGTCCGGGAACTCTCTCTCGATTTTTTTCCACTGCGACCCATCAGCGGGGTGTCTCAACATCACATCTTTCTTACGGTCTTCTTTGTGCCATCGCAACAACTTGGTATGCTCTTTATTTTGGAACAAACGTTTCAACCGTGGTATTATAGGAGCATACCACATCACCTTGGTAAGAACCCTCTTCCTGGGCGCTCGCCCTCAACATCACCAGGGTCATCTCGGCTGATCTTATACCGCAATGCACCGTATACCGGGCTTGCATTCAAATTCTCGTACTCCTCACCACGGTAGAGGATGCAGTCATTAATGCATGCATGTATCTTCTGCACCTCTAATCCTAGAGTGCAGACAACCTTCTTTGCTTCGTACGTACTGGCGGGCAATTCGTTATCCTTTGGATTCATCTTCTTTATCATTTTCATCAACTTTTCAAATCCCTTGTAAGATACACCATACTCCGCCTTCCATTGCAGAAATTCCAGTGTGGTACCCAGCTTTTTCTGACCATCTTCGGAATTTGGATACAACAATTTTTTGTGATCCTCTAACATGCGCTCCAACTTCAACCTCTCCTTTTCAGTTTCATAGTTTCTATGTGCATCAACAATGGCCCAACCAAGATCATCAGCGGGCTCATCTAATGCCTCTTCTCTAGCTTCTTCCCCCCATTGTAGTACCACCGTGTTCCGAGAACATAGGATAGTTGTGATAATCCTCTTCTTCTTCTTCATTGTCTTCCATCATAACCCCTCTTTCTCCGTGCTTGGTCCAACAATTATAGCCGAACATGAAACCGGACTGAAACATGTGGATGTGAAGGGTTTTTGAGGAAGAGTAATCCTTCAAATTCTTACAGACATTACATGGACAACACATAAAACCATTCCGCTTGTTTGCCTCAGACACACGGATAAAAGAATGCATGCCATTAATGAACTCTTCAGAGCATCGGTCAACATACATCCATTGCTGGCTCATCTGCATTATATAAGTATATCAAAAACCATTACACAACGTCATGAATAGAGAACTGATCAAATTAATTAATACAAGTTCATCACATTAAAACCAAAAGTAGAGTAGTGACCAAATATTATTATTGCAAAAATATATACATCAAGTTCATACATAGTTCTCATAAAACATACAATAAAACTAACGTATAATTATCTAATGCATTTAAATGCAACAACAAATGCAATCAAAATCGCAACTAAGGTAACCATTGATCCAACAACATAATGATACCAAGGCTCTTTATTAATGGCATATTTTCTAATCTTTCTAATCTTAAAGCGCATTGCATCAATCTTGATCTTGTGATCATCGACGACATCGGCAGCATACAACTCCAATTTCATCTTCTTTTCTTCAATTCTTTTGAATTTTTCTTTCAAATCATCATTTTCTTTTTCAACTAAATTTAACTTCTCGACAAGAGGGTCGGTTGGAATTTCCGGTTCACATACCTTCTAGATAAAAATATCTATATCAAGTTGGTCGGTATAATTATCATAAATACGAAATGAAACAAATCTCTACTGCCTAAGAAGCAAATTTGGTTCCTTAGCCTGCCGAAACCGCACTCAGTCGTTCCTTTCGTCCGCCTCGTGGGCCGAAACATTTCCCATTCAGCACGCGGAGGCCCGCTAGGGTAATCACCTTGTCTCCCCTGTCCCTCCCAATTTGCCCAGCAGCCGCCTGCCCGCCTCTCACCTCTCTCACGACTTTCCTCCGCTGCATCCCGGACGACGACGGCTCCTCTCCGTTGCCCCACCACGTTGGCACCACCTCCTCGCTACCCCGTCCTCTCCAGTCGAGATCCCCTTCTCCTTCCCCGTCCCTGACCTTTGCTGCAGCCCCTCTGCCACGAGCTCCGATGTCGGCGTCCTCATCCATACGAAGCTCCTCGGTCGGCGTCCTTGTCACGGAGCTACCGTGCTTGAATTTCCCAGTGCCAGATCCCATCGCCGACGACTCACTGAAGCCCCACGGTTGCGGATCGCGTGCACGGCCATGCGGTGGCGTGATACTGCAGCGTCAGACCTGCATGCCTTGCTATTCTTCATAAGCGACATGGTGAACCCGCCTTCTTTTTCTCCAGTTCTTGCTTCATTCATCTTGTTTGATATCTTTTTGTGGCCATATCTGTGAAGATCAATGTATGTGAAGATCTGGTTTGCTATGAAGTTCAGTGCTAAAAAGGATTCTGAATCCTGGTTTCTGCCTTCTTTAGATCGGACTGTCTTACCTGTCCTCAGTGCTAAAAAGAAGTTCAGTGCTAATTTTTCCAGAAAATCAAGCTTGTTATATGGATCCAACATTGATATTCTTCAGGTAAAAGTGGATTAAATCGTTTTACCTGTCCTCTTCTGCCTGCCTTATTGAGCACATAACCTTGCAGTGTCATATATTCAGGATAGTGCGGCAAGGTCAACAAACGAGGGAGAGGAGGCTAAGTAGGAGCAGCGCTCCAATCCACTCCAAATTTGTAGGTTCAGGTTTGTTTGCATTTCATTCATATTGCAAACTGAGCTCAATTAAATTGCATACTGATGGTCATTGAATAATTAATGTTTCTTCCGAGAATATCAATGATTCATTATATTACATGTATGGGCAGCTCAAGGGCGTGAGATTTGATTGCATAAGTTCTGTAGAGTAATATCTTTTTTGAGTTGCTAAAGTTCTCTAATACAGTTTTCAACTACCTCTTTTACCAATCTTGTAAAACTTGCATGCTTTATTTTTATTGTTAAAAGTCATGCTTGATGCCATGCTTGACGAGCTACAGCTTCGACGATACACCTCCAGTACCGTGGTCAACAACAATGGCGGCTGGTTGCTTCTGTAAGCTGTCATATGACTTCTCATGCATCACCCTTCAATCACTGGCTGGATTAGTTACCTCGCCAACATCAGAAGCTCAGTTTAATACGGCAGAAATTAATACTTCACCGGAGCTTGATTCCATGTTAAGCATGTCGGTTATTATCCGTAGAGTTCGTGAGGTTGGAAAGGAGATGGTTCTGGGCAGAGAAGTATTCAAAGTACATATGCTCTTCGTGCTCTCAAGACTTGCTAGCATCCATGTTAATTGTAGCATCCATGTCAATTGTTTTCTTTGATGACCAGGTAAGTTAGTTATGAATTTGGTTCAATTAATTCGAAGGTAACCACTGCAAGTATGCTTCCTGAATCCTGTTCATCTCTATCATTTCCTTGGTCAATTTGCTATTGCACGTGGAATTTCTGTTATTGTTTCTTGGACATGAATCTTCTTTTCCTATGAAGACTGTGGCTATTAATTGTCTATCTTTCAAGTTTCGTAGAAGTACTGTATATCATCCTATTACCAGTACTGTTTTTTGGTACACTGTTACGACTAATTAAAAGTTTTCCACTTGATTCTATGTAAAATCTATGCATATAGAATTTTGCAAAAGGTAAATACTAATGGATTCCGCACATCCTGATTTAGACTTCTGTTATTTCTTATCTGATTGGAAACATGTATTTTTTTTCCAGATGCTTTGTGTTAAAGCTCCAAGCATTCAACATATCAATGCTTCTGAGTTACTAAGCTTGCCCTGACCGCTGAAATGTTTTTGACTTGCTCTTCCTGGAGATACAAGATACTGCTCTCAGAATTCTCGTGGAAATATTCTTTTGCTTTCTCGAGCAAACAAAGACACGTTAGACCATAATTACCCATACACTGGGTGCCAAGGAATGTCTACTATGAATCTGACTTGCGAGGGTGGTTCTGCATTAAAAAGAATGTATTAGGATTACAGGCACACACATTTGATCAGGTCCAGCAAGAAAAGGAAAGATTGTCTTTATGCTCTGTATTTCGGCAACTGTTTCGGCCACTTTGACATTTTGGACATTTTTCGGCCCCAAGCTGACAAGAGAACTTTGCCTTACTCATCTTTGAGGACAGCCCCCAGCGGTGTTAACATCTACATTGAAACCCTGAATCAAAATTCAGCTTGTGCCAGCCTGAATTCAATTTGTTCCATGATCCTGTAGGTTATTTCTTTTCCTTGTACAGTCCTCTTTTTGGGCAGAACAGAGCCGTCCATGGTTGATTATATTGATCAACAGGAGCAGGTAGAGCGAGGGACAAGATAATAATACACCCAACATGATAATACCGGAAGAGGAAGGGGAAGAAGAGGAGCATGCAGAGGAAGGAGTACCATGTTTGGAGATGATCAAGATGAAGTACGGACCACCCGGATGCACCAATGGATTTCACTCAGGAGTAATTTACCACTTTATGTAAATTATTAAGATCTATCTAACATTAACGGTTGTTATGTTGTCATATTTTACATGTAATTTTTGGCTATATGTTCAAATAAAATGCCCATGCTTAATCACAATTTGGAATCGAGTACAGTTGAGATAAATATCATATTTAATCTAAATGAACATTTATTTCTGGGAGTGACGAGTACCACTATGCGGTTTAGCATGTGCAAATTATGATATCGTAGCGACATCCATCTTTGTAGGAGGAAAATCAAAGAAAATTAGTTGTCATATTGTTTGATTCTAAAAATAAGATAAAAGAAAATTCAATATACAAACATGGAGCTAGCCGATTTTGATATTATGGTAATGTCGAGTTTAAATTAACCAAACTCATGCGACAAAGCCTAAAAATGTCCCCATCCTGTAAGAATTAGTAAATACCCCCTCCGTTTCTTTTAAAAAACATTCTAAAAACAATAATATCTACAATACGGCATCAATACTGTTTGACACATCATGAATATTTCATATGATGTCCATATAATATTATAATTATGAGTTTTTTTCTTAAAACCTTATCATACTTTACATTGTTTGACTCTAAAAGAAATATGAGGCCTTACTCTAAAAAACACAGGGAGTAAGAGACACTCCATCGATTCCAAATTAAGTATCACACTTAATTTGGGATGGAGGAAAGTAATTGATAGGTCTTTGTTTTCAATGTATATGATGTCGAATCATGTGATGTGAGGTGACAATCTTATGTTGCCATCATGTGATGCATACTAAATACGTGGACAATGGGGACACAAGTGCATAAAACTTGGCGATGATATTTGATGTGAACGAGAATCCTAAAATTATACATGTAACAAAATTAGTGTTGAACTACTGGAATATGTATTCCCCGTTGCAAAGCACGGGCAATTAGATAGTAGTTATAAAAGATAATATACCACAACCGAATCATAGACCGGACGAGGGTCGACGGGGACGGATATCAAAACCATGGCACTATACATAACAAAAAATCATACAAGTAAGAAAATTATACAAGTAACTATGCATCTAAATCATACAAGTAAGAATTTTTTTTAAAAAGAAAAGAACAAGAGGCTCACAAAGGTGGTGCCGGCGACGGGACGGCGCGGGCGATCGACGGTGGTGAGGACGGGGACGGGACGTCACTAAAATCCACAAATCATACTTTAATTTGAGCTCAAATTGCACATAAAACAAATAAACTCCCACATAATTATCAAATATTCATCCCATTTACAATTTAACTTCATGGATCTTTTCTACTAAGTTAGTACTTCATGAGCAGCTAACTTAGGAATTTCATCAAACACCTAGTTAGCACTAGCAACATGAAATGAACTAAACTAGCAATGAAATGAGCTAAACTAGCAATGACGGATGAAAGGATGAAGTTGCTAACCTTTTATAACCCTTGGATAGATGGGGCGCCGCCAATATTGACAAATCGTGGAAAAAAATAGGGATGAACTCGAGCTCGGGAGAGGAAACAGAGGAGGAAAATGGAAATGGCTCGGGCAGAAAAAAGGGAGATGGCTAGCTCTGGCAGGAAGGTGATATGTAGGAGCAATCCTTTAATCCCGGTTGGTATCTCCAACCGGGACTAAAGGTATTCTTTAGTCCCGTTTGAAGACACCAACCGGGACTAAAGGCGCTCGCGCTGGCCCCACCCAGCGCTCGCATCGGTCAACCCTGCCGCGGCCCCTTTAATCTCGGTTGGTATCACCAACCGGGACTAAAGGTCCCATTCGACCCGGGACTAGAGCCGTGCGGCGTCGTAGCCGTTGGAACCGGGACTAATGCTCAAATTAGTCCCGGTTTTAAACATGGTCGGGACTAAAACTCCGAACCGAACGCCTGTTTTCTACTAGTGGTAGCTGGTCGCTGTCCTTTAATCACCCAAGTGGAAAACTTTGGCCGGCACGCTCTGCGTCCGGGTACAGGCGTGCGCGCGTCACTCTGAATGAGACACAGACGCACATGGCCCTAGTGAGGAGTCACGGGTGTGCAGTGCCTTGTCTTGTTCCGCATGAGGCCTGGTGGTGGTGTTTCCCTCGCGAGGTTCGACTCGCGAGGCTGGTCCTAGGGCAGATGTGTCAGTCTGTAGCGCGTCCTCTCGAGGTTGCGTGCCTCGGAAGTGGGAGCCTCCGTGAGGCCTCACAGCGCGCGTCGTTCTATCTTCCACGCGTAGTCTTTTGGGCCAGCGGCATATGGGCCGTGGTACCCTGGTTCCCACTGGCCCGACACTACTCCATTCATCTCTTTTTATAAAACTTTTTGACAAATCAATTGAACTTATCAAAACATCTTACAAAAGGGGACATAGAAAGTAGGAGGAAATTTTATAAGGCGGTGATTGAATATGGACTTGTGCTAGGATTGCCGGTTCGATCCTCCTCCGATCCATCGATGCATGTCAGCATGTATGCCGGCTCGGTTACCTGCAGCAGTACACAGAACGGCTTCCATGTCGCTTTGGTCGTGAATGTGCATCCATATATAATACAAATTGCCTAAATTTACTCGACCAGGGACCAATGATCTAATTTATAGTGTGGAAGTTCATACACATGCGATACCGCTCTCAAAACTTTACTCTCTAATACTTTTTTCACCATGTATTACAATTGTTCGGACGAGATTTTCAAAACTATGTTCACATGCATTTCCTCGTCTGCTTGTACGGTGACATGGATTGCACTTGTTGGATACTAGTGCATTTTACACTAGTTTTCTTTGCATTTTAGTCTGGCTTCTCCATGCCTTATGTTGCTTTTCGTGTATTTTACACTACTTTTGACATTGTTTTCTACTTTCTACGTTTTCATGAATAAGACGTAAAATTTAGTCAAAAGTCAACATTGTTTGACCAATGTTCTCGATATATCATTTACGATACCAAATCAAAATAATCAATAGATTCAACATAAAAGATATTTCATCATATATTTATTCAATATTATAGATGTTGTATTTTCTTTGATATATTTGGTCAAACTTAGTAAGATATGATTTTTGACTAAATGTATATGCCTTACTCTTTAGAACGGAGCTAGTATTGTGTTTAACACTAATCTCTCACATATTCAATTCATTCATTTAATTTGTGATGTCCTATTTATGATTTATTTTGACTGGCGTCTTCTTCTTGATGAGATTTTTTGAAATGGGACTGAACGAACTATGTAACTTCTTGGTTCTTTTATTCATGCATATTGCATTTGAAAGGTTTCTATGATCTTCACCGCCATTTGATGATCTAGTAAAGTTTTGAGGTTTTATAGTGCTTTGAGTTTCAGTCTGATGCCAGATAAGAAATGTGAATGAAACCAATGCTATTACCGCCAAATTAGTAGCAAAACTATTACTGTCATTACAGATAACATAAAGCTTCCCATCACTATAGTGTTCATCCACCTTCTTCTGTTTTATGCCATACAGGCAATCCTTTCTTGCTACACCTTGAATAACAATATCCACTAAATTGTAAGGTTTGTTTAAAGCTGATGAACCAATTATCTGATTATCATCACCAACAGTTGTGGCAATAGATTTTCCAACATGCTTAGACCATGCAGCTTCATACCCAGCAGATCTTGTTGCAACAACTACAACATTAATACCCATAAAAAAAAACTACAACATTAATTGCTCAACCTGAACTCTAGCACCCATCGATAATAACATGAAAAAAACGATGATAATAACAGGAGCACAGATCTTCTGTCTGCGTTTGCTAGTCCCATGAAGAGCAAAGTTACATCTTCAATTCATAACCATCTAACACATCTCGTCAACAATGCAAAAGTCCACACTACTTCAAACAATGTATCATAGATGACCCTTAGAAAGATTTGCACATCAAGAAAATATCCATAAAAGAAAATTGGAAGCAATAAAATGATATGATTCATTGAGTTACCTCCCCATGAATATCACCACGAACATGCTGCAGATATAAAGATCAATAGCGGGAGGAATATCATCAGGAACACCACTATTTTTATATACTTCCAAACCCCCATTATGCTTAGTTTGGCAGCGAAGTGTTTATAAAACCAAAGTATTTGAAAACCAAAAATAGTGCAGCAACTTTTTCATATACTTAAAAATAGGCTAATTTTATTTAAATAATACACGATAATTATATAATTGCAGAAATATTACGCGTTTTATTTTTTTTGCAAAAATAGGATCCCGTCGTCTTCGCCAAAGACGACTTTGGTCTGTCATCGTTGTTGTAGACGACAGGGCCCACAAGGCCACGCGGAGGATGTTCAGTGGCTGGGCCACGTCGACGCAGTCACGGGGCGGGCTTGTCGTCCCAATGACGACAGGTGCGGGCCCTCTCGTCCACGCCAACGACGACAAGGACCCATGCAGCCATCGACCGCGCCCGGCCGCGCTTCTCTCTCCTTCCTTCTTCATTCTTGCTTCACACTAGCTTCACTGCTCGTGTTCATCCTTTCCTCTCCACACTCACTCACATAAACCGAATTTATTCAGCATTTTAGACCAATAAATTCCACATTTGCCACCATAAATCGGTGCTAGAAGGTTGAGAGAAGCCAGGGGAACTCCGATCTCCTGATGGGATAGCTCGTGGTGGTTGTGGTGATGGTTGGCGGGTGGGGGTGATGGTGGTGGTGGAGGGCTGCATGGTGGTGGTGGTGGTGGTGCTGGAGGTCTGCATTGTGGTGCTGCTGCTCGTGTTGGTGCGCCGTTGATTCGAGACTGCCGGACGGCGCTGCCTCTCACGCTTCAAGGGTATGATTCGACAGTCATATGCTTTACCATAATTGTAGTGCTATATTTGTTATATGTGTGAACATGCGTTGTTAAGAAATAGTTTGTGACGGTAGTAAATATTGTAGCTATATTTGTAGTAAATATTTGTAGGTATATTAACGATGGTCAATATTTATTTATGTCAGCGGAGATGTTTGATTTAGTGAAGATCAGGTTTTTCTATGGTCCTGGTAGAGTCCAAATGTGTGAAACGGGAGCTGATCTGAGTGAGTTTGATTATATAGATGTTGACCTCCCAGCTCCTCAAACATGGTCTATAAGTGAGGTAAAAAATTGGTTGACGGGAAGTTTAGGGCTTGATAGTCAGACACAGACCGTCAGTGTTCATGCTTGGTGGAGCAATTCAAGGACAAATATTTACTTCGTTTTGAAACCACTGGAGTCTGATTCTAAATGGGCGGGATGGCTAAAAGGTTGCGCAAAAAGGAATTGCTCTCCTTGTGCCCTAGTTCTTCCCGCCTTCAACGAGGTCAGTGTCCCTGAGGACGAGTTTTCTGCCCATGAAGGTGAGGGTGCTTATGATCCTGGCCAGGGAAATGAACCGATGGACATGTCTATGTCAAATTATGGGTCTGATTTTGGTGGAGGTGGGTACGAGTTAGGCCAGAGCAGTCAAGTTGAAGGAGAAAATGAGGTAAATGACAGTGGGGAGGTGGATGGCGACGAGGTAGACGGGCAAATGAACGGGCACATGCAGAACGAGATGGAAGCTGAAGATATAGATGGCTATAGTACTGAAGGCGATGATTCTGATGAGTCAGACGGAGAAGAGAACGTAGATGAGGTACCAAATCCTGCAGCATGGGATTGGAACTTCTCTACGACCATGACCGTAGATGATGGTCATGATTCAGCATGGGAATATCATGAGAACAACATTGCCAAGGGTGCTATGTATACTGACAAGCAAGCTTTGAGGGATGCAGTCATCAAATGGGCATTGTCCACCTGGAGGGTTATGAATACTGTGGTGTCCAGTCAGAAATATTTGACAATGGAATGTGCTGAAATAAATTGTCCCGGCAGGGTGCATGGACATCTCCCAAAGAATGGTTATAGCTGGAGGATAAGTGACTTTGTACCTCACACATGTCGAATTGACAGTATCCCTAAAGAGCATCGTAATCTTTCTTCCACGCTTATAGCTCGGTTGCTATACAATGAGATAGTGTCATGCACATCGATGGAAGTTAGTGCCCTACAAACAAAAGTGGCTGTCAGATTCAATTATGAAATATCTTATGGTAAGGCTTGGAGGGCTAAGCATATGACGCTTGAGAACAGATTTGGTTCATATTTCGACTCATATGACTCTGTTATATGGCTGCTACATACTATGCAGTACCGGAATCCAGGCACCTATGTAGAAATTCAAGATTTGTTCAGGCCAGAGTTCCCAAATGTGAGGGTGCTGCATTGAGTGTTTTTCTCATTCGCCGTATGCATCGTGGCTTTTACACATTGTCGTCCGGTGATATGTGTAGATGGCACATTTCTCACGGGCAAGTATAGGGGACAGATCCTGACTGCAATTGGTCAAGACGGTAACAATCAAGTTGTGCCCCTCGCATTTGCTTTTGTGGAGAGCGAGAACATTGACAGTTGGACTTGGTTCTTCAGGCAACTGAAGATAGCTGTTGTGAAGGATAAGCCGAATGTGTGCATCCTTCACGATAGGCATGCAGGCATACTCAGCGCGATAAAGACACTAACCAATCCTGCGCCTGAAGAACAGACTCCATGGCAAGACATACAGAGCCGTTGGTGCATGCGCCATCTAGGTGCCAACTTCTTCTCGCAGTTTGGAAATAAGGACCTGATGAATTTATTCAAGAAACTATGCAAGCAGAACCAAGAATGGAAGTACACGGCGATACATGATAGACTTGAGTTGTGCATACAGAGACATGTTTGGGACATGAGGGCTGCACGAGCACGAGCTGTTGCTGACCATGCACGAGCTGTTGCTGCACAGTTAGCTGTTGGACCCGTTCCCGAGGAGGACGTGCCTATTGGTCTTTGCGACCTACCCGGATTTGAGAAGACGTGCGAGGTCAATTAAAACTTTTCAGCAATGGATAGAGCATGAACCGTTGGAGAGGTGGCCTTTGTTGCACGACACACATGGAGCAAGATACGGTGTCATGACAACGAACCTGGCTGAAACATACAACTTTGTCCTCAGAGGAAACCGTGCGTTGCCACTAACAGCCATCGTGGAGGACATTTTCTATGGCACGGTGAAATATTTTAGAGAACGACGTGAAAAAGCTGAGAAGCATATGATGGATAACCCGACTTCGCCCTACTGTGAGAAGATTACGAAGTACATGAATAAGAAGCTGGCTAAATGTTGCTCCCACTCTGTAACTGCCGTTGGGAATCAAGAAAGGAGGTTCAGAATGAGTTCGTTGAGTATGGGCGTTCTCTTTCCACTGGCCCTCTTTTGGTACCACGGGAGGAGCCGATGTCCTAGATCAGGAGGCTGGAGGGAAAGCTACGAGACGTCTACGCGACACTCACGTGCACCCGCAGAGAGGACGTTGTTCGCCACCCGGCTGGACAACGGACCCCGCGCCCCCCTTCACGACGCCAGCAGCGGCAACAGCAGCAGATGAATTAGGAGCGGCATCAACACGAGGAGGAGCAGCATCAGCACGAGGAGGAGCATCATCAACACGATGAGCAGCATCAGGAGCAGCATCAGCACGACGACCAGCACCATCACCGACAAGAGCCGCGTCCACGTATATCAGCACATTCTAGGCCACCTCCTCCCGACCAACCAGGAGGCTCGACGTGGCAGGGTCGCACTTCCAGTTACGGATATGGGCCACAGTCTCCACCTCAGTACCGAGGTCCCGCCCCGTCATACCATGATTACGGTACATATATTGTTTTCAAATTTCAATTGGGCCCGCGTATTTCTTACGTACTAACGATTCCATCTGTAAGATCCTATGGACATCATGCGGGTACGTCCGGACACCAGGCGTCCGGATCTGGATCAGCGTGGGGGAGTGACCAAGAGGGGGGGGACAATGCAGGAGATGTCCCACTGGATGAGCATTTTTGACACTGCAGGATACCCAATGCAGCCGTCACAGGGTCACATTCAGCAGACTCCTCCACCATACCCCACACAGGATACACAACATAACGTGGACTTCACAGTGCCTCGTGAAAACAGGGCACCACACAGGTATATGTGGTCGACGCCCACCCAGCCCCTCCTCGTGATCCTCGGCCACGCAGGGGCCAGTGATATCTATGTATTTCGATTTGTATGTGAGACATATTCATATTTATATTTGTATGAGACATATTATCTACGTACGAGACATATTATTATCTATGTAGAAGACATATTATTATCTATGTACGAGACATATCCTTCCACATTGCATCGATAAATTAATCTAACATACAACTACAACTCTACGTTACAACTTCAGTAATTCTACATACCGGATCTTTAAGATACTTGTAAATAATACATGGAACTCAACGATAACTAATTCTAATCAACGAATTCACTTCCCTCTACCACATGTTCGTGATGGAGGCATGAAGTCATCATCACTATTTTCAGATGCGACAGCCTTCGATGCGCCAACACTCTTAAACTTAGGTCTGCATTTGCCTCGTTTAGGAGGCATGAAATCATCATCACTGTCATCTTTGGCCTTTGATATAGCCCTCTTCACGTCATCAGCGTACAATTCATTCTGTGGACGCCCATCAGGACAAGCGCCAAAAAGAGCTTCCATCCAACAAAAATGAGGGATCTCTTTGTTCAGAAACTGTGCGTCTGCAGGCCAGCGTTGCACAAGAACAATAGCAGAGGAAAATATTTCAGACAAATAACAATATATTGTAACATAATATAACTTCTGTACTCAGTTACCTCCACGTGAAATGCATAGGCCTCCCGCGAAAAATGGATTATCTTTGACTTAGGTGTCATACGCATGTCCCGTAAACCCGCCTCGATATATTTTAGCTCATGCACTCTCTGCCACTTCCACCGCCACCCATCAATTTCATCTAAAATTTCTTCAGGGGTCATATGCGGGATTTTGTATTTTTTGGCTATAGTTTCTCCCAGCTCACGAATGTTGCCCGTCTCACTAACTAGCTCCCTATAACAGCTCTTCGCCCTACCCTCACTAATACTACCATCAGTCCATCTTACGGCTTCATACAGAACACACCATGACCTATGTTCCAAACTAGGATCCGAACTACCAGACATCCTTCCTATGCGACTAAGAAAATCACCACACACCACACGCCTCCATCACAACGTCTGCTGGGGTATATATAATCTCACCCGGGAGAAAAAGAGCGGGAGAAAAATGGCGGGAGGAAAAGGGCGGGAGAAAAAGAGCGGGAGAAGAAGGGCGGGAGACAAATTGCGGGAAACAAAAAAAATTAAATCGTGAGTTAGCAGCCTATTTTTCGGCCCTCTCGTCCACAGCAGTGAGGACAGGCAAATGTCGTCGTCGCCAAAGACGACAGGCCAGTGTCGTCGTCGCCAAAGACGACGTTGCATGGATCGTCAGGACGACAGGCCTGTCGTCATCGTCAACGACGACAGCCTGCACGTCGTCCTCGTCAACGACGACAGGGGCAACGTCGGCTTCAGCAACGACGACGGGATCCTATTTTTGCAAAAAAATTAAAACGCGTGTTATTTCTGTAATTAAATAATTATCGTGTATTATTTAAAAAAAATTAGCTAAAAATAGTGCAGTTTAAGTTTTCTAAGCATTGAAGTATATAAAACTACAGTTTTAGCTAAACCCAAACACATCAAAGTATTTAATACTCCCTCCGTTCATAAAAAGATGTCTCAACCTATCTTAAATATGTATGTATCTATACACTAAATCATGTCTACATACATGCAAATTTGAAAATGATTGAGACATCTTTTTGTGAACGGAGGGAGTACGTCAGTATTTCTGAAAACCGAATTATTCTTAGAATACTTAAAAATTACGAAGCTTCGTGCGTAGTCGCCGACCAGCCAGTAGCAGCGGCGGAATTTTCGCACCCCCTTGAAAGAAACGGAGGAAGAAGATTTAAAACATATAGGTAAAAACAGAGAAAAAAAACACGATGACTAACCGTTCAATCGAACAATACGGACGACGGGTTGAAAAATGGGGATGCACCATTGGGCAGCATTTGTCAATTGGCGAGCAGTCAGCGCCGAGGGCGGACCTTCGCCGAGGTCGGGCACTTTCCTGCATTCACGGTAGTCTATGTTATACTTTGTTTTTCAGATTAAGAACTCCACAATTTGTGTCAAAAAAGATATAAAAGATACACTAAATAGTACTACTCCCTCCGTTTACAATTACTTTGCGTTCTGGGTTTAGTCAAAATTAAACTTTGTAAAATTTAACCAAATATATATGAAAAAGTATAAACATTTACAACAAATTTTAACTTTGTTAGAATCTCCATAAGATATATTTTTATATTATATATTTAATATTACAGCTGTTGATATTTTTCTCGTATATACTCAATGTTGGGGATATCGCTTATCGCCAACTTATCGGCCTACCAAAGATAACAGGTAAATTGGCCGATTTATCGGCATATCAGACGGTTTATCGGCATATCGGCTAGCTTATCGACCAATTTATCTTATCGGTTAGACAGTGATAAGAGATAAATCGGCCGATTAATCGGCGTATCGGAAGATATCTTGAACAGTGTATATACTTGGTCAACCTTTTAAGATGAGGATTTTGACTTAAAAAAACTCAACGCAAAGTAAATAAAAACAGAGGGAATATATCTGTACGATTAACAGACTGTCATGCATGTTGTAATTCATGTAGTATGTAGAGAGTAGAGTACTATAACCCGGTGAGTAATGAATCGCAGCAAATTGAGCCTCTGGCATGGAAGGCCGGTACCATGTCGGACGAGCAGGGCAGACCGTCGATCACGGCCGACGCGAGGCTCTCCCTGTGGACACACCAGCACGCGCCGCCGCGGTTATCGCCGCGACGGAGCACAAGCACCACCGTCCTCCTCTCCTTGACGCTGTACAGCGTCACCCATCGGTCGATTGCGAACGGGACGAGCACGTCCCTGTCGAGCGCTCCGTACTTCACGCCGAAAGGTCTCGTCGCCGCCGCGGGCAGCTTGACGTGTAAGCAGCGCGACACCTCTCACTCCGTAGTCTTTGGGACCCCACGCCACACGTCCATGTACGGCCACTCGCCCGTCACTGACGCGGCGAGCGTCCCCCGTATGTCGAACAGGTTAAGGTTGTCCTCAGTCAGTGTGGCAGGTGACAGCCGCACCTGCTGGAACGTCTCGGAGAAGGTGTGGAAGGCCAGCATGGTGGAGGAATTCCTGCCAGTCCGCAGGTGCCGCGCCCAGTGCAGCGTCCCGCCCAGTGCAACATGTGGTTCCCGGGAACTGTGTGAAAGGGCCGAGGCGCCGTGGCTGGGACGGCGCCGGTCGAGAACACGTAGTGCACGGGACGGCGGCCTTCGTCGTGGTCGTCAGTTTTCGAAGAGGGCTCATCGCCGGCAGGTGGGAACTACAGAGTGAAGCAGAGCACGCGGTGCTCGCCGGATGGGCGGTGGAGCGGGTTGCAGATGGCTAAGCTACGTGGCAGCGAGAAAGTACCCATGGTTAGAAGGCGCCGGCAGCCCTCGCCGCCGTCGAGTGGGACCATGCCGCTTGCATACTTGCGACTGCCGTCACGATTCCGGTCAAGGACCAGATGAGTGGCCGGCGGCGGGAGTAGGCTAAGACGAAGGAGGCGCAGGTGGTGGTGAGACCATCACGCGAGTGCTTGCAAACGGCGCGGGAGCGGATGACTGACATGGGCGACAGCGGCCGCCAGCAAGTCGTCGCTCAGGTCAGTTCCAAGCTGCAGTGGCATCGCTAATTTCTTCACATGTAAGTGTTACTAGCTGCCGAGACGGCATTTTCCAACTGCAGAATTCCGTCGAGATATGGACTTCCAGCCGGATTGCAGGATCACATGAACATCCATTCACTAAACAAAGTAGGAGTAGAACGGATAGGTGCATAGGTACGTCGCGTCGTGGACTGAAGTGTGATCCGTACAAACACATCATTCAATCGTCAACCCCATGTTGATCTCTCTCTCACCCCTGACCAACCTTCCAAACTGAATTTACCTGGGGTTTGGCATTGACCACGCACGCACAAGGAGATTCATGGTGAATCGTCGGTGTATAGCTGAAGTTCTTGCTCATCAGATTGGCTCATCAGATCCAAGTACTCGCCAAGACAGGCCGGACAGGACGTGCGTACCTCCAGTGGTTCAGCTTGAATAACTCCAAATTGTTATGTGATGCAGCCGCGAAAACCCCTTTGTTGCTCTCCACTGAACATCATAGTACCGCCCAAAATGCTGTTATCCTTCCAGATGACCTGCATGTACATTCACGTTAGGAACATCCTCCCTAGTCTATAGACTATATGGAATGGTTTTCAGGTAAACGTATGAGTTGTACAAACCTCCTTTTTTTCTTGGTATATTTTTTTTAACCTTGTCATTTTGGTGCTCACTAGCAGGGCATCATGATTGTGGAACGCGGCACTAGTACAGAAACGGCTATTAGTGGCGCACGGTTTTGGGATTCTGTGGCGCACCCCAGGTTTGCTGGGTGCGCCACAGAATTCTCGCCACTAAAATTATTTCTGTGGCGCACCCAGGGCGTGCGCCACAGAAAGTGCAACTTTCTGTGGCGCACCCAGCAGTGCGCCACAGAAATAGCTCGGCAGCACCCCTATGCAGAGGCATTCTGTGGCGCACTGTTTTTGGTGCGCCACAGAAAGTGGTGCGCCACAAAAAAAAAGCGTGCGCCACAGAAATATTAAACAGAAATACCGGTATTTTTCCATTTTGCTGTACAAATACAGGTATATACAGGATTTATACAGGTTTATACAGAAATACAGGTATATTTGACAGGTATATAAACAGACAAACACATTAATCAATATGTCATCACACATATTACTTAGTGCCCGATCGAGATACGTATATACACATAGTCACAAAAGTGCCGAATGTTTCATCATTTCACACTACACATTACAAATCAAGTGTTCGCCGCCTAACTATGATCAAATGTAGTACACATCGGCGATGATGGTGAGCAAGAGCGCGCGGGAGCATGCATGATCATGGAGTCCTCTTCTTGAGCGGCGCCGGGAACGGTAGAAAGCCTTCTTTCGTCTTCCACTCCCTGGTGTCATTCTGTGCCTCTAGTCGTTCTTCGATATCCCTCTGACACAACCCTGAAGATGGATTGGGATATATATTGGTTAGTGATATAAATAGAGTATAATTTATTCATCTAAGTAGAGAGGCAAGACAATCAATCAATTGTCATGGTTGGAAATCATATGGCTATCCTATTTGGGTTTCATAGCATAGCATATATATAATATATAACCCTACACATGCACTTCTATAATACCTCTGGGGTAGTGGAAGGACCCTGATTTGCGAATGACATCTTCGAGGATGATCGTTGACAACTGCAGCCGGATGCGATGGAAGTCTGTTCTGTAATCAGCATCGGTGAGAGCATCCGCGCTTTTGGTGTATTCTGCGAGACCAGATGGAATCTTCGTTTTCTCGACATCCCGGACAATCGCTTTAATGTGATGGAGGGCGTAGTAGGCCTCCTTCACGCTGCCATCCAGTTGCTTGATGCAATGGAATCCGGTCCCATGCTGGAACTTGTGTGTGTTCTCATCCGTGAAGAATTCCGACTTCTTATGGAAGGGGCCGCCCTTTTGGGCATAGGCCTCGAGAGCGTCATCGAGAACACCCTTTATTCTGGTGTATCGTCTCGGCGTGGATTTATTCCCCGAGTCCAAATAAGTGGCAATGGACCACCTCGGGGATACGCAGATGAGTGCGCAGTACTTGTCCCTGCTCAACACAATTGAAACGAATGTTGGACAAAGGATCAGCGATGGAAGAAATGTAGAAGAAGGCATAAGATACGACTGTGGCGAGCTGATGTGTACTTACTCGAAAAAGAAAGGCAGAAGAAGGACGTTCTTCCTCTTGTTGGCCAGCATGACCCTTACGAGGTACTCCATGGCCGTTTCCCGTGTCTTTGATCCTTCCACCAGATGGCTGTCGCGCATGTAGTAGGGATCCACTATCGCGACGTACGGGGTATCATCTCTCCTGATCTTCATCGCCACATCGAGCGCATATAGGCGGACCATGTTATAGTCCAGCCGTTGAGTGTGAAAGAGTTTGAAGATGTCCTCGTACGCTATGAAGAACACATCCGCGGGGTCTTCCTGGACGAAGTCCACCAGCTCCTTTGGCACCTTGACCGCGAACGCCGGGTAACTCGGGTGCTTGTCTTTAAGAAGGAGCTCCTCTAGATGCAAGATAGATTCCTGCAAGGCAATCATGGGTCCTTCTGCAAGGCGGAGCAAGTCCCCAGACAAGATAGGTTTACCAGCTCATGAACTCGGGGGAAGCCATCCGCACGGGGTGGAATCGTGTCTTCAAGACCCCGGATCTTAGGAGCTGGCTGGCTCGCAGAGGTGGAGGATCCTTTTCTCTTCCTGTGCTTCTTGTTCTTCATCTCTGTGGATTGTGGGGGTGAAGTGAACCCCGCTTTAACAGTTTCTTTCAGTGTGTTAGGGCTGAAAATGTTACCCGGTTGAGCTTGATGATCTCGGCATCCGGAGGCGTGTCGGTGAAGGCCAGGCGTTGTGTGCATGAAGTGGGACGAGCAGGTTGACCGCGGTGGTCGCGGAAGGGTTCTTCATCCACAGAGGCATGTACATACCATCCATGCAGGCGCCAGTGTTGATGTAGTCATCGACGTTGACATCATTCTCCTCCTCCTCATTGTCGTCGTTGCCACCAAGTTGAGGTGCAACGGCTTTGTCCTAAACATAAACAATAGCACATCCGTTAGTCGGGAAAGTCGGAAAGTCGGGGAATTCGGAAAGTCAGAACTAACCTTGGACGGTTGCGGTGAAGACGTTCCCAACAACTGTTTGTGGCGGTTGGTGGCGGCGACGACCGGCGGTAGCTTCCGGCCGGTGGTGGCGGCGACCGGCGGTTCCTTCTGGGTGGTGGCGACGGCTGCTTGTGGCGCCGGTTCATCCGCAACAGCTTTTTGTCGCCGCCTCGGCGGGGGCCGAATGACCGGGGGCCGGGGCCTCGAGGTGGCGCCGCCGGTGCGCCTGACCCCATGAAGAACATCCCCAAGACGAATCTGGGTCTTCGGCCATTCCATCATCCACTTCCCGCATTCGCCAAGCTTCATGTGTTTCTCGGCTCCCGGAGGTTGCGTGGGGGGGTCGATGTCACGGAACTCAGGCAGTACCTCGCTCACATTGACTTTCATCACGGCCTCGCTCATTCGGGTGTTGTGCATATCGCGGGTCAAAGGTTGTATGATCTTGGCCGTTGCGACTTCCTTCAACTCGCCGCCGGCCCCCACCCTATGCAGGAGTATGCAAGGCATGTCCTGGGAGTCAACACATGTTGGGCACCATGCATGAGATATGGCAGTCATCAAAGGCATATATAGTCATAGAAGATGTCGCGGACTAACTAATTAGTTACCTTGGTGATGGCGTCGAGCTCGGCTAATGTCGAGACAAGGGCGCCGATGCCGGCGGCCGGCCTATCATTCTCCGGCCGCTCGTGCGCATTATCATTATTCTCCGGCCTTGGTGTATGTTGATCCACGACAGGGGCACCGTTGGGGTCACCAGGACTGGCGACACGTTATTGCTGGAGGTGCTGCCGGCGTAGCTGGGCACGTGTATCGGCCCCTGTCGACCTGCCGCATTCCAAGCAGCTAACCCCTCCATCAAGCCAGGGGGTAAGAAACTCCGGAGCTGCTCGTCCACCTTCTCGGCCACTAGCTTGTCCACCATGCTGGAGTCCACCTTTTCTTTCTCTAGTGTCTCCAGCTTCTTCCTTAGCTCGAGAACCTCGGCTTTATCTTTAGCCGGCTTCCTCCTCTCCTTTTTCTTCTCGGGTCCGTGCTGTAGTACTCGATGAACTTCATGCTCGTACCAAAGCCGGTCACACGGCCAGCTGACGTCGGCGGCTTTGACTTGTCCCTCCCCTTGAAAACGTTCATCGCCCGGTTGAAAGTCGTGTCCCACGGGCCGGCCTGAGCCTCCTGGGACGACGGGCTGGCCTCAGCCTCAGCCTTCAACTCAGCCTCCTGCGGACAAAGGAAATAAACGTGAACCCATGTAGAAATCAACGCAAATGGACTTTGAGATATCCGCGGTAATTAAGTTCCTTACCAGCGTTTTCTCGAAATCCAGCACATCTTGATAGTCGGTAACGAATTCCCCCGTCCCCGGCTTCAGATAGTAGCGGGACCGAACAAAGTTCCTAACTTGCTCGTCCGTGATTTTATGCCACATGTTCTCTTTCCCAAGTCTCGCAACCTCGGCATCCTCCTTGTCCCAAACGGGCTGTTTTCCTGCGTAACCGCCGCTTCCCAAACGGTGGTTACCTAAGTTCAGTGCCCGCATCTTCTTCCCCCACTCGGTCCATTTTTGAGCCTCCGGAGATTCCAAGGACAACTTGAATGCCTCGAACTCTTCTATGTCGATGTACGGCTCTTTGGCACTGATCTCCGCCCAGCTAAGACCCTTGTCAATCTTCGCCTTCACCCGGCCTCTCCAGCTGGTCAAGGCGGTGCTCATCTTCGTGATGGCGTAGTTGTCCACCTTTTTGTTTCCATCATCCGGGAAATTGTATCGTTGGTGAAGCTTCTTGAGGAGGTCTGTGCGCAAAGCCTCATTCTCCTTGCTCCTGAGGTCATACGTGGTGATCGGCACGGTTTCCCGGAGGATGCACCCTAGTTGCATGCTGTACCCGCTTGCGGTGTTCCTAGGCTCCTGTGGTTGGCCACTTAAGGAGACCTTAGTGAACGTGTCTGTGATGGGGGCCACCGCTTGCGGTGTCCGGTCCTTCCTCGGCTTCTTATGCCTCTTAGCGGTCGGGTTACTACCACCACCGCCATCCGTGTGGTCGCCACCCCCGACATCCGTGTGGTCGCCGCCCTCGGTGGTGGTGGTTGCGTCCCCATCTCCGTCGGTGTCCTCCGCATCCTCCGCATCCTCCATCTCTAACAGAAAGTCACCATCGCCGTCACGAGCCAGTTCGGCGGCCTCCGCATCCTCCATCTCCGGGTTCACTTCCCAGAACGATTGTTCTTTTCTCTAGCTTGTTCTTCGACGCTCATGTGCTTAGAAGGGCCGGCCTCGGAGGACATGTTTGCACTGCATTGAAAAAGAGGAAAAAAGTTAGTACAACAAATATAACAAAAGCATCACTTAATTTAGTACTAAGATACCCCGGCCCATGCATTAGCCGCAATACCCCATATGTCCTATTTTTAGCAAAGTCCTATTTGCAAAAAATTTTGGCATGACCTTTGCTAAAAATAGGACATATGGAGTACCCGAATTTGCCGGAACGGAAGTTAATCGACGTTCCGGCAATCTCAAGGGCCTCACGGGTACCTGCAAACATTTCACAAAAAATATCCACAACTCCGGCCGGCATCTCCACGACACGATGGTCGGAGCACAAACAACCACGACACGATGGTCGTGGACACATATATATCCATCAACACCATTCACAACACATCCATAATTTCTCACCACTTGTCGACGAGCTCCGGAACAGCAGCGTCGAGGTCTCCTCTTCAAACTGCATAGTACATAAAAAAGTCAAAACTTGTGAATAAATTAACTTCACTTGTGCTATATTCCCTGACCATGCAACTACATTAAAATTAAATGCAGAGCACATGATGTATTGATGTACTAATTGAGAAATCTGACAGAGTGGTTCTGCTGGAGCTTGTTTGGTTAAAAAAAAATCTTAGCAGTATTTCCTATGGAGCACCTTGCTCTCTGTTCCAAATGAAGGCCCATGGGCTCTAACAAATAAAGAGAAACCATAGGGATGTATCCACAGGGAGACTACTAAACTCACAGATTCCATCCTTAATCGGTGGTTTGAAAGTGGACTTGTGATCTGTGAGGAGACAACGAGATGGTCATAATAAAAGTAAATAACTAGTCTCCATCACACTAATCTCCACGTCAGGCTATGATTTGCCTAATGAATGAATGCCGTCTATGTTCCTCTACATGGCCGATGAAGGGGACCTTGCTGACACGGGGGGGGGGGGGGGGGGGGGGGGGGGGGGGGGGGGGGGGGGGGGGGGGGGGCATTCAGGAACCATAGAAATACCAAGGACACACCTATGCAAGACTGCTCATGTGTGTGACTGTTCTACATGCATGAAGGAACGGCAGCAGTGAAACTTTCCAAACTAAAGATCGACAATAGTGATTGACTAGATACCAAAAAGAAACTAAGCACAGTCCTGCATAGCCATTTATGCATATCCATTTAGTTACATGCTTAAAACCTGTAGTGACACAACTATCACAATATTTTTACTATATGATCCTTGAGTCAACAAACTACTCCTAGTTACAAAAATGATCGATCATACTTCATGTTCCCTCGGCTGAAGGGTGCGGGGTAGGAACATGGCCAGCATAATGAGTGCATCCAGTGCATGTAATCTAGTACCCAAGTAACTAAGTAAGAGCACTGAAATTGAGATATCACAGAAGAGCAAATTAAGTACCAATGGAGTTCAATTAATTCCACTGCACTAAATCTATAAACTTAGTGACTTCTTGTTGTTTGGGCATTTCCACAAGCACCTAGAGTGCAGGAGGGGATCGGGGAGGTTCCATGGAGAGGAGGGAGGAGGAAGATGGCAGGGAGGGAGGAGGGATACCTGCGGGCACGTCGAGCACGGCACAGGCACGTCGAGCACGGCACGGGCACGTCGAGCACGGCCGGGGCGCGTCGAGCACGGGCAGCAGGCGGGGCGGGCGGCGTCCGGTGCGGGTGGCGTCGAGGACGGCGCGTCGAGGCGGAGACAGCGCAGGGGAGGTCGCCGGGCGCGGCGCGGGCGACGATGGCAGAGGGAGCGGCGTGGGCGACGACGGCGCAGGGGAGTTGTGGCGGCGTCGACGGCGAGGAACTCGAGCGCGCGCGCGGCGGTTCACACAGCGAAATTTGGATAGAGAGAGAGGCAGCGCGGGGAGGGCCCACAGAATGCAGTGGCCTGAAAGTTTAAAACCGTGCTGTGCTATAGTTTGACAACAACAACAGCATATCTCAATGGTTTACACTTCTAAAACATGTACTAAACAGCCAGGTTCGAATCCTGGCTGCTCACTTTTTATTTTTTATTTCTTTAAAATATTTTTGGTTAAATTTGATTCAAAAAATACACTTTTTCATTGAAATTCATTTATATTCAAAAACTTTTTTCTTTAAAATTTGGTTCAAAAACTTGCATTGTCTCATGCATACATATTCAAAAACTTGCATTAACTCATACATATTCAATTCATGGAATACATATATATATATATGCTCTTGCATTGTCTCACACACAATGTCTCATACATATATAGACACACAAATTAAATACACCAAAAAAGTCTCTTCTTCGTCTTGGTTCCCGAGCTAGCTTCTCTTCTTTCCCTTCTTCGCGGTTGAAAACTTTAGGCCGGTCACCTTGAGATTTCTTCGCGTGAACGGACAACCTTTAGTAGGCAGGGAGGTCTTCCTTCTTTGTGTACTAGTAGTAGGCATGTCGAAGAACTTGTCGAATTCCTCCTCGATCTTTGGCTCGTTGTCCAATTCTTCCTCGGTGGCGTCTCCTTCCATTCCGATGATGCTCCTCTTGCCCCTCCTCACGACAACACGGCTAGGTTTTGATGGGTCGGTAATGAAGAAGCATTGCTCAACTTGGCTAGCGAGTACCCATGGCTCATTTTTCGCGGAGGCGTTCTTCGATTTGGCATCGGGTATTACCATGGTGGTGAAATACCGGCCTTCTTTGACGACGTCCTTGGCCCATCTCACACGGAACATTGGCACCGACTCTCCACAGTAGTTGAGGTCCCATATCTCCTCAATCCTTCCGAAGTATCTTTGCTTGACAGTATCCTCATCATCGCCGTAGGATAGCATAGTTACTCCTGAATTTTGATATTCGCTATTCTTGTCCTTTTCCTCGGTGTAGAATCTGTAGCCGTTGATGTCGTACGCCTGATAGGTCTTTACGTTGTGCGAGGGACCCCGTGATAAGGAGAATATGAGTTTTTCATCTTCCGTATATGGCGTTTTGCTCTTTGCTAGCTCCAGTTGCTTTTGCTTGAACCAACGCGTGAAGCTGGAGTTGTGCTCTCTGGTTACGTCTCCCTTCTTCCTCGGCCGGCCCAGGTTGATGTAATGTTGCTCGAGTAAGCATTTGTGCTCTTCCACCCAAGTTTCGATCAATTGTAAGTGTTGTAGCGCGACCCGGTGAGCCCTGTCGAAGTCGTCCTTTCGACCCTGCATGCTGACAAAGATTGAGCTGGTGCTGTCTCGGTGACCATATCCATGGAGCCTGCCGAAGTGTTTCCTCCTGGGCAGACCAACATGCTGGTTCTCGGTGCTTAGATAATTCTGGCAGAAGGAGATGCACTCGTAGGTTAGAAAGCCCTTAGACATGCTTGCGTCTGGACGGGCCCTGTTGCGAACATATCCTTTCATGACACCGTTCATCCTTTCGAACGGCATCATGTAGTGCATGAACGTTGGCCCGAGCTGCCTGATGTCATCAACGACATGGAGAAGGAGATGCACGCAGATATCAAAGAATGCTGGCGGGAAGTAAATCTCGAGCTCGCATAGTATCAGCACGATCTCTTCCTGTAGCCTGTCGAGCTGCTTCACGCCGATCGACTTCTTGTTGATGACGTCGAAAAAATTGCAAAGGGCAAGCAGCGTATCACGGACGTGCTCGTCCATTATCCCTCGAATCGCAGCGGGAAGTATCTGCGTCAACAGCACGTGACAGTCGTGAGACTTCATCCCGCTAAGCCTCTTCTTCGTTCCGTTCAGATATCTGCTTATCAGCCCGCGTAACCATGAGGAAATTTGACTCCTAGGAGACACATGTAGAATTGCTCGAGCTCCTCCGGACTCATAGTGAAGCACATAGCGGGAAGCACCACAGTGTTCTTCTTTACCCTTTTGCGGCGACCTTGAGTCCCTTTCGTCTGATCATCATCATCATCGTCATCGATATCGGGAGCCTAAAGATCTTTCCTGACACCAAGCCATTTCAGATCGTATCTTGCTTTCGTCCCATCCTTGGTCTTTTTCGGCATGTTGGAAAGAGTGCCAAGCAGAGCCTCAGTGACATTCTTCGTAATGTGCATCATATCGAGGCTATGTGGCGTCTTGAGGACCTTCCAGTACTCCAAGTCGTGGGAAACATACCTCGCTTTCCATATACCCAGCAGCGGATCTACCTTTGGTCGTTTCTTTCCCGGCGCGGGGCACTCCTCCCAATTTTTCAACAGCTCGTCGATTTCTCCACGGGTGATCCATGCGAAGCCACCTTCGAGCCCCTGGGTACACGGTTTTCGAAGACCCGGGATTCCTTGGTAGCTGGAGATGCGGGGTCTTATCCATGCACCTGACACATGCGCAGAATCCGTGGCCTACCTGGGCCGATACATATGAGCAACCAGGATAGTCCTGCACCGTAGTGAGCAACGCGACTCTCATGTCGAAATAATCTCCAGTGTAGGCATCCCACGTACGGGCTGGCGTCTCCCACAACGTGGCTAACTCCTCTTTCAACAGCGCGAGATACAAATGTATGTGGACTCCTGCTTGTTTCGGCTCCTGAATGAGAATACTCACGTGTATGTACCTTTGCTTCGTGCACAACCACGGGGGAAGGTTGTAAGGCCATACAAACACGGGCCAGGTGCTATGCGTGCTACTCTGGTTGCCGAACGGATTGAGTCCATCGGTGCTCATAGCGAGCCTGACGTTCCTTGCGTCGCCTCCGAAATTTCCGACGGCGTCCAACTCTTGCCACTGGCTAGCGTCTGAAGGGTGTGTAAGGATCCTGCCCTTCTCCGGATCTTCTTCGGGCTTTTCCCTTTCTGCGTGCCATTGCATGAGCTTTGCTTCCTTAGGGTCCACGAAGTACCGCTGCAGACGGGGAGTGATAGGAAAGTACCATACCACTTTTCGAGGAACTTTCTTCCCACGGCTCTTGTACCGTCCTTGGCTGCACACCGGACATGTGGTTCTGTCCTCGTACTCGCCCCGATAAATTGTGCAATCATTGATGCAGGCGTGGTATTTAACGTGCGGTAGGTCAAGAGGGCACACGACTTTCTTGGCCTCCTCGATACTTGTTGGCAATGTGTTCCCCTCGGGAAGACGCTCGTGGAAGAATTGCATGCTCTTGTTGAAGCCCGCGTTGGTCCATTTGTTTCCCGACTTCATCTCCAGAGCATCAAGCGTTACTTGCAAGCGTGTATCCTGTGGCCGGCACCCAGGATACAACGGAGTCCTCCCGTCTATCTCCATTTGCGCCAGCTTGGCTTTCTCTCTAATGGTGCTCGCCTCCTTGAGGTGCAGTTCTTGAACATGAGACTCCATCAAGGCCGACATTAGCGAGCTCTGCGGCGTGTTCGCGTCTTCTCCACCACCATCTACTCCTTCATCGTGACCATGTCCGTCGGCATCTCCTTCGTCACGATCATCTTGCCCGCCCTCGTCTTCAGGCGCAACATTTGCTGTCGGCGCTTGGTTGAAGCCTTGCATGAAACCGCGCCTGAGCAGGTGTTCCTCCAATTGTCCGGAATCAGGGTTGATCCATCTCACAAGTTTGCAACTTCGACACGGACATCGTATCTGGCGCCCGTTGCACCGACTCATTTCCGCCTTCGCTTCTTCCTTGTAGTTGTTGATTCGACTGGAGCTCATCTCGATGACTATGGTCGCCTACGCGGTATACATATAGAGTATGTGTTATTAATTAGAATTAATTAACCGCAACATGCACACACACACATACAAGCTTCTCATGCGGGAAGTCGGAAAGTCGAA
The DNA here is from genome assembly GCA_947311845.1 of Poa pratensis. Lineage (NCBI taxonomy): Eukaryota > Viridiplantae > Streptophyta > Magnoliopsida > Poales > Poaceae > Poa > Poa pratensis. Next base: position 30,948,664 of record CAMZMU010000095.1, read on the forward strand.
AATGTTTGACGAAAAAATTCGGCATGACTTCCCCTAAAAGTAGGACATATGTGGTGCAAAAATTTACCGAAATGGAAATGAATCAACATTTCGGCAAACATCCATGCACCACGCCGGCGCAAGCAACAACATGCAAAGATTCATGCAAACCACACACACAAGTTTCATGCATAGATCCGTTCAACAAATAGTTTGCTTCATGCAAACCACACACATAATCGCCCGCCGACAAGTTTCTCATGCCTTTAACAAACACCATCCAACAATACCCACCTAGTAGATCTAGATCCGTTCCCGAGACGTGACCGTGATCGATGAGAGAGAGTGTGTGGTGATGGAGGAAAAATAGTGGACAAAAAGAGAGGAGGAGAATATATATGGAGGCTTTCCCAAGCCCTCACCAATTCTATGTCAAACAAAGTAGGTTTAACAACAAATAATGGATAATAGGATGGTCAAAATGCCATGGGAGAGAGGAGGAGCTCGAGCTAGATGCATGGGGGAGAATGAAGAAGGTCACATGGGGAAAGTGGGTGTTGCCACCTTTTTGTGGATCTGGGCCAACATTCTGTGGCGCACGCAGCTCGGTGCACCACAGAATGTCACCTTTCTGTGGCGCACCGTGTCTGGTGCGCCACAGAAAGCTAACATTCTGTGGCGCATGGTGGCTGATGCGCCACAGAATGTGAACTTTCTGTGGCGCACCGGCAGCGGTGCGCCACAGAAATTGCCCAGATGGACATAGGCCCAATGATTGCACGTGGGACCCACAGGATTTCTGTGGCGCATGGACACACATGCGTCACAGAAGTCTGACTTTCTGTGGCGCATGGGTGTCCATGCGCCACAGAAAATAAACTTTCTGTGGCGCATGCGCCACAGAAATATTTCTGTGGCGCACCAATTAAGGGTGCGCCACAGACTGTCCACCTACCTATATAGGGTTTCCCTACTAGTGCGGATTTTGTCCGGGCGCTATGGCGCCCATGTACAATCCCGGGCCGTCGGTTTCAGCTATCCGACGGCCAGGATTTAGCGTTGATCCAGCGCATTTTCAACGCTAAATCCTGGCCCGGCGGCCAAGATTGCGGCTGGGCGACATAGTGCATTGTAAAGATATTAATCGATGATTGTGCGGGCTCAAGGACATAGCAATTTTTTAGGACAAGGTGGTCGTACCACCGCTCGACTAGATAGAAAAGAATTGACCCAGTTTATAAGGAAAATCGGGTCCAAAAACCATACAAACTGTACAAAAGAATCACACAGACGAATCGACCCGCCGCCCACACGGCACAAGTCAACCAAACGCCACAACACACACCACCTACTCCGAGGCCGCCGCCCCGGCGTAACAACCAGATTGACCTTCGCATTGCCCGAAAGTGATCCAGTCATGGTCGACAAACCCTCTGTCCACGCAGTTTTCATCCAGGTTGCCACCAAAACCACCTGTTCCAGGGCCGCCGCCCGGTGAAGCAACCAGATCGACCTTCGCGTTGCTCGAAGACGATCCAGTCAGGTCGACGAACCCTCTGCCCAAGCAGTCTTCATCCAGGTCGCCACCCAAACCCACACTAAACAACGGTTCTGCCTCATAGAACCGTCGTAGCGTGGGAGATCGAGGCCGCCGCCTCGACGCACCACCACCTCCCGGAGCCGCCGCCCCGACATCCACCGCCCACGACCACACGCCATTCTGCACACCCGTCGCGAAACCGTTGCACCGCGCTGGCCAAGGGCTCCAAAGCGGCGCCTCCAACAAGGTAGTGACGAGACCGTCACCGCCGCCCGCTCACGAAGGAGCAAAGGTTTTCACCCGGAGAACTTGGAACCACCACGCGTTAGACGAGGTCGAAAAGCTCCACGACGACGCAAACAAGAAAGGGAACGACGCCCGAGGGCGCCGCCGTCGTCGGCACTGACCGAAGTCCATGCGAGCTTTCGCCCGGAGTTCAACCCGACCGCAAAGCTTCGGGAGCAGCAGGATGGCATCCCGGCCATGTCGTCAACCACCGAGCTCCACCGCATGCCGCAGCAGCTGCGGCACCACCTTCCACTGCCGCTGCCAAGGCCATGCCCGCTTCAGCCGCTCCGCCGGAGTAGCCGCTATAGTCCGGGCCGCCGCCCCGGCTTCCCCGCCGCCCGGACGCCGGAGCACGGCGGCAGGAGATGCCGTCTCCTGCCTCCGCGCCGGAGTCTCCGCCACCTCCTCCTCGCAGCTCGAAACCCACGTAGCACCACCGCGCTGGACCACTCTGTGCCTCCACCTCCGCAGCCACGACCTTCATCCTCTCAGCAGCAACCAGCCCCCGCACCTCCAGGCCACGGCCAGCGCCGCGCCGCCCCGGAGGCGGCCCAGATGCAGACTCCGCTGGGAAAGGAGAGCCACGACGGTGGCCGAACGACAAGCATTGCAGAACGCGTCGAACTCCACGGGAGCCAGCAGCACACACCCGAGGTTCAGCTACGCGAACCGCAGCCCGCGAAGCCCAGAATGGGCCCGGATGGGCCCTAGTGGCCGCCGCCAGATCTAGGCCCAGCTGGGCCCAGATCGGGCCCTGCGCCTGCGGCGCCGCCGCCATCTCCACGTTGCCGCCTCCACCGCCACACGAGGCGCCAGACGAACGCCGTCGACCGAAACCTCCGCCACGCCCCGCCTCCACTGCCTCACGACGCACCAGAGAAGCGCCGCCCGCGCCACGGATAGGGCCCAACACACCCGCCTGCCACCACGCCTCAACGCCTCGCTGTAGTTCTCCGCCACCACGGGCCGGACCACAGCAGCAACACACCAGAGCAGCCAGCCAAGCCGGAGCCTGCTCGCCGCCGGGGCTGCCTTCTCGCGCTGCCGGGAATTGCCAACGCGTCCACCGCGAGCTCTCCCTACCACCATTTTGGTGGCGGGAGCCGTCGCCACCGCTTCGAGGCCAGCGGCAGCGGCGGAGACGGGGATGCAGATGGGGGGGCGGCGGCGCCGGCGGCGCGCTAGGGTTCCCCCGAGTCGCCCAGAGCGGACGACGCGAGGGGCGGGGCAAACAAATCCGTATTGGCCAAGGACATAGCAATCACACCTAAAGAATGGTACTCTTAGTAGTATTAGAGATTGCTGAATAGTTCACTGATAGTTGAGCAGATAGTATACTATAAAGATAAGAGATACATGCCCTTTGAATTCTGGCATAGTTCGCTCACTGGCTTGGTCATCCACCTCAAGTCCCGGACCTAGGTGAAATAATATCCTTAGATAAAGTATACTAGACTGGAAAGGACATGTCACATTGAAAATAAATTGCAGCACATGTACCTCAAGGGAGGCCGTGTCTAGATAATCTTCAAAAGATACCACCACTGCGTTTATCCACCGGGTTGAACATGAGGCATGAGGTCTTTCGAGGAAAAAGTCCCACGCTATTTAAAACAATAAAATAATACTTATACATAAGGATGTATTGTTCCGAATTTCTTGTTCATTTTTTGATAGTTTTTGGGAGGTAAAGAAGTGAGAACCTAGACACTGGTGCAGACTTAGACCTGGTATCCCAAATGGTCACGTCTTGAAAGAGGTTGATCCTACAACTTTGGGCAACAGTGGACTCCAGAAGATATAGTAATGACATCCCCATCTGTAGATTCCGTTTGCAAAAAATAATTGTAAAACCGAAAAGCCTACAAGAAAAAAGAAAGAGAATTCCTGGTTCCCCTACATACTATGTTTCTTAGTTTTTTGCACTTTTGTCTTTTTCCTCTTCTTCACGTGACTGACATATATCTCAACGCCATTCTACAAATTTTGAAGTGGACTCACGACATTTTTATTAGAATAACAAGATTGTTAAGCTATGTACTACAAGGGAACCAACTGGGACCAAATTGTCCCTAAATACAAAAGATTCAACAAAAAATGATGATATTAATCTTTTTTCGAGAAGACTGTCAACATTAAACAAAGAGGTACCAAAAATAACACTCGGCATAGAACCGGTCCAAACAAAATTTGTACCCAGGGTGAACATTCATATTAAACTTTTATACTTATTTTTAGCATATTATAGTATTAGTTTGTATAATTGTGTATTTTTATTTGGCATTGTTAAACATATAATATTGTTAAATGTTAGTTGTAGCATTTATTTTCTGTAGTCGTAATGTATATAGTTGAAAAAATACATTTGCATTATGCTAGATTTTAATTATATTTTGTATTATAGTTTCCTTCATCACTTAATTTCCAGTAAATATATACTATATCTCGTATACATATATATATGGCAAAGATATATAAAGCACATGGTCTACCAAATATCTCAATAGATGTTTTTTGTGTATGATTAGGTAGTATATTTATAGAAACTTTAGAGTATAAATTGAACATTGTAATGTTTGTTTACACCTATTTCTATGGTCAAATATTTCTTGAGAGTTACCATGCATACACTAGTGAGTTGACAACATGTACATGATGCGTACTTGGTATTATTATTACCCCTAATAGTAATCAGAGATAAATAAATTAATTTAATAGATCACACTACGTTCACATAAATATAATTTGATTGTTTGATACTCATCCGCAATATGCTCAGTATGATTTGTTCTATACAAATGCTCGTGCAGGTTTTTCAGATAAATATTTGTGCACATAATTGGCACATATTTCAGTTTATATAAAATGTAGAACTTTCAATGGAGCGCGACTATCTACCTAACTAAACTCGTGGTTGTTGATTCGATTGCTTTGTTTCTACATATGTGGTTTTTACACAGTATTGGTCGGTTATGTGAACTTGCTGCCGCCAATTTTGTTTTTTATAAATATTCAATAGCCTTTTGCATAATAGATAACATTTAAACGGTTCTCAATAAAGTTATATTTTGGCCGTCCTTCTGTCGGCCCAGGGCAGTTGCACCATTTTGCCCGGCCTATGGCCGGCATTGGAAACGAGTTACATATATGCATAGTCTTTCTTTTTGACATGGAAATGGAGTTCCTTAACAAGAGTGCACATCAATATCGTTGGCCACTAAATTAGGTACAAAGTATGGTGAAACATCTGCCCATCCGACACACTTTGCCTGAGAGCCAAATTTAGCTAGACAGTGCGCTACTTTATTGTAGACCCGAAGCCAATAGCTAAAACTAAAGGACTCAAACGATGCAATGCATAAGCTCATAATGTTGCGAAGCAGAACCCCAACTTAAGACAGGTCATGGCTAGATGAATTCAGAGCATTTATCAGGGTGAGTGAATCTGATTTAAAGACAACTCGGTTCAGTCCCAAAGACACAAATCCTTCCACACCGCCGACGCACACCTCTGTCTCGGTCTGAAGAGCACTACACAGGTGTCTCAGTTTGTCTGTTGTTGCGGCGACGAACTCGCCATCGTGATTCCTTACTACAAAACCCCATACACCTGAAGCTTTTTGCTCCCAGTTGGCTGCATATGTATTCACTTTGACATGGTTCCTTTCAGGCTTATGCCAGCTGCTACTACTAGCATCCGTATGTCCCAATGGTTCCTCCCCACCTCTCCATGAATCACATTGGTTGGCCAGAACTCTAAAGCATGTTTCTGAATCACCCTGCACACATCCAAAGTTGTTCTCTCCATCTCCCATGCATTAATCTTGTTTCTCGTGGTCCACAAGTCCCAAAGAGGCACATATATCAACAGTTTCTTCTTAGTTGGCAAAGCTAGGACGTCTTCCATCAAGATCACTAGGTTTGGTGCATCCAGCAACTTCAGCCGAATGTCCTCTAGTAACATTTTTCTCCATACTTACCGAACCTTTTTAAACTTAAGGAAAATATGCCCACCATCATCATCTAATATGTAGCACAAAATCTTCACAAGAAGATGCGTATTTTACCCAGCAACTGGAGCTTCCAGATCCTGCTCCATAGGGGGATCGATCTGAAGGGGAAGCAGAGGAGGTTGCATCCCTCTGTAACTGGCTGTCCTAGGTTCTCACTCGTAACTGATAGCAGGACTTGACTGAGAACATGCCCTTCTTGTCAAAATGTCATGCCACTGTATCTGCTGTCGGAGAGGAATTGATAAGATTTCTTTAGCATCAGATGGAATGAACAGGTTCCTGACCGTGTCCTCATCCCACTGACACGTTAATGGATCAATCAGATCACAACACTAAGGTCCTCTCGATTTCATCAGGTGTGTTGACTCTCCTCGATTGACCCTGCATGATCCATGGGTCGGAGAAAACCTCAATCTCCTCTCAAGTCCCAACTCACCACACTATGCCCTCCTTCAAAATATCAAGTCCCCTCAGAATGCTACGCCACGTATATGAAATTCCAGGCTTCACCACAGCTTGAAGAATGGAGGTCTCGAGAAATACATGGCTTTAAGAACCTTGCAACATAGTGAGTCTGGGTTTTGTAACATTCTCCAACTCTGACGAGCTAGCATGGCTAGATTAAAAATATGTAGATCACGGAAGCCCATGCCTCCATCTTGTTTTGCTCTGATCATTTGGGTTTGAAGACTAGACAATGGAGAGTTCTATAGAATTTTAAATTTGAGAACCTTTTCTTGTAGAGGTAGTTCGGATTTGGATGTAGTGGATTCTTTTGCATTCTATTATGGAGGATACTTCTCAATTCTCATTATGGATTGTGCTCAAACTTCTTGCTATAGTTCCTTTGTTTGATCTGGTGTATCAAATTGTTGTGCTAAAATCATGTGAACGAAGTGGCCCGAAGGCTCGAGCACGCTTTGCAGGTCAACTTCCTCCATCCGTTCAAGGATGGACGGTCAGGATTCACCGACGTCACCTGACCTAGAACCTCACTAAACCCCACAGCAGCCGCGTCGGCGAGCACCATCGCCATGGCCGCCGCCGCTCCTCCTCCTCCGGCGACCGCGCGGACCGGCGGCAGTGGCGGTACACGTGGGAGACCCTGGCGCACCTCCCGCTCCTGCGCCTCTACCTCTCCCACCCGGCCCTCTCGCCGCCGCGCTCTCCGGCCTCCGCGCCGACCTCCGCCTCGAATCCTCCCTCCTCCTCCTCTCCTTTCCCTCTCCGGGGCGGGCCCCGTCTCCCTCAGGGTCCCCGTGCCGAGGGTGCTCGTCGACCCGTCCGCCCCGCCCGAGTGCCGCGCCGCGGGGGACCACATCGAGGTCCGCCTCACCCTCGTCCTCCCCGTCGACCACCCCCTCGTCGCCGCCGCCTTCCCGGCGCCGACCCGCCCGCGCCCCTGTCCCTCCGCGACGGTGAGCTTCCAGTGACTTGTATCTCCCTTCGAAGTTAGGCTAGCTTTAATTTTCCCAATTGCCGCCTGAAGTGATTTTGTATGAAATTTAGCTCAGTTTGTTGGTCCAGTTGGGATTGAGTGTTTAATGAATCAGTAATTACTAAGAGACGACCTTAGCCCCTCATATTTTAGTGAATGCTATAATCTGATTTCTACTTTCAAATGCTCGTGAAATGTTCGTCGATTACCTTCGTTTTGTACCTCCCCATTTCAGATGAATTTGTAATCTGAGTGGTTCGTTTTCATGGGATAAGCAGATTTGAAGAGTCTATCTTCTGGAGATGTCCATTTGTATTGCAAAACATGCTCAGCAAGATTGACAAAGCAGCCACTAAGGTACACATATGGAAACTTTGCACCTTGCATTCTTCAGTTACACATGCCACTTCTTTAAAATAAATATATTTTCACAAATGGAACCTACTCAAATCAAATTGCTGACACTCGGTACCTCATAGGTAGCAATGTCCAAAGCCACGACGTTCCATTTTGTAGTGTTTAGACGCAGTCTGCATGTTTATTACATCAACTCTTTGCAGAAACCGGAATGATACTAATATCTAGCGTCTAAGGGGTTTCTTGATCAAGCTAAACAAATTTTCATTGTTCATATCTCCTGCACAACCTGTTCTTTTCACATGTAATTAGTAGGTGATTCAGAGATGCCTTGCACTTTCAGATCATCTCCCTTGTTTTTGAATTTGAGATAACTCACTATTGGATGATGGATCTGCTCATCAATGATTGCATCATAAATGTTTACAAAGTTTTTTTCAAATTTAAATGTCCTAAAGAAGCACTATAAGTGTCTGACAAGCAACCTGGTCGGTTGTAAAGGAAGTGTTTGTTGTTTATGGTGTACACTTATGTTCTGGTGTGCCTTAGAAGATGTATTATCTGCTAAGACATGATTTCTAAAATCGTAAGTTCTAAATAATAGCTGCGAACTAGTGATCACTAACCCTAAGAGTATTTTATTGCATTTTAAGCATTAAATTATGACTCACAGCTATCGGCTTACTCATCAGCTATTCAGCTGGTGCTGTCTACAGCTCATGGTTGCTAATAGTTTGTACTGGTCTTGAAAACTGGGTGCTAATAGTTTATACTGGACTTGAATCTTATCTTGTTGGTGAGTCTCACGATTACATATATGTGCGCAGATGGAACCTAGTCAAATCAAATTGCTGACGTTCAGTACATCATAGTTAGCAATATCCACAACCACGTCGTTCTGTATTTTTGGTGTGTTATGCAAGAATCATGATCTTTAATCAAAATGCATTTTTATTACATCAACTGGAATGATACTAATATATAGTGTAAACTGCAATTGGAGGTTTGTTGATCAAGATAAGCAAATTTTGATTGTACATGTTTCCAGCACAACCTATTCTCTTCACATGCATTTGGTAAGTAGTTCAGAATGCCTTGCACTTTCATATCATCTCCCTTGGTTTTAAATTGGAGGGAACCTAATATAGGGCGATGGTTCTGCTCATCAATCATCATAGACGTTTACAAAGTTGTATTGGAATGTAAATGTCCTAAAGAAGCAGTAACATTTCTGAATTTGTCTAAGGGGCAGCATTGTCAGCGCTAAGTTAAGTGCTTGTTGTTTATGGAGTAGTCTTGTGTTCTGGTGTCACTTGGAATATGATTTGTAGAATCCTAACTTCTATAAAGTAATAATACCTGCTATCCTCAGATCACTGACCCTAAAAGTTTCTCATCGCATTTAAGCATTAGGTTATTACTCAAAGCTATCTGCGTACTCATGAGCTGGTGCGATCTGCAGCTCATGGGTGCTAAATTGCTCATAGTTTGTACTGGGCTTGAAACTAGGCGCACAACTTATGTTTCAGTATTATTATGATCCAACAGCTTCCTATGTACGTTATCTTGTTGGTGAGTCTCACGATTAAGATAACCACTTTTCAGGGACATTGTGGAAATGCCATCCTTAAATTGGGAGGATGTGGCTGACAACTGGTTTGGTGGATGTTGCACATCATTTGGAGGGGCAAGTGAAAAGTTAGTATCAAAGTATATCAATGCTTATGGTCGCCTGGAGGGAACAACTCTACTAGATGCTACCTCCATTATTATAGAAAAAGATTATCTTGAGGGCGACTTAGTCTCCAGAATAGATAATTTAGTGCCCAGTATTGATTTTGTTGCACTACAAGAAGCTATGTCTAATGTTACTCTAGAAAGTGATCATGCTACCAATAAGATAAAATCAAATAATTTAGAAGAGGAGGCATGCCACAAAAAGGAAGATGGCTCTAGGCATGTGCAACCTCCCGTTCTTTTCGAAGAGGTTCCTTGTATTGATAATACCGAAAAAACTACAGAAAACAATGGAGGCACTCCTTTGAGTGATCATTGCGGTACTATCCAACTGAACAATGGTGTTGATGTGAACTCTGAGAAGTCTGCAAGTGACTGTTTTGTTGAGAACTTGGAGCAAACTTCTCAAGAGGCTGATTTGTTTCTGGTAGATCCATGCAGTTGCTGCTGTGGCAGTGGAGATAGTGGAAATACTGAAAATAAGACTTCAGAAATATCCTCTAGGAACTCAAAGGTGCAGACTACATTGGAGAACGAAAGAGATTACAAATTAACAAAAAGTATCTCTCTTGGTAGTAGCTTTATTGTTAAAGAATCAAACCTTATGAAAGATGTGAACTGGGTTGAACTTCTATGTTCCAATTGCTCGTCACCTCTTGGGTCATACCCTTCACAATGTTCAAATGCTCCGTCCGATGGACGTGTACGGCTATTCAAGTGCTACACAGCCTCAGGCCTTCCTATTAGGGGTCCTCATGATGTGTTCAGGTTAGTATATGTGCTTCTCACTTGTTTTGAGATAACTAGTGTACCACTCCTAAAGATTAGAAAAAGGCAGTTAAATCACAACTATAGAGATGATGTTCCTTTTAACTCTGTGAGTGGCTATTCTGCATTGGCTTGGTGCTTATAAGCTGATTTCATCACTAACATGGACACACGTTATCTATGTGCAGGGGACATACATTGGGAAAACTTTTTGTTAATTTGTTGCTTGAAATTGCTGAAGATGAAATATCTTTTCGTACTGTAGTGAGAGACTTGAAAACCAAAAGGCCCATGCTGCAAATAGTCCTCCTTAGTTCAAGAACATGGCTGTGTTCTGATTACTGCTATGAAAATGATATGGATGGTTTTCTCGAAAAAAATGATATGGATGGTTCTCATGGGATGGCACATCTGCAGCCTACGGTTAAGCTCCTGTATTCTAACTGCAGTAATGCCTCAGAAGCAGACTTAAGGTATGGTAAACGCTGAACCTACACCTAGTGTTTTTGTCGACAGAAAGTATACTGATGTTTACCATCATATAATACTGTCTAAAGCCTTAAGTGTACGTCAATATCAATTTTCACAGCTGTATTTCTTGCAAGTCTGCCGTGTGCAAATTCACAAGGGCAATATGCCATGTTCATTTCCTTCCTGTTTTGCTGTCATCTTGTCTCATCTTCTATGGTTTCCATTATGCAGGACGGTAGAGGAGTGGTCATCCAAATATCGGGCCGAACAGTTATACATGATGGAGCGCCAGATAGATGAACTTGCTGAATGCCTTAGCTCAGCTATGGACGAGTTCCCACTTTCTTGCTCGTCTCTTGAAGGAATGTCTCTTTCATGCCTGGAGCGTTGACTTGAGTTCAAGATAATAGTAGTTTATTCATGATGCTCCAAGCCCCGTCAGATCATTGCATCATGCATATCTGGTGGAGACTCCCATCACATATACCAAGTGGTGTTCCTACCCATCTCAGTTTAGTAGTCGTTCAGCGAGCTGGCCATCTCATCTGTACACTTCAAGACTTCTGGACTCCCCTGCTATCTCAGCTGAGTGGCATTCAAAGTTCTTAATCAGCTGGCTTTTGGTGATAGGGAATTCAGCCTTCTTGTCATCTATTCTAAGCAGTATTTTGGCACCTTGTTGTAGCTCTAACAGAGTTAATGATGAACCCACTAACCTGCCTGTATTCTGTATTCTGGTACGTTGCTAGATTTAATCTTTGAAATGCATTTATCGAGAGATCTCTTAAGTGATGCATTATATTTCTTCGACTCTTATAGCCTGGTGCAAATTAAGCATCCTTGTAACATAACTGCAGACTAGTCATAGTCTCTGCTGATGTCTGAAACCCAAATACACCTTTTATGATCCATCGATGCATATTGTTTTTATATATTTGTATTGAGAATGCTGCTTGCAACTTGCAAGATTTGTAGTGCCTGGTTACATTCATCAGATAGTCTGACATACTAGAGCAACTAGCAGGCACAAAAATATGAATGGTTTGGTATATAGCTAAAGGAAACAGTGCTGGAACAAGTGTACAACCGTTGTCACCTGTGATAGGAGAGTACTTGGTTTGCCCCCCTATGTAACATAACATCAACCCTATAGATTCCTCGGCCCAGATTGTCACATGCATGTGCTCATCTTGTTTCTCTTTTCAAAAGAACCATCTCATATTGGTTTGTGTTTGACTGTATGATTCAGCTCCACAAAATACAGTATCGCATTTGATCATATAAATCACGTACTTTTGCGCAATTCGTCCAATATTTTGCCATATTGATCCTGATGGTATATCAAACTCCCTTGTTTATGCATTGAGCATGCCTAGATGAAAATAACCCAACCCAGCATGTGATAAATGAGGTGACTGTACATGCAAACTCTCATGGGATCTGTACGTGCGTGTGCCCCCATGTTTTGTCTACTTCACTGCTGTTTCAGAACATGTGCACGCACCACAGCATCGGACATGATTTGCATAGACCTTTTTCAAGAATCATGAAAGAGGCATGGAAAGGGCTCATGATTTATCAAGTGTTGTTGCAGAAATGGCAAAGCACAGTAGGGCCATGCACGGGAGGGTGAATGACCTACCTATGGAAGACATGTCATATTCTCTTAATAGCTGGAATGAAAAGACTACACTGGATCTTGCATTGCTTCCTGATGGTGATGGATGCAACTCCTTGATGATGATGAATGCAAAAGGAGGTATTGTTACACATGAACATAGTTAGGCATCATATTAATTGCATGTCCAATAGTTATGATGGTAACTACAGTAATCAGAGTGAACTTAGGAATAAATACAAAGCAAAGAGACAACAACTTGTCCTTCAGTAGTACGGTGGTACTAGTTGAGTATTGATAGATCAAACTTAGGTATATAGACTTTCTATCATTTTATAATGCTCACATACAACGGGGATTGAGCCTTTTTTAAATTTTACCCATCACGTTCGGCCAACTCATGCATGTATTTCAACAATGCTTGGGTTTTGTTCTTGTCGCTTTCATCTAACATCTTACAAAGTAGTACTAATTAGCTTTTTTTAATTATACCCATCATGTTCGGCCAACTCATCAAGTATTTCAACAATGTTTGGGTTTCGGTCTTGTCGCTTTCATCTAACATCTTACATAGTACTAAATAAGATGCAATGATTCCGATGATATGCATCTTAGTTTGGTGCTCAGCAAGCTCCCCCTATCCCTTTCATTTATGGCATCCAATCCAATAATTAGATCACCATTTTAGTACACCAGCCACGACAAAGGTTGGTGTCTTGTTACATCAACAACATACACTAAATAGTCTGATAAAAACACACTAAATAATACTCATTCTTGTTGTGTACTTTAGGAAAAGACACGATGGGGCAATTGATTTTACATGTAAGACTATAATGGCAGACATAATAAAGTGGAGCTAGTCCCCCTAATCATCTCCAGTACCCTTAAACTGGAGCTTTCATCTTTTGGACACATACCCAAACCCAACCCTGATCTGTAATGCAAACTGATCAACCAAACCCTAGCTTTATCTGCAACAGGATCTGCAATATGGTAGATAACATAGAATTTACCGGTTATTTTTTACCTTCAAAATCTGATTGAGTGCCTACTTTAAGGTTGACTGTTCACAGGATGAACTATCTTCCTTTATCCATTGTGCAAACAGAAGATCAGACAAAAATTTACACAAGCACCCTGATCATCTATTTGCTCTCATCATCAAACTGTGGCCGCATGCCTGCAGCAGAAGGAGTAGCTTTACAAGAGTAACTAGTACTACCTTTTTCACTCTGCAGGTCAAACCAGGGGAAGCGGTATGAACTTGCCTTTGGACAATGTGGTGGCCCAGACATAGAGGGATCCAAGGGAGAAAAGGATAGCACTGACTGACCATGTCCTAGTGGAGCCGTTACACTAGTATCTGAATTCTATATTGGTTGGACAGGTTATCCATCCATGATCCATCTATTTGCTCTGCTCATCAAACTGTGGCTGCATGCATGCAGCAGCATCTGAGACTTGAACTCTTGGTATTTAAAAGATTAGAACATTCTATCACAGTGCCAGCATTGGGATACCTGCTGAAGCTAGTCTACACTACATGGGAATTGGTGCTGATCTGATCTGATCTTCAAAGATAGTAATTAGAATAAAAGAAAGAAGTTGGTAGCATGCATGTGCATCCATATGTTTGTCTCGTTGACTTGTGCATCTTTTTGGTGGCCTTTTGAGCGTTTTGAATTTTGCTAGTATATGATTTTATCTAATTGATTAGAACTCCACACATCTGACCAAAATCGAATGGATACATCCTATAGTAAGGAGAACTTGCTATAAATGATGGCAAATTATATTGTTTGAAATTGCCAGCATGGATTATTTTTTCTTGAATCAATATGGTACTCGAAATAGCCAGCAAATTTTATCAACATGTTTGTTGTGTTGACTTCTGCATATATTTGGTAGCCTTGTTGAGCGTTTGGATTTTGGTATATGATTTTATCTTATCAATTAGAACTCCACATCTGACCGAAATCGAATGTATGGATGAATACATCATGCATCCTATAGTATGATGAACTTGCTATAAATGGTGACACAATAAGGCTTGTATTGTTTGAAATAGCCAGCATGAATCATTGCTCTTTTTAATGAGTTAATAAATTGTGTACGTACAAAAGAGTAAGTCACCCTTTTTCTTTTGTAAAACATGCAAATGACTTGGCAACATGCATCTTTGTTTAGATTAATTAGTACTTGAAACTGGGATCGTACCTTAACATTATGTTCCCTTCTCAAAGCTCAAGAAAGCAACCCACTTTAGCGAAAAACCTACTGATTATGTTATCAACTAAAGGTGTCGGGCAGGTTTCCGGGGATTTAATTGATCTTCTGTTTAGAAGTCAGTGTTTCAAATTTTGGCGGGCTTGGAGGTTGCTATGTAGAGGTATCAGGTATGGACATGTGCGTAGAAATGCTAGAAACTTCAAAACATTTCTATAATAAGTAAAACTACATGTGGAGTTTTTACATCTCCAAATTTTACCACTTGACGGATTGTAGTTAGTTCAGCGACATACAATAGTCTTGAAACAAATTATTACTATGAAAACATGTAGACACTCATGAAAATAAAAATATCGATGTGTTCTGTCTTCTTCCACAGAATTTCACAATGAAACTCGGTCCAACATAAAAGGGTACACCATCTGCCAAATAACAGGAAAAACCCACTTCGTTCCAAATTAGAAAGATTATAGGCGAAGCAGACTAATCGTCAACACCAAATGGCTGAGAGACAAAGTACATTCATCCATCTCGATTACTTTCAATGACAGGAAAAAAAGTTCAATCCAATGAGAATGCGATTTTTTACAGATACACTAACAGGATCGCGTTCTCCTTTTTTTTGGAACTGGACTGGTCACTCGTGCTAGCATTACACGTACGAATCGATCAGTTGGCCTGGGCGACCCGGCCGACGACAGCGAACACGGAGTCCAGGTCCGCCGGTACGCGGTAGTACTCCGTCACCTCGCCGTCGTCGCGGTTGCACCGGCGGTCGGCGACGATCACCACCGCCGCCGTCCTGGCCTTCTTTGGCGCCGGCGGGCACGTTGCCGCCTCCGCCGGTATCCTGCAGCCTTCCCCTCTCGGCGTCGTCACCTCCTCCTCTTCTTCTTCCTCCTCTTCCCCTCTCGCGCGGCCGCCGTTGCCGTTGCCGTCGCCGTGTCGTCGTCGGCCGACCTTGACAGGCCTGATCAGCGGCAGGGCGATCCAGACCGCCGCTGCTGCCGTGTTGTTCTTCCTTCCGACGCCCGCTGCCTGGTCGTCGTCGTTGCCGGCGGCTTCCACTCGCATATTGCCGCCATGGTGGCGTTGCAGCTGAAGCTTCTCCATCTCTTGCAACCCCATGAGTCCAACGACAAGAGAGTGGAGAAATAGGAAGAACGAAAGGCAGCTATGAAATAAGTGAAGTCGGGCTTTTGTGAAAGCGAGGAGAGGTTGCTTGAAATATATAATGGCGACAGGGGAAGGGTGAAGGGCTTTGGTAGGGGTGGTTGGGTCGGGTCATCCGGAAGGACGGTAGCTGCTAGCTGGGGTAGATACAGTTTTGGTCGCTTCTTGTTTGATGGTAGCACGGTGCATGAGGTTGGAGATGTAAAAACAGAGGACATCCTAGAAATGCTTTTCTACCTGCGTCCGGCGATGGTACCTACCCGAGTCGTTTCACAATGATGCATACAACTTAGTAGAAGTTTTATACATGGTACATGTTGCGGACTCAAAATAACAATGTTTCATGGAGGTTACATTTTTTTTTGAACAGGGGCAATTTTATTTTTGTGTGCCTCATCTCATTGATTTTTGCAATGCTGGTACTGGTACTAATGCCATCACGGCCCATATCATGGACTGGAAGGCCCACTGAGCACGTTAATACCACACGGCCCAAGTTTAAATGTCACTTGCTAACTCACCCCTCTCATTCCCTCAAAAAAAAAAAAAAAACTGACCCCTCGCATGTATCATCTCACTATTCCTATCCATCAATCCACACAAACTTCTCGAAGACCTGAAAAATTGCAGCCCTTTTTATCGGAGGAACAAAAATTCAATACCTAATCATGGAAGTTTTTTAGATAATTTTGTTTGCGGGTGAACTTCGGTATTTTATTCCATCACAATAGAGTTACAATCAGCTAACACAACCTGTTCAACAAAATCTGGTGTATGGCACACCACGCAAGCGGTGCTCCCCCAGTTCTTCCAAAGTTAGCTTTTTTTTTTTTGAGAATTTCTTCCAAAGTTAGCTAAACAATGAGCAACTCTATTTTGTTCCCTAGAAATTTTCATAAAACTAAAATCCCGAAGACCAAGTAGGCGCCACGTCAGCTAGCAGATGACAATAGACTGAATGACAACGGGCGTGTCGCACCACTCCAGTGCTAGAGCTATCCCTTCCATGATCCCTCACTTCCTGCCTCCATAACATCATTAAAGTGGGGCAAGAATCTATATGCGGCAAATATTACTGCACCATTTGAGTTCCTGAGAATCATACCAGTACCACCATTTTCTTCGGCATTGAATGATCCATCCACCGATAGCGCTGAAACGTCAGGCCTAGGATTTGGCCAGACCATGTTGACTTCCTTTATAACACTGCAAGATGGTTTCGGTAGTGTCACACACGGATCTTTCCCTTTGATTATTTCCGACATGGACTATTGTCATAATTGGAACAGTGTATCAAAGTAACTACAAAGATATCTCTTGGTTATACTCGGCGGAGGAATCGACTTAGCATGGGTTAAATCATTCCGTAGCTGCCAAATCCTCCACATCATCATGACGATCATACTCCTCATTTGTTTCGACTGTGTATCAAGAAGATCGAACAACCATTCAGATCCGGTATCCCTCACTGTTTCCTTTGCTAGGATCATCCACAGTTCATTGAGAGTGAATATTCCGCAACTAGTTGCGCACGCAACCCATTACCAGATGTACTACTTTCAAGTTTCAAAAAAATGTGAAATAAATCATGGACATTCGTTATGTTGTTTCTAGTGCATCCACAAAGTTTCATCCCAAAATATTACCATATATGTCCTATGCAAAAAAGAGAAAACACAAGTAAATAGTATCATGTACTATTCACATGTCATTTGTCTTTTTATACAGGCCACATATTGTCCAATTTTTTTATGAAAATTTGTGGATACCTTGAGAAACAACATAGTCAATGTCCATGATTTATTTCATATTTTTTAGATACTTGAAAGTGTGACATGCAGAAATTGTTGCGGGTGCAACTAGTTGCAAAGTTTAGTTTCCACACATTTCACACATACGGTCCCAATTCCCAAATTGCTGCTAAAGAGAGGTTAATTTTTTTTTTCTGCTACATGTGTGCATGCTACTAAGGCATGAAACGTGTGCATGCTACTAAGGCATGAAACGAGTCCTCCTCAGTGATACCACATAGATGACATGTGCTCAGGACGTCCAAACGACGCTGGTTCATGCTCACCCATCAATCTGCTGCCGGTAGCATCTTGATCTGCTTAGAGCATCTCTAGCAGAGCGCTCAAAACTGGTCAAACCTGTAAGTTTACAGTTTTTGCTAAAAAAGTCTCGAATAGAACCCGTAAAACTGGTCAAACCCGTAAAAGTTTTAAGGGCGCCCGTGAATTCCTAGCCCAGACTTGGAAACATGGAGATTTGGAGGCAATTTGAGGGTGCGTTTGAGGGTGCCTGGAAACTGGTCAACGCTCATGAGATAGGATCCCCACCATGCGTCCCCATCCTATGGCCGCCGTTCACCGGCCAGACTCCGTCGACGGCGCACGGGCGGCGGCCGTGCTTCCGTCCTGGACGCTTGGGGTGCTTCGTGCGAGCCGTCCTCGACACCGGCAGCTCCGTATTTGGCCGGTTCGTGCACTGTCCGCTGGCTTCGTAGACGTGAGCTAGCTAACCATGGAACGAGCTAGCTGGCTTCTCTACGATCGATTCGATCGGCCACCGATGCTTCGTATGAAAGACCTAGCTCGTAATCTACAATTGGTCGGCGGCGCGTGAGGTCAGCCAGCCGGCGGTGCTTCGTAGGAAAGACCTAGCACAACTACAATCGATTCATTCCTAGTAGGTAGCTAGCTCAACTAGCTAGCTCCTTGAACGATCGAGTAGCGACGGGAGCTAGCTAGCTCCTGGATTGATCGATTCGTCGCTTGGGCTAGAGGAAGAAGAAGATGTGGGGAAAACAAATAAGGGAATATTCTGTTTTAAGGTTCGTTTATAAGGTTTATGTTCTGTCGCGACCATTTTTTGCACAAAAAACACGCGTTCCGTGACCCTTAAAACTGTTTTGCGGGTTCGCGTTTTGCGGACTAGAGATGCTCTTAGTGTCACTTCTTCGGTTAATGATGGTGATGCAGACTCCATCGTTTGTTGGACGTGCTGAGATGGATCGATCGTTCAGGTGCATATGCATTCGCCTGTACACCGACTGTTATATTTGGCTTTTGCAAATATATACATAGATATGATATATAATGTCAAATCACAATCGGTGTTCAAATATTGATTTTAAAAGTTTCAGACACCTAATCGCACCGGTGGTGGGATCCAGGAGAAATTTCGCGCCATGGCCAGCGACAGCTCAACCACGAGACGAGAGACCGCTCGTAAAAAGTTTTGCAGCCGACCTGTCCACATTCTTGCCATTTGGCGTCCGGTTCATGTTTTGTAGCGCTACAGCGTGCGGCACATCTATGAGCTGTATGGGCCGGCCCATCTGAGGGCCCCGCCTCGTTGATTATAAGGATTTTAATAGAAACTAGCTAAATGCCCGTGCGTTGCTACGGAGAAATTTTTAACAAATAAGCAATCGCAACCGATACAGATGTTAAATCTATATGCATTGATTAGACTTCAGCCTTGGTTGCACTCATCTCTTGCTCAACCTTGATATATATTTCCAATTGTTTCGCCTGCCATACGTCAAATATACCTCAAATCGATGTCATAAATGAATTAATGGCCAACATGAATAAGCAAAGTCGGAGAACGGAGCTAGGATTTCACCATCAGGGAGTCGAACAGATAAAGGTCATATGTGTGTGAGATAATGTGCGTTTTTTGTTTTTTGAAGAAAAAAATGTGTAGACAAACATCACTATATACGTAGTCTCGCTATATTTTTTTTATCAAAACATAGCAGTATTGTTTGCCAAAAATAAAAAAAATCTTAATTTTTAAATTAGGCCTCCGACTAAAATGATTATTGAATTATTTGATTACCACGTTGCAAGTGGCCGCCGTACCAATTTAAGTCACAAATCAATCCTATGTTAAGATAATCAAGGATACAATCCAATTAGAGGGGTATAAACTACATTTAATTGAACTACAGAGATGGTAAACTACCTTTCTTGAGTTGTCAAAAAAAGAAGGATAAACTACCTTTCTTTCTCGCATCGTTGTTGGTCATGCTCAACCGCGTCCGGCCATGCGCCCATTCAGCCAGGCTATGGATTGCTGCTCCTTGCTCACCTCTCGTCATATTGTTTTCTGTTTCGATCGGAGCCTAGGCCGGCCGGTAGCCGTACCTCCTACAAGTTCAGAGTTAGCAAAGTTACCACACTGCCTGAAAGGATGACAGACATCTTCTGTCATGAGGTAGGTTGCCAGGAAACCGCACCAAAATGAAGTTCCCGAAGGAGCAGCCGCTTGCCTCTTAATTATTATCTTCAGCAAACAGAGACTTGGGAGTGGCTGAACCAAAGTCAAGCTTCCGACAAATGCTTGGGCTGAGCTTCAGCATTTTCAGAGATAGCTTCAAAGGAGCAGCTGGACAGGTGTCTGCAATGCCAGTGAGACGAGGCTGTGATTCAGGAGTTTTATAGCTTTCAGGAGGTGGGCTGGCATATATCAGATCCTCCCTGTCTTGGGTTGCCTCCAGCGCTTGATTTGAGAATATCAAATCAAGGAACATCTTGCGGATCCCTTGGAGATACAGATCTTCCTCCTCAGAATCATCAAATTCATAACTGATCAAAAGGATCAAAGATCAAAGATGTTTCCACGTGGTGTTTGACAACCCAATGGAAGACTTTCATCTGGATCCTTGCAAGAGATCGACAGTGTGACGCCATTAAGAGTAATGGCCTCAGCAACATCATCCTTGTTACTCTCAAGATCACAAACGGTACCAAGGGAGTCTATATCCTCCTTATTTCCCAATGGAACTTGCAGACAAACTTCTTCACTCACACTTTTTCCACATCTTGTACAGCTAGGGAATCACATTCCACCACTTCTGAAGTTTTAGTATCACTATTATCCAACACTCCGTGACCTACTGGGAGTAATGTGGCCTCAACACCCATCATATTTCTGAAAATAAATTTACTCCCAAACAAAGTTTTCACTGCCTCAGACTTCAGGATCAAAACCTGCAAAAAAAAAGGTTAACAGAAAGGTAAATATCATAAATTATTCAGTAAAAAATTATATTACAGACCTGCATCTACCCAAAAACAAGTGCAAAAGGGTCATGCAACTGGGTAGACTATTTTACAGTAAACTTTTTTCAGAATATACATTTGGAACAGTGTACTTTACCAACGATAACAGCCTATCATGCAGAACAAAATTAAGCTTATATGCAGTTACGAGCCTACGAATCAGGCATTCCAGAATCCAGATTGAAGATATCTATGCCCCACATACATAGGTTAAACAATTGGACATTATGTTGCAACATCCAGTTGACCACAGTTACAAGATTGAAGAAAATCAGCAATAGGACACTTCAGAACCACACATCGCTGGATTTGCAATACTAAACGAACGGTCGCACATAAGCTTATATGCAGCTACGAATCAGACATTCTAGGATCAATATTGAAGATATCAATACTCCACTTCCATAGGTTGGGCATTTGGACAGTATATTGCGTCATTCAGTTAACCACAGTACACCAGATTAAGAAAGAAATCGGCAAGGCGGCACTTCAGAACCACGCATCGATGGATTTGCTATACTAAGAGAAAATACATACATATGCGACTACGAACCGAAGCATGGCAAGTATCTCGCGGATGCCTAGCAACTTACCAATTGAAACTGAAACAAGTCACACATACACGGCGGATTGGACAGCGGGACACGAAAAATCAGGAACCAGATCTGAGAAGGCAAAATCCGGCATGTGCGGAGTTGGGACTCACCGGAACGGAGGATTTGCGTGCTGCCGCTGCCGGTAAAGGACCTGCTCACGCAACTGCCTGCGTGTGCTTCAGGCCACCGGCGGAAAGGTTCCATCAGGCCGCCACACCCGTTCCGCCGTTCGTCTTCAGGCCACCAGCGCCGCAGCAGCCTTGGACGCGCGCTGGTTCCAGGTACAGAGAGGGGCCGTCGGCGGGTAGTCGGATGGCAGTAGCGCCGGAAAGAGGGGGCTTGGGGAGCACATGGAGGATGCGGCGCGCTCCTCAGCCAGACGCCGGACGCCGGCTGCCGCAAGGGTTTGGCCTCGAGGTCAGTTGTTTGACTTGTTGGTGGCAGTTCCTGTAAATAAGTAAAACAAAACGGTTTGATGGTATAGATGTGTAATATGTGATTTGGTGGGAGGGTAAAACCGGAAAATCAAAAAAACGTACCAACCATCACCTCTAGCTATATTATATAGTAGAGATTTAGAGCTAAATCTAATGGGGTTTTCTCTATAGTGGTGGTTTGATTTGTAGGATTGAATTCCGTAGAAATATTAGATGAAATCATCCTTTAATTCTTGTCAAAAGTATCAACGAGATTTGATCAACCTCGTTAGTAATTTTATACAAAAAAAATAGGAAGATGATGAAATGTGCCTATATCTATTATTCCTTTTTTTGTAAATTTTTAATTCAATAAATAAGTAGTTATCATTATTTGGACATGCCAAATTTTTGTTTTTGAATTCTAAAAATCCTACACAGATATTATAATTTTTTGTAAAATTATCACGTCAACATTTATCAAAATAAAGGCCAATTGGCCAAAAGGGGGCCGAGAGAGGAAGCATGGCGCACTTGCCCTCTAGGACGCGCCACCCAGCCTTATGGGGCCCACAAGGGGCTCTAAGGGTACAAATTGCCACGACCACCTCCTTCTCCCAAGACCGACCATGTATTTTTGGGAAAAAAATCCTTAACTCGTGTGAACCCTAGCTCAATATTTAAGTTTAGCCAATTGTTTCTCGATTCCTCTAGTCGGATTACTCCTTGGTATCCGACTCCTCTACTGATCTAATATATTTCGTGGTTAATAATTTGTATTAAGATATATTTGCAGCACTTGGTGTTACAGTTCATGCTTAGAAAACCCATGATTTTGATTTTTCAAAATAGTTTTGATGCATGGTATCGCCCAGTGGAGTTCCAAGGAGTGTGTAGACATGAATTTTACTTGCTACATCTCATTATTTATTATTTTATTTTAAATCCAGCAAGGTCTCACCATGGACAAGTGCAATGTATTATTGAGCTTGTTTCATAAGAAGACGAGGAACGAAGGAAAGAAAGGCAGTATCTACTATGGAAGAGAATCAATATTAGAAAGACAGGGTGGAGTACAAGAATGAAGACTTCCATATTCAGAGCACAAAGTGATAAGATCCTTTTTTTTAAAGTGGTTACACATCGAGGATTGAAAGAATCGTATGGACACCTAGAGGAGGGGGGGGGGGGGGTGAATAAGTGCTACACCAAATTTTACTTATTTTCGATTTAGGCTTAACACAAAGGTAAATTCTATAGATATGCAACTACAGTGAATTTACCTATATGACAAGCAAGCTACTAAAGAAGATACAAGTTAAGTAAGGGTGGCAAAAGGATAGACGTAACCGAAGTGAAGCACGCGGAGACAAGGATGTATTCCTGAGTTCCTCTTTGTTACGGGAGTACGTCTCGTTGGAGGGGTGTGAGCTTCACCACAACAGGCTTGTTCAACACCACAAAGGCCTCACCCTATTCTCCAATCAACCACACCACAAAAGGATTGGTTCACCTTCCACTATAGGTCCCCTTCGAGGCGGAAACCAGAGCCTTTACAATAAGCTTGGGGCACACATCCACAACTGAATTGGAGGCTCCCAAAGCGCCACATTCTGTTCAAACAACACAAGAAGTGAGAACAAAGACCTAGGTTTTCCCAATGGAAACCCTAGCCGCAAATCTCTCAAGTGAATGAGGGGGAAAATGTAAATTGCTTTGGTGAGGATGTAGATCTTGCTCTTCTCCTTCAATCCTCCGAAGATCAGCTAGTTTGGTTGGAGGGATTGGGAGATCTTTGAGTTTTAAGCTTGCAACAATGGTGGGCAAAGATATTCTGGTCGAGCTCAACAGTCCAAGGTAGGAGAAGGGTATTTATATGTGTCTCCAAAAAGAGACGTTGCAGGAAAACTTACACCGGAGACTCTGGGCCGGGGAGCCCGGAGACTCTGGTCTGGGCAGAATTTCCGGCCTAAAGAGGGGCCAGATATTCCGGCCAGACCGGAGACTCCGGAGAGTTTCCGGTGTTCCTCCGGTCTGAGTGCAGAAGGTGACACCACTTGCATACGTTGCTTGATGGAGAAAAAGGCAGGCCGGAGACTCAGGTCCAGGCAGACTGCCACTGCTAAGGACTTTTTCACCGTCGATTTTCTCCTCTTTGGGGGGTCAACAACCGTCTTGTGATTTTCATTAAATGTACCTATTAAGACTTTAACACACGGTAAGATATCACTTATGTTGTAATCAAACACACAAAACACATTAGGATAATCATGTTCTTTCAAGGATGACTTTGCTGTGTTTTGCTAAACCATAGTTTTAACAATTTTGCTACTTTGGAAGATGCTACATATGAATGCATTAGTAAGAAATTTCTTTCTTTCTTTACTTTTGACTTTAGAGGTAAAGTGCAAACTATTAGAGTTAACTTGTTTGGTAGAGCTCTTCGCATGTCTTTGATGATTTCCGTGATGCTCTTTCGTTCCCTCGTGGAGGGAAGCATGAATGAAGAAAACCTAGTGAAGACAGGGATATAATTCACTTGATTTTCTGTGGGAGCATTAGTGTTGATCGATGATAGGGATAGAATTAATAGGGGAAACTAAATTGTATTCTGCACCCTAGTTTAAAATATTTTGCTACATATTTAGTTAGGCGATTTCTTGCTAGAGATGACCCAAGTGCATGTACTGGTCCTATCATATATTTTCTGAAATGTGTATTTAATAAAACGAAACTTGAATACAATTTGGGTGTTATGCTTTCTAAGACTACATGTCTCTAATGTTCACATAATTCTGGTACCCCTATTTATTATGGTGTCATTGCCACACATTGTGCTAAAGCATTGGAGCGGACTATCACTTTAAAGTGGATGAGCTAACTGATCGTGCTAAAGTAATGTCAAAACTTGACACTAACACCCTAATTCATATGGGGATTATTGATTCTTCTGTTTGTCTCTATAGGTTTATGAGCAACATGGGAGATTTATGTCCACTTATCTCCCTGAATCCGAGTACTTCGACACAGCCAGTGGAAAGTGGAAGGCAACAAAGACGGACATAGACCCTCCTAACTTGATGGGGGGGGGGGGGTCACCTAGAGGGAGAGCCATCAGTAGAATGTCACATATTGGGATGAACTCCAAGTTTGGTGGGGTATGTATCTATTTCACTTCATTGTACAATTTCGCTTCTTTGCTATTCATAAATGTTGGATTTTTGTTTACTTCCTTTATTTCTCTGTGTTTGCTTCTTCCTATTTGAGAAAACAAGAAGAACATTTGTCCTTGTTCGGTTGTTTGTGTCGTCTCCGTGTCACTTTGCCTATTTCTATTAAACAAAAACTTACAAAAATATATTCTTTAATGATTTTACTTGTTTCTTCCATTTCATGCGGTAAAATAAAATCCCAAAAACATGCTTATTCTTCCTATTTGAAGTCTCATTATTTTATCATTTGAATTTCATATTAGAAAACCACACAAGATTTTTATGTACTTTGTTTTCTCTACAAATGTGTAACAACTATTGTTTGTGTTTTGTGAATTAGTATGTGATTTAGTTGGTGAGAAGAAGAACAACAATGGTGGAATAAATGGCACCCAAGCAGATAAAATATCTGTATGAATCCTTTGATCTATTGATGTATGTGACTTAATAATATCAAGTGCTTGTAGGATTTGATCTCCCGCTAGAATACTAGTAGCAGAATTATATTTCATTTATGTTTTACTTTGTTATATGAAGTTTCAATTGGATACTATCTTGAAATGATACTTAACCTTGTTATCGAAAGTCTAGACACTCAGAATAAAGGTCTCAGCATCCAATTATTGTTGAATGAAAACGTGGCACATACTGTATGATAAATTTATTTTCCCATTATGCTTTTGACATTATATGGTTAATGTTGCTATTATTTCAGCCATTCGAATTGCAAATCTCATCATGGAAAATATAGGTTATTATTGTTGTTCATCTCTTTAGTTCACAACATAAGCCTTTCTATCCTGGAAAACCAAGGTACCAACATGATTAAGTGTTTGTATAATCCTTGAGCTGTGCACCTTGTTGGAGAGAACCAAACCTATGGCTAATTTTGCTTAATAAAATCACAACGGTGGGCACCCAAAGATTTGGCTAGCCATGGATTGAGAATTTTTTTTGAAAGGGGAGGAGTGTTAGATTTAAAAAAAGGTTTGAAACTTGCTGCCCACAAGACATAATATTTTAAGCAAAGTCTGTCATTTTTTACTTCTTTCTTAATGTTGTATCAACTAAGGAGGTGAGAAATCATGCCTATGAAATGATCACATCTTTAACTTGTGTATTTAATTATAATTCAAGTATAATGTTTGTCTATATTTAAGCTAAGGAAAAGAGGTTCTAAAGACCCCATCCTCGAGCTATGGAAATAGCAATTTAAAAAAAAATCACTAGAGATGCGAAGGTGACTTTGTTTGGAGCAACTATATATACTTTTAATCTTGACTAATTATCAATTGCTTGATGCTATCCCTCTTGTGACCTATATAACATGCTTAGCACACTGCTGAAATGTTGTCCTACTAATATTTTCCTTCTCATTATTATTAATTTCTCATGGATGATTGGAGCAAAGTTCTTGTCAAAGTTTTATTATCGATTGGCGCTCACGCTTGAGTTTCTTGAGGACAAGTAACGAGATAAGCTTTGTGGTGAAACTATGTACTTTTCGAATCGCTTTGCTTAGGATTTTATCCGGAATCTCGCCGAAATTGTAGTAAACCCGTTGGGACTAATGCGGTTTTAGCAGAAATTCTATCTTTTTCATTGAGGAAACCATAGAATTCCACCCAAAAAAGGGAGTCATTTCTTATGCGAAAGAAGCTTAACATGCCGATGAAGGAGGCCAGAATACCTACGAGGCACCGAGCCCCGCTCACCCGAGACGGGCCATGGTGCCCCTGGGCCCGCGTAGCTCGCCTCGGCTCATCCTTTCTCACATCATCCTTACATATATGTAAAAAATCATCATCCCAGGTTACAAAGTGTTTCGCAAAGTAGAGTGCCTCCACCGCCGAAAATGAGGTTTTCGAGGCAGATCTCTCTCTCTCTCTCTCTCTCTCTCTCTCTCATGCGCGCGCGCCATGTCGGAGAGGGGGATATAGACGCCTTCTTCACCACCGTTGCCGCCAAGCCAATCTCCATTGCCACGGCTTCATCCTTCATCTCCATGTGTGAGTAGTTCTCTGTAGGCATATGGGGTGTATGAGATTTGGATTAGATTGATCATGTAATAATGCATAATGTGAGGTATTTGTCTCACAGAGGTTCATGTATGAACGTTATTGCACTTTTGATATGCGCAATGCTTGTTACTAGGGCCCGAGTAACAACATTTCAGTACTAAACTTATACTTCCCCATCATATATATGAATTCGGTATTTATCTGCATGGTGTGTTGCCTTCTATAGTGTTGAACATGCACCATGATAATGACAGATTGGGATAACAATGGGGATATGCTATAGTTTGAGTAGTCCATGTGTGCATGAATCGTTAATGCTTTGATCTACGTGACCGGAAAAGATCATTCTTAAAATACTCTCTAAGTTCCTTTAGGGGGACTGGTGAAATGGGAGGGTAGGACAATAAATGTTGTGCAAGTTCTGACATAAGCAAGTACAACTACATAGGAAACACATTCCTACATTCAATAGAGCTAGAGCCAAGCAATATAAAATTTATATTATTATAACATGAATGATCGCATACATACAACGTCTAACTGATCACCCCATGACTACGTTTTTAGCCACTGAAAGTTCGGAACAATAATCTTTCGGGTCAACAACTGGAAATCTTGTCTTTTACTCCCTCCGTTCTAAAAAGGATGACTTCCATTTATGTGCATGTGTACGTATCTATACATATAACATGTCTAGATACGTCCGCATGTAGACAAATGGAAGTCATCCTTTTTAGAACAGAGGGAGTACTTCACATTGCTGGTTTGATACTATAGATGTGTGTCACCACTTTCTTTCCGAGATAATTGATACACATGTGTGGTTGAGAGTGACATATAAATTGCAAAAGTTTTATTGGCATTCTCATGCTCCCATAGTGTCGGACTACAAAAGGCTGAAACGACCCCCTATACTTATGGGCATAAAAAATCCGGACCATCCGCGAGGCCATCCTGGAATGAAGTTGGATCTCAAATATCCGTGGTGCATTGAGCCCACTTGCCATGTAACAATGCGATCGTTCTCTGGAGGAAGCTTAGGGACGTGACCTCAGTATGGTGTCGGATGCCCTCCCCTAGAGTTAGATGCCCGATGACCAGTACTCTTCTAAGTCTTGCTACATGGTCATTTTTTAAGGATCGGTAAGATCAAGTACTTGGATGCTAAACTGTAAGATTTGGGCACCTCCTCGGGCGAAGTTCTTTGTCTAGCTTGCGTGACAAGACATGTGCTAGACGGTTGATTGACTCGCTAGGAGGCCTCCAACATGCTCCTCGTTGCGTTCTTTGCAACCAGACGGAGGAGACAATGGAGCACCTCCTCACGAGCTGCCATTTCCCGTGTATCATGTGGTGCGAGGTGCTCTTCTGGATCCGATCCACCACTACACCTCTTGACACTAGGGACACTTCTGCAGACTGGTGGCTCTGGACTACTTGCTTCGTCCCCAAATCCGCACGGTAAGACATCTCGTCGCTAGTTATGCTTACATCTTGGTGGAACTGGAAGCAGCTCTGGACTGGTTGCTTCGTCTCCCAATCCGCACAGTAAGATACCTCGTCGCTAGTTATGCTTACGTCTTGCTGGAACTGGAAGGAGCGCAATCCGATGCCACGCAACCAGAGGTCTACCAATTAGTTCCACATAACCATACATAAGGCCATCTCCACTCACCCCCCAGAGCCCAAAATAGCGCCGTTTTCTCCCACTCCCCCCCCCACCCCCAATAGCCCAAATAGCGCCGTTTGGTCCATTTTTTGCGCCGGCGCTCCCAGGTCAAACCCAGGGCGCCGGGGGACAGCTGGTGGGGGGGGGGGGAGCGCGCGAAATAGAGGCGGGCCCGTCCTGTCAGCGAGCAGACAAAAAAACGCGTGAAACCGCCGTCTTCATCTCCTCGGCTCCCAAGCCGGTCAAAGGCATGCGACACCCGTCAGACGGCGACAGATGCGTCCAATCGGCGGCCACGCGGCGCAGTAATGGCGCGCCACCGCCCCGCCATCTGCCATTCCCCGCCGCTATAAATGCAGAGCATCTCGTCGTGGCCGAGCACACTCATCACTCGCCTCCTCAGTCTCCCTCTCTCGATCGCCTTCTCGTCCAAGAACAGAGCCATGGCGGAGAGGTTCCCCGGCGACGGCGCGGCCGCCAATGGCTTCGGCCGCCGCCACCTCCACGACTGGGAGGAGCGGATGTTGTACGAGGCGGGCTACCCGGCGCCTCCCGACATGCGCGTCCCCGGCGCGTGGAGGCTGAGCGCAGGCGGCGTCCCGGTGCCACCGGCGCCTAAAGGAGTCGACATGGTGGACAAGATCCAGCTCGTCCTCGCCGGCCTCTCCGACGAGCAGCGGGAGGACCCACGCTGGGATCCGGCGAACCACCGCTTCTGGACGGAGTACTTCCGCCGGCGGCGCACCCGGGAGCTCACCGACACCAACAACAACGGCGCCGTCTCCGGCCGGAACAACGGCGGCGGCCGCAGGCTCTGGTGGTGTGCGCCAGGGCGTACGCTCACCTTCGTGAGCACGTCCACGCCGGAAATAGGCCGCGGCTCACAATGCCGCCGCGGGCTCCGTCGGTCTCCAGACGCCACGGTTCTTCGTGGATTCCGAGGAGGATGGGCGGCGCCTCCTCCTCTTCCTCCGGCCCGTGTTCGCCGGCGTCCTCCTACAGCACGACACCGCTGTCGCTTGCTCGGGTCAAGCCCGAGCCGGAGGACACGCCGCGAGGAGGGAGGTCAAGCGGCATCATCCTCAACAGCGGCCGCCGCCTCCCTTCGCCGCCAAGGGGCCGCCTGCGCCTCGTGAAGCCGAAGAAGGAGCCCGGCACAGGCAGCGCCGCCGCTCTGAGGAAGCCGAAGCCGGAGCCGGAGTGGACCGCGCGCGTGAGTACGTGCGAGCGGCCATCAAACAGGAGGCGCCCGACGACGACGAGGAATTCCCCGGCCAGAAGTGTGCCGAGAGGAATTCCTTCGACGACGTGCTCCCGGTGGACCTGGCGTTCGCCTGCGCTTGGTCCAAGGCCGAGCACGAGCACGAGGAGGTCGAGCGCCAGCGCCGCCTGCTCGAGGAGGCCGAGGCACGGACAGCTCGCCGCCGCGCCCGTCAAGATTTCGCCGCTCGTTACGGCGTCATCATCATCGACTCCGACGACGACGACGAGGTCGGAGGCGGCCGTAACGACGGCGAAGCAGGCCCCAGCCGCGCCCACGACGCGCCGCCAAGCGACTCCGACGGCGACGACGGCGGCGACTACACAGTGTTCTACAGCCAGCTGGGCATGTAGAGCGACGCGTTTTAGTTTAAATCTAAGTTTTTTAAGTCTTTATATTTGTAATCGCCTGAACTATGCGTATTTCGCCTATATAGTATGAAATTCGACTAAAATTTGCAAATTTGACCCAAGTTTGTTTTTTTTACATTTTTATGGGCCTGATCCTGGGTTTGGGCACGGCTGAGAAACGCACCCCCACGACCCAAAATAGCTACGGTGAGAATGGGGCTTGCGGGCCTTCTCCCCATGGTAATCTTGAGTAGTTCTTAGGGCAGTCGTGTTGTAATCTTGGTGTTGTCCTATCTTGGGCTTTTACAAAACTCTTATCAAAGCTTTTTGCGTTTTCTTGAAGAAAAAATCCAATGCATTCCCCTAAAAAAAGTTCAATGTGTATACGGCACGAGCAAAGGCCAATCACTCTCTAGGAAACAAACACAGAGCTGCACCTGCCTTGCTTCTCTCTCTAGACTAATCTATACCGCCTTTAGCGTACTTTGTTCGTGCTAGCCTCCCTCCGTTCCAATTTAATTGACTTGATATCCACCACATGTGCATGTATCTATACATATAGTATGTCTAGATACATCCACATTTGGTACATAGCACATGTCTAGATACATGCACATGTGGTGGATATCAAGTCAATTAAATTGGAACGGAGGGAGTAATTCTCTACGAAAAATCGTTTGTCCTTGCATCGCTATCAGATATTCCCTGCCAGGCTGAAATTGCTCGGATGAATTGATTGTTCATATTCATACATGACAAGATGATGTGACGATGCGATCACATCTTTAGGTGTGGCGGCACAACATGACAAGACGGCTTTCTGCACGGCCGGTGCATGCCAAAACTGCCACCTCCTCTTCTCCGATCTCACAAGCTAAATTAATTATTTCTTCTCTTATTCGACCTTCGATCACTGTTATTTTTCATCGTGTACAGAGATAAGCATATTTGATTTATCAGTGTTAGTTACTCCATGCGTTAGTAAACAGCTGTAAGAGGGATTAAACACTTTTGACCTAGGTTTATTGGCATGTGGGATAGGACCATCAAGTGACGGCTGCTTTATATTCCAGTGAAGACAAACAAGCAGTGCCAGCAAGCTAAACATCACCTTCTGATCCTCTTTTTCTCCCCGGAGTGTTAGGCATCTCCGTGCGATGCTGACTGGGATCCGATAGGTGCACTGGCAGGGGCGGCTCCGACGATAAGTTTTTCCTCAAAACATCCATGTCAGCACATGGACATGCCAGCTCGTGAGAAAAGGAAAATAAACAAATAATTGCAATGCACATAGATGAATAGCAAAACCAAAAACAACCCAAATTGACACACGAGGTAGGGACGATGAGTGCTTATTTAGGCCTAGAAGAGCATCAAGGGCACGGTGGATGTCGATCACGGAGCGTAGTTAAATCGGAACTAGTTATTATCAATGGAAGATTATTATTAACATCGCCAACTTTGTACACTACCATAATTACAAGCTTACAATCTTTATTTTAGACAAAAAAAAAGAGGCTACATAGGCCAACCACATGAAAGCTAGATATCAGAAAGAAGATTGAGCATCTTGTTACGAGGCCAATACATTGCCCTAAGGGCATCCGCAATGTGCCACAAGAGCACACCGTAAGAGAAAAAGTAGACCTTAAGGATGGAAAGATACATTGTGGAACCCATCCACAAGCTAGAAAACTTAAAGGCAACCCACAGGCTTGTGGGTGATCCACAGGGAATATAATAACAATACTTTTACAGCTGCAGTACACACAGGAATAAAATACAATATTTGGACACAAAGCCGTTGGACAAAAGTAGCCGTTGCACACCGATGCTTCCGATCAGCTTCCGCACTGCCTTCTCCCTACATATACACACAATCTCATCAGTTCTCTTCTCAAACAGAGGCAACTACTTCGAAAATCTTAGATGGATCCACACAAAAACCATCCAATTCCAGATGCTCCAAATCAACATCAGCTAGATGCAAGTTTGCAATATCCTGTAGGCTACCCACCCTCACAGCATCATGCAAATCCCCATCCCCACTCCCCATATATGCAAAGCATTCCACCACCCAATTTCATGCATAACTTCAATCCCTTTGCATCTCCAAACAACTACCAGCAATATTCTCAATCTCCAGCAAGTTATCAAGGCTTACATCAGCAAGTAAGTTTGGGGCACTCACCTCATGAAGCTTATGCATTTGCTGCAACTCGACCATCGCCGCTTCTTCGACCTGTTGCTTTGTTTGGAGGTATGGGCAACACATCTTCAAATGGATCAGAATCAGCTAAGATATGTAACGGTGTGGACAAAACCAGTGCAAACTAGGGATGGATCTGATGTACAACTACTTGAATATTTATTGGTGAAATATTCTATGTCTTCCCCCATATAACTCCATCGGCAAGTCCTGTACAAGTACAAACTACTGCTAGCTGAACGAGCAATCAATCGAGGGAGTGCTGTACCTGCTGTAGAACTTATGGCCGTTGCATCTTCTCTTGCCATGGCTGCCATCGCTACTGCCTCCATGGCCTCTGCAGTAGCATCCAACAAGACCCTGCTCCTTGAGCAGCTGCAGAATCTGCAGCACCGTGGGCCAGCTCCCTCGGAGCGCCGCCCAGGCGACCGCAACGGCCGCCTCCACCGCCCCGGACGCCCCCGTACTTGCTCCCGCCGCGGCGGCCTCTACGGCCAGCGCCCGACGGCACCAAGCCGATGCTAACGCGCCACACGCCAGCGCCACGGCGACCCTCATCGCGGCCGCCCGCCGGCCTGGTTTAACCTCGGCCTCCACCCCCGGCCGAGGAGCAGCGGACGGCCGCACGACCTCCTCCTCCCATGGCTGACGACAGCTTCCGCCATCTCCGACGCGGGCGCCGCCCACCTCCTCCTCCCATGGTCGCCGACAACGCGGGCGCTCCCAGCTCCTCCTCCCATGGACGCCGCGGCCGCCACTTGCCGCCACCGTCTTCTCCGTCGTCGTACGTGGGTCAGAGGTGGATCAGGCCGCCGGAGAGACGCGAGAGAGACAGATCGAGAGATTTCTCCGGGGTCAACGCGATAGGGTTGGAGGAGGAGGAGGGGAATCGCGGGAAGGAACTGCGGGGGCGGTTGGCCTTTGCCAATTTTGTCTGACGAGCTAGCCCTACCTTACGGTGCGCTTCTAACCAGATACATTGTGGTGGAGCTGAATTGCAATAAGCTTAGGTAGTGGGCCCTACCTTATGGGGTGGTTCATCCACAAGCATTACGGATGCCCTAAGCGGCACTAGTTTCGGCATGGTTAGGCCAGACCCCTCTGCCATGTCCACGAGCTCTTCACCTTCTCTCTCCCAATGGAAGCATTGGAGCATGGTGCCAAGAATGAGGGCGACCATTTGCATGCCCAAAAGATCCCCTGGGCATTTCCTCCTCCCCATTCCAAATGGAATGTACATCTTCCCTTTTGTGTTGTCTTCCTCTGCAAACCTGCCAGGTTTTTATTACAATTGGTTAGAAAAATTAGTACTATTAGTACTTACTTAAAGGTTCAATATAAACATTGATCTAGCACTTTTGAGAAATCAGAAAAAAGGGGATGGTTTTAATTACCTCTCCGGGATGAAATCTTCAGGCTGGGTCCACACTTCAGGGTCACGATGGATGGGAAAGGAGTTAACCAGAAGCATACTGCCACGGGGCACATGATAGTCGCCCAGCTTGAAGTGCATGGATGCTTGGTGAGGGAGCAGGAGTGGCGTCGGTGGGTATAGCCGCAGCGTCTCCTTGATGACGCAGTTGAGGTAGGGGAGCCGGGCGAGGTCGCAGGCTTCAAGCAACGACTGCGACCCCTTGCATGCTTCGATCTCGGCCACAGTTTTACTCATGATACGAGGGTTGTTCAAAAGCAAGGACATAGCCCACTCAATGACGTCTGCCGTGGTGCTCGATCCTGCTTCAAGCAAGCTCTATGCAAATAAAACTAGACCAGGTTAGGAACAAAAAGTGTTGGTTATAACTGCATATACATGTCAACAAATTAAAAAATTGTGTCTTGGAAAACTTAAGAAGGAATGGAAAACGCACAAGTAGCGAGCGGATGACATGGTCGCTGTATCTTTCAGGGTCCTGCTCCTGCATGGACAGCATCATGCCGACCATCATACCCGACGTCTCCGAATCCATGTTGGCTCTCTGCTCGTCGATGAGCCTCTGAAGGAATGCCGTGCGACTAGGGCAGAGCCTCCGCAGCCGCCTCCCAAGGCCACCCATGTCCACCAAACGCAGCGGTGCTGGCATGAAGTCCCACACGTTGGACAACCCGCTCAACGCCATCGTCTCCTGCACCACCGTGCATCTTCGTCGCCATTCCTAGTTAATGTGAAAAAAGATTAATCATACATACTGCGAATGTTAACGTGAATGTATCCATTAATTAACTGTATGTATGCATAATGCTTACGCGCCGGAGTTAGCTTTGCCGCACATCAGGGCCATCAGCGTGTTCATCAGCAAGTCGAAGAGCCTTGACTTGAGCTCCACTTGTGCCGGTGCCTCACCGCCATGGCGGAAGAGGCCTTGGACAAGGGAACGTGTCTCCTGAGCGATGACACCGGAGAGCTGCTGCACCCGGTTCGGGGACAGCAGCTGAACGCGTGCGATCTGACGGAGATTGCGCCAGTAGCTGCCCTGGCTCGCGGTCCCCATGGTGGACCATTCGAACGCGATGATCCGTCCGGAGGGAAGCCTCGGGCGGTCTGCGAGAAAGTTGTCATGCTTCGTTAGGCACTCCTTCGCAGCGGAAGCGGAGGAGATGACGACCACACGGCGCGAGCCGAGGCGGAGCTGGAACACGCTGCCATGGCGGCTGGCGAGGTGCAGCAGGGTGCGATGCAGTGGTTTCTGAAATATATAGAGTAGGTGCCCGACGATAGGAAGGGCACCGGTAGCCTCCGGCACCGACAGTTCCTGATTTTGTTGCATTCTTCTCTTAATAAGCTTGTGCGCCTGCTTAAGCAAGAGAAGGATCACAGAAATCAGTAGCAAGAGCATAATAATGGCATCCATTTTGTGTCTGTGAATTTAGCAAGATGCAGTTGATCAGTAAGAGGAGATTGTTTTGATGGATATGGATGTAGCAATTTTGTGTCTGTGAATTCAGGAAGAGATGGATAAGTTTCTACTGAATGAACCAGCAATTTATATACCAAAAGTTTTTGGACCCATCTCCAAGGGGAACATGTATTTCAAGCTATGCAGCTGGAATCGATCCAAAAATATGGTAACAAACTGGTGTGCGGCATCCAAGAAAACCTCAAAGACAGCTCAGACCCAGTAAAAGACTAAGTGATCAGAGAGACAGTGACGAAACAGTAGGTAAATAAGTGACAAAACGTTTTGTTATGCAACACACCTTTTCCTTAACACGCCCCCAACACAAGATTTTGTCAGTGTTTACCTGCAGTTGTTGTAGATACAGCTAGATTTTCTTGTGTAAGTTTGCATGCCTCTAAGATGTACAATAATGGGCGCATTCTTTTTTTTGTGAATCACACAGTACAGACGTAGACGCTCACATACACGCACGCACACTCGCCCCTATGAACACACGCACGCAACCCTATCCATATGAGCACCACCGAAAGACTGAGCCAGTAAATCCTCGAGATTGGCGAAGTTACAATTGTCGCATTTGTACATGCTTGAAAGGAAAATATTTGCAAATATACATGATGGATCAAAATATGTGGCAAAAGATGCATTCTCAGGTGCTATGGAGGTGTTAGTTACTCCATGCGTTAGTAAACTGTAAGAGGGATTAAACACTTTTGACTTAGGCTTTAGCCTGTGGGATAGGACCATCAAGTGACGGCTGCTTTATATTCCAGTGAGGAAAAGCAAGCAGTGCCAGCAAACAAAACATCAACTTCTGTTCTTCTTTTTCTAGCTCCCCGGAGTGTTAGGCGGCATCTACGTGCGATGCTGACTCGGACCCGATAGGTGCACTGGCAGGGGCGGCTAGAGCGGCTCCGACGATAAGTTTTTCCTCAAAACATCCATGTCATCCTCCTACTCTGTTTCGCCCTTTCGGTGCTAGGAGATAATCCACGAAATCCCTCGAGCATTGCCTGCCGTCGATGTTTCCATAGGAACCGTCTTGGTTAATTTTTTCTTAAAGATGACGGTCAGGTCGGTGTATTCTTTTCTGCAAGAGGAATCTGGGTGGCGTGGCAGGGGGTCCAGCATGGCGCTTTGGGTCTGGCCAACTTGGTGTTTTCCTTTGCTAAAGCAGCTGATCCATCTGGAATTCTCTTGCTCAGGATAGCTGTCATCAGCAGCCACTTGACTGGATTCAATATTCAGGTCTGTGCCACCTCCATTCTTTCTTATTCTTTCTTTTAGATGTGGTTCTGCGGTCAAATCGGTAATTCTAGCAGGCGCCGAGACTTCAGTGAAGATCGAGATGGCCATATATTGCGTTTGAGATTCAAGTGCAAAAAAGAGTGCAGAAGCCAGGAAGAATAATGACACTTGAACTAACATAACTATTTTTCAGATAATGTTTAACCGGAAGTACAACATACCACTGTAGCATAGGTGAAGTTTTGCTTTCATCCTGTCACTTGATCCGATGCAGCTAGACTTTCGATGGCCTCCAGGAAAAAATCGGCCTAATCCATCATTCGCTTGTTGAATCCCCGGTGCGTTATGAGGTAAGCAGAACACAGCCTTTCGCGGCAACCTTTAGCCATTTGCATCCAAAGTTGAGTGTGACAAAAGATCCAACGTCTGCCTAACAGGTAATTTGCACCTGAAGGGACATCACAATTCACAAAGGGAATCATGTAATGTTATATGTAATATACTACCAAGCAACAGAAAAAAGAAGCACGAAATAACAGTATTCTCACACCATAAATGAGACTCTTATTTCGAGCTGCACTTCCAGGGGCAGAATAGGATCCAAGAACGATAATCCCGATCGATCGATCAATTATGGATCCAATAATTTCTCAGAGGAAAAAGGTTCTGTGCATGGGTCCAGCGATGCAAGACTGTAAGCACACTAGTCCAGCTACCACCAGCATGTGCCTCAAGCACCAGTTGGCATCTTGGCGCCTAATGGCCGAGCTCCCACGTTCACTGATCTGCTATTTCGGGGATAATCCCTCCGGCTTAATCAGGATCTAGGCTGATTAAGCGAGTGCCGACTCACTGTCAAGGAGCACTGTCAGTCTGTCACTTGCTTTCCTAACCGCTGCTCGGCAATAGAAAACACGTCTGACAGAGGAAAGGTCGGTATAAAGGCCACCAGCTTTTCAAGACTTATATGCAAAGAGAAAGAAGCCAGCCTCTCTCTCACTCCCATTCTTTCTTTCTTTCCTTTTTTTCACTTTCTTTTCTCTTCTTCCCATCCTGATCTGGAGCAATGGCGACGGAGGAGGAAGCGCGAGAGGCCGCAGATGGAGAGGTATGCAATGGCTCCTTGTAGTCTCTGAAGTTTTTTTTTTTTTGCAGCACTTGCTTCTTTCTGTTTCCATGCATGCATACTCTGTGAAGATGTAAAGCAACGCAGAGAGCTTTGGTGTTGTAGAATCAGCTGCACAGTGAGTAGCATGTTGGTAGCAGATAGACTTTCTCCAGTTTTGCAAGGGCAATCATCTTTGCATCTTACTCCTGGTTCCACGATCTCTTTGTTTTGCTGATCTCCCGCTTAGCATCTACACAAGGTTCTTCATGCAGTCAGCTGTGTATCACACATCTTTGTGTTCCTGCACAAACGATTCAGAATCAAAGCATGATTTGTTAAATAGTGCAACAAGTGAACGCAAATTAGATGAGCGATCAGGTTCCAGTTTGATTCATAACAAACTGAATAAAGGTGTCTTAACTTTCTAAAATAATTGTTTTCTAGATATAAGTTATACACAAAATAGCATGCGTTAGCATTTCATTAGAAGGATTCCATTTCAGTGAAAGACAATCTTGCAAATCAATATACTTTCATAGCCTACTTACTCATGGCAATTATCACTTCACAATACACTCTGCTCTATTGATTAGCGATAAAAGTATCCACAGCCAGTACCCTCTGTTCATAGCCACTTAGTATTTCTTTCCTGAACTTTTTTTTTTTTGAGATTGTTTCTTTCCTGAACTTGATATGA
This sequence comes from Poa pratensis, assembly GCA_947311845.1. Lineage (NCBI taxonomy): Eukaryota > Viridiplantae > Streptophyta > Magnoliopsida > Poales > Poaceae > Poa > Poa pratensis. The sequence goes on from CAMZMU010000095.1 coordinate 30,987,034, forward strand.
TGTTAACTGGCATGCAGTTTCAGTCAGTAGTACGAAAAATGTTTCCCAAAACTCAACAAAGCACTAGATATTGTCTTATACAGTTCTAGCTGTCGAGAGGAAACAATTTATTATAGAGGGAGATAAGGCCAACATTTATAAAAACTTAAGCCTGAATACACCGAGCGTGAAATGTTAAAGTGTGTTGTGACGAGGTAAGGCCTGAAATGAGCAAAGGTTACTTAAAGCATGCAGAAGCACATGGTTGTGGTACTAATTCACTAAATATAAACATATCATATTATCGAAATTCTATGCTTCATGTAAAAATTAGTCAAGGCTCTTTCGAGTCATAAGGTTGTCCAGTTAGGATGCCCACATGGTAGGTTCTGAATGAAAAGGTTCAGCTAAGACTTCAGTTGGCTATGCCACCTGGGTTGGCATGTTGTACTGCTGTATTATTCCTGTTATTTTGTTGACCAGTCTCTGAGGACTAATATTACCATGGAATGTATACTCCTCATGCACTGAACCTACATGTGCAATTCAGTGCTATATATATTAGTAAGACCTACCCGAATCTAAGAATGCACAGATCATCACATCCTCGCTTTTGCATCCCTTATTTTTTTGTAATATAATGACAGCCCAGAGTGGCATGTCGTGTACTTCAATTTGAATGTTGGATTTACCTGTTGATTTCCCAGGAAGTTCAAGTGGAAGCTGCGGATCTGGGAACAACCCATTCGCAAATGAACCTAGACCGCAAGCTTTCATCCCATGAAGAGATCACGGACGAGGCAAAACTCATGGATTCAACTGAAGGTCTGTTGAAGGTCACAGAGGATCAGGTTTCAGAAAAAGCACCCTCTGCAGTTGAAACTCCTCCAGAACATACTCCAAAAGGTACGGCATCTTCTCTCAATGGCCATATAAAAGAAGAGAAGGTTTCAAATGAAAAGCCACAAGAAAATGGTCAGAAAGATAACGAGCAGGTAGAAGCTTCACCAGATGGAATAAGAACCGATCAGAGCAACAGAAGTAATGGCGAAGAGGCAGTCGATTCTTTAGGCCATGTTGAGAGCACTACAGAAGATACCAGCCTTCTGGAACATGAGAATGAAGAGCCCAAGGAACATTATCAACAAGATGCAGAAGGTGCTGCAGTGGAGGACAAACTGGTGCACGAAGACACACTGCAAACTGACGAGCCAGCAGTCGATGCTCAATGTCAGAATCTGGAACCAGTAGAAGTAACCGAGGACACACAACAACATGCAAGCACGTCGTGTATTCCTCATGACGAAGTTGTAGCCGAAGCACCTGCAGGAGTCCAAACTTCTCTGGAGCCTAATGTCGATAACTCTGGTGCCCTTCCAGATGCTACCGATGGAAACACAGAAACAGAACCAACTAAAGTGGACAAAGAGAGCTGTCCAGAAGATGATGTTGCAGAACATCCAAATGAAAATTTCAAACTAGAAGATCAACCAAGTAAGCAAACTGATGATGTGGATGCAGACTTGGTGCAGGAAGAGTGCCTAAAAGCAAGAAAACTGATGTGCCAGAAGATATGACTAAAACTGAGCAAGCTGATGAGTCAACGAATGGTGATCAAGAAGAGCTGAATCAAGAATCGCCCGAAGACACCAGTGGCCCTGTGCATGAAAAAGCTGAGGAAACCTCCCATAAGAGCAATGTGTCTGCCTATGAGGAGACAACTCCAGAACATGATGCGACGTCAAGGGAGCCAGCTCTCGATGTTCAAGAAGAGCAGAACCAGGGATCAGCAGAAGAAATAGCAGATGCCAAAGAAGTTGATACCGAGGAAACGGTTCAGCAAAGTGGCGTTGCTTTTGAGGAGGCATCTCCAGAAGATAATGTAGAAACCATCGAACCAAGTTCTGATATCCAACATGTAAATAACGTGGAATCAGAGGAAACCAAGGGTCTTGAAGATGCCAAAGCTGAAGAAACCTCCAATCAAAGCAATTTGACAACTGAAGATGCAGCTCAAGATAAGGAAGCAACAGAAGATATACAACTAGTTCAAGGGTTGGAAGAAGAAGAACCTGAGAGCACTGGAACTGTCGAAACGGTTGAAGCTTCCAATCAACCACATGCAACTGTCCTCAATAACCTTGCTGAAGAAGATGGTGTGCCAGCATTTCAGCCCCAGGTGATAGAATTAAAAGAAGATGTGAAGGACACTGGAGTAACGGAAACTCAAGAAATCACTCAACAAAGTCATGTTGCTGCTTCAGAGGAGCTAGTAACAGAAGATAATTCTATGGCAGTTGAGTCACAGAATGATGATATCCAGCAATCCTGGAACAGGGATCAGTTGAAGTAAAGGACACAGAAGCCCCGAGACTCAAGAAATCTGCCATGAAAGAACTATTTCTGCTTCTGAGGGGGACTCTGTAGAAGATGATGTAGCAGCAGAAGGACCAACCTGTGATGCCCAAGAGGACGAAAATGTAGAATCAGTAGAAGAAATCAAGGATAACACACCTGACAATATCGTTGAAGCCTATAATGTGGCAACTGTTGAAATGTCGATCAAGAAAACAGTGAGCCAACAAGTGAGGATGTGTCTGAACAGCAAACGCGGGGGCTTGAGCCAGAAGATATACAGAACACTGAACCTGTTGAGACAGAAGAAGCTTCTGATCAAAGCAATCCTGCTCTCTTGAATGATCCACCTCAAGAAGATAGTATTCCAAGTGATATGCCAAAGACTGAGTCAGCAGCAGAAGTAGCGGAAACTGAAGCCACTAGAACCGAAGCACTCCCCAGGAAAGCAATGTTTCCACTTCTGAGGAGCCTGCTTCGGAAGGGTCAAAGAAAATATAACAGTAAGTGAAATAACTTGTGATGCTCAAGAAGTGGAAAGTTTAGAACAAGCAGAAGAAGTTGAGGGCAACAAAGATACCGAAACTAAAGAAATCTCTGACAAAAGCAATGAAATGGCCACCAAAGATAACACAACAATCCTAACAGATGCCAGTATTCAGCAGCTTCAAGAGCAAGAACCAGTTGAATTCAGGGACAGCGAAGCTACTGAACCTCAAGGAATCCCCCCATCTCACATTGCCTCTACTTCTGAGGAGTCCACACCAGAAGATAATGTGACCGCAGAATCAAGTCCTGACACTCAAGCAGAGAATTCAGAATCAGCAACAGTAACCGAGGAAACTAAAGATGTGGAAAGCACTGATGCAACTGCTGAGGAGGAAACTCCAGAGGAACATACACAAGAATTTGAGGCACCTGCTCATACACCACCAGTGGAGGAGCCAGAACTAGAAGAGACCAAGAACACTGATAATCAAATGGATGCTGCCGTCCTTGAGGACCCAACTCATGAAGATAACCCAACCGCAAGTGAGTCGATTGTGATGGAATCAGCAGATGTGAGCAGTAGAGAAGCCACTGAAGGTCAAGAGATGCCTCAGAGTGAAGTTACTCAGCCGGAAGACCACAAAACAGAAGAAAATACGACAGCAAGTGAGCCAGAAATCCTGGAGCCAGAACCTGCTGAAGAAATTAGAGACAGTGAAGCTACTGAACCTCGAAGTACTTCCCAACAAAGCATTGTTTCAAGTTCAGAAGAGTCTGTTCTAGAAGAAGATGTGACAGCAAAAGAACAAGCTTCCGATATCAATGTAGCACAAACTGAAGAACCGGAATTGATAGAGGAAAATAATGATGTGGAAGCTGGAAAAATATCCAACGAAAGCAGCGGGACAACAGTTGGAGAGACAGCTCAAGAAAATTTAGAATCAGCAACAGTAACCGATGACACTAAAGATGTGGAAAGCAGTGGTGCAATTGCTGAGGAGGAAACTCCAGAAGAACATGTCCAGGAATTTGAGGCACCTGTTGACATACCACCAGTGGAGGAGCCAGAACTAAAAGATACCAAGAATACTGAGCCTGTTGAGGTGCATGACAATGTTACGACAGATGACCAGCCAGCAGAAGAGGTGAATGATACTGAAGCCACAAAGATTGCAGAAATCCACAATGAGAGTGGTGATCTCACTGAAGATGTCAAAAGCAATGTTGCTCTTGCAGACGTGGCAGCTCCTGACGAAGATGCAAAAGCAACAGAGGCAACTGCTGACATACCACAAGCGCAAGAGCCAGAACTAGAAGAGATCAAGAATGCTGAGCCTGCTGAGGTGCATGACAATGTAACGAGAGATGACCAGCCAGCAGAAGAGGTGAAGGAGAGTGAAGCCACAGAGATTGCAGAAATCCACAATGAGAGTGGTGATCTCACTGAAGATGTCAAAAGCAATGTTGCTCTTGCAGACGTGGCAGCTCCTGACGAAGATGCAAAAGCAACAGAGGCAGCAGCTGATATGCCACAAGCACAAGAGCCAGAACTAGAAGAGATCAAGAATAGTGAACCTGTTGAAGTGGAAGATAATATAATAGCACGAGAGCTGCCAGAAGAGGAGATCAAGGACACTCAAGCCATGGAAACTGAGACGATCCCTGATGAGAATACTAGTGCAAACATTAGCGAGCTCACCTATGATGTGAAAAGCAATGTTGCTCTTGCAGAAGAGGAAGCTCCGAAAGAACATGTAATAGCTGCCGAGGCAACAACTGATATACCACGAACACAAGAGGTGGAAGAAAACATATCAGCAAGTGACCAGTCAGCAGAAGAGATCAGGGCCACTGAAGCCATGGAAACTGAAGCAATCAACGAGAGCACTGATGCAAAGAACAGCGAACTCACTGAAAATGTGAACAGAAATTTTACTCCAGAAGACAAGCCCGAAGACCATGTATTAGCAGACGAGCCCGAAGACCATGTATTAGCAGACGAGACAACAGTTCATATACCACGAGCACAAGAGCCCGAACTAGAAGAGATCAAGAATACTGAACCTGTTGAGGTGAAAGAAGATATATCAGCAAGTGACCTGCCAGCAGAAGAGATGAAGGAAACTGAAGCCACCGAAACTGAAGTAATCAGCGAGAGCACTGATGCAGATATGAGTGAGCCCACTGAAGATGCGAAACGAAATGTTGCTCTTGCAGACGAAGCAGCTCCTGAAGAACATGTAGTAGCAACTGAGGCACAAGTTGATATACCACGAGCACAAGAGCCTGAGCTAGAAGAGATCAAGAATGCTGAACATGTTGACATGGAAAAAAGCACATCAGCAAATGACCTGCCAGCAGAAGAGGTGAAGGACACTGAGACAATGAAAACTGAAACAACCACAGACAACACTGATGCAAACATCACAGATCTCACTGAAGATGCTGCTCTTGCAGACGAGGCAGCTTCAGATGTACATGTCGATATACCGCCAGCACAGGAGCCAACAGTAGAAGAGATCAATAATGCTGAACCTGTTGAAGCGGGAGAAAGTATAACAGCAGATGACGTCCCGGCAGAAGAGATAAATGACACTGAAGCCATGGGGACTGAAGAAACCCCTGATGAGAGCACAGATGATAGTTTGATAGCAAGTGCACCACTTGCTGATATCCAACAAGCTCCAGAACAAGAAGCAGTTGAAAACAAAAGGTGCACTGACACAACAGAAAACCAAGGAGAACCTACTCCAACAGAAAGCATTGTTTCTACTGCTGCTGAAATTACTCCAACAGAAGAAGAAACAGAGCCTACTCAAGATACACATGTACAGAATGCCACCGCCCAAGAAACCGAGGGCAGTGAAGATGTCAAAATTCAGGAATTTTCTGAGCATAGCATCTTTTCTACTGCTGAAGTGCCAGCTCAAGAAAGTCCTTTGCTAGGAGGTGAGCTGGCTTCCGATGTTCAACAAGTGCTCGAACGAGATTCAGCCGAAGAATCCAGAGGACCCGAAGCTGTGCAAACTGAAGATGACCAGCAACATGGAGTTTCTAACGTTAAGAAGACAGTGTCAGAAAAAATTGTGCCAGAGAGTGAGGCTCATGTTGCTGATCAAGTGCAGGAGGAGAAATCAGCAGAAGTCGAAGACACTGAAGCTATGGGAACTGAAGAAATATCTATCCAAGTCCCTACTACTGAAAATTTGCTTCTCCAATCTGAAGACAGCAAGGATCAGCTTGTAGAGGCAGAGGAAACAGGCGAAAGTAATGGTGCCAGCCTTGAAGAACCAACTGTAGAAGACAATGCTGCTAATGAAACCAACCCACTTGCTGATACTAAAGAAGAGCAGGGACTAGAATCAGTGGAAGGAAACAAAGGCATTGATGCCACTGAAGGTGAAAAAGCCTCCCATCCAAGCCAGGATGCTGGTTTAGAGGAGCTAGTTTCAGAAAGTATAGTAGCAGCAGTTGAGCCAACTTCTGATATACAGCAAGTAAATGACTTGGATGAAGCAAAAGAAATGACGGCCACTAAAGCCATCGATGATGAAGAAACTTCCTGTAAGAAAACAGAGGTTGCTACTTTGGAGGATCCATCTTTAACAGATAATGGAACGTCACCAAAACAAAAGGTATTTGCACTTAACCAATAGATTCTTTCATCTATCTGACAAATATAGCACTTACATCGTTTAGGATATATGTTGAGGGATGTAGGTAGTGCTAAACTTGTTCAGAACTCGAAAATATTTGGAAACTGGTATTCGGATGATTTTAAGTAGGCGTGCACCTAATTTGATTGAATTTTATAACTTCGATATATCTAATTTCATTGCAACACTGTATGTAGCAAGAGACACGTCGAAGCTATATCATCCATCATAACATTGTAACTACATGTATTATCAACTTGTAGGTTGAGTACTATCAATGTCTGACATGATGGTGTATACAAAAAATTACCAAGGTTTTAACAAGTGATGTAAACCTGTTCTCTACCTGAAGTTGTAAAATGCAAACTAGATTGAAGATTGTACTTTAAAATTATTCCATTTCAGTCATAAATCCTGCAATCTGTACCAGCAAAAAATATGCCACTACTCGTGTGAATTTGAGCATACTCACAAGAGAACTCACAGTGCATTTTATACAGGACGAATCATCTGACTTGGGTGACAAAACTGCTTTTACAACTCCGGAAGGTGGGAGTCCTACTGAGGAAGATGTTGTACAAATTTCTGGTGAAGATACAGTAGGGATTTCAAACAATATTGAGCAAATCAAAAACAGTCAAAAGATGTAATTGAACTTGATGCAATACAAAGTGAAGACCATACAATGATCAAGACAACGAGCAACCTCACGATGTTGAACTTCCAATGCAAGTTTGTGAGAGGTCATTCGATGTTTCGGCCATTGAGCAGCCAGATGAGGACGTACAAAAGGTTAACTTGGATCAGCAGGAGAACGAAGATGAGGCGATTGAAAATAAAACAGAAGAAATTCAAAGAGATGAGCAGAAACATGATGACAGTAGCACTGATTTCACCACAGAGACACTACTGGAGCCCCAGAGCAGTGAAATTGGCACACCAAATTTGCAGGAAGACACTGATGTGTTTGAGGTGAAGTTTCTTAAACTCAATGCATTTTGTAAAATTATCTCTAAACTTTTCTCATGCAGCTCCATTCAATGATTTCCAGGCTGCACAAACAGAGACAGTGGCTACTGAAGTGCTCATGAACGAACAAACCCAACATATACCCCAGGAATCCATACCAAACATTGCAGATGTGGAGGCTGAGAAATCCACAGAAACAGAAGAAATGTCTGAACAGGAAAATGCACCCAACAACACTGAGACACTATATACTGATGCTGAAGATGAGAAGGAGAATATAGCAAAACTTTCTACTGACGAACAGGATGGAACAATTGATGGAACTATAAATGAAGAGGTCAGTCCAAATTTTCCATTTAACACAGTATGAGAAATTTAGACATGATCTTTTTTGTCAATAACTAAATCTTCAGCATAAATCCTGCAATCTGTACCAGCAGAAAAATATGCCACTACTCGTGTGAATTTGAGAACACTCACAGGAGAACTCACTTGTGCATTTTATACAGACGAATCATCTGACTTGGGTGAAAAAACTGCTTTTACAACTCCGGAAGGTGGGAGCCCTACTGAAGATGTACAAATTTCTGGTGAAGATACAGTAGGGATTTCAAACAATATTGAGCAAATCAAAGAACAGTCAAAAGATGTAATTGAACTTGATGCAATACAAAGTGAAGACCATACCAATGATCAAGACAACGAGCAACCTCACGATGCTGAACTTCCAATGCAAGTTTGTGAGCGGTCATTCGATGTTTCCGCCATTGAGCATCCAGATGAGGACGTACAAAAGGTTAACTTGGATCAGCAGCAGAACGAAGATGAGGCGATTGAAAAGAAAACAGAAGAAATTCAAAGAGATGAGCAGAAACATGATGACAGTAGCACTGATTTAACCACAGAGACACTATTGGAGCCCCAGAGCAGTGAAATTGGCACACCAAATTTGCAGGAAGATACTGATGTGTTTGAGGTGAAGATTTCTTAAACTCAATGCATTTTGTAAAATTATCTCCAAACTTTTCTCATGCAGCTCCATTCAATGATTTCCAGGCTGAACAAACAGAGACAGTGGCTACTGAAGTGCTCATGAACGAACAAACCCAACATATACCCAGGAATCCATACCAAACATTGCAGATGTGGAGGCTGAGAAATCCACAGAAACAGAAGAAATGTCTGAACATGAAAATGCACCCAACAACACTGAGACACTATATACTGATGCTGAAGATGAGAAGGAGAATATAGCAAAACCTTCTACTGACAAACAGGATGGAACAATTGATGAAACTATAAATGAAGAGGTCAGTCCAAATTTTCCATTTAACACAGTATGAGAAATTTAGACATGATCTTTTTTTGTTAATAACAACATAAGTTCAACTTAAAAAATTTAGGGCTCTCCGTGTTGTTCTAAGAAACAAAATTTTCCAGGTTACTATGCAGAAAATGTTGAAAAACATTAAAGAGCGATATTTTTTACCTGATATCACTCTGAGAGTACCGTAACATTGTTAACAAGCATGCTTTTCAAAAATTATAATCTCCATCTCGTGACAATACTAAGCACTAATTCCTACTATTCCTAGCACACTTAATTATTGCATAGACTCGCTATTAAGTAGAATTATCATTAATATCAGAGTAAATAATCAGAATGACCCATACGAGTTCACAATGGCATACACCAACATATGTTAAAAGTTTACAGTACAGAGCTCAAAAACACAGTAGTGAAATTGGTGGAAACCTCTCATCGGCCATGCTCAAAACATTCTATGTGTTGCTCCTCTTGTAGGTTGGAAATGGTTTGGCATCACCAATTAAGAAAGATCTTCAAAATACATCTGACCCAGCTCCTTCAAATGAAGAAATGCTAGAGAATGTAAGAATTATTGAAGTGATTACTACTCACGATTTCATATACTTTGAAAAGAATAATAATCCTTTTCATTCCTTAAGGTAACAATTGCAAAGGTGGATCAACTAGCGTCCTTTTAAAAATCCCCCCTTTTTAACATCAGATAAACACACATTAAAGGAAACAAAAGTAAGCTAGCAAGAACACACCGAGTTGTACATGCCTTACACAATATCAACAAGATGAAGAGACAAGAGCTTGAGCTTTACAGCCAGTAGAAAAAATATCCTTCTCCGCAGCATCTGCATATGTAATTTGAGTGGTAGTTCATCTCTAGACCAAATTTTCCTACTTTTCCTCCATGGTCGCATGCCTCTTAAGAGTAGCTTGTTTCTGAATCTGCGATGAAACAAAGATATCAGTCACTCTCCATCTACATATTTAATTATATCATAATGATCAGCGAAATGAGCAATCATAATTGATGTGCAGACTCCTACATTGGTTCCTCAGAATGTTGAACCCAAAGTACATGGCGAGGAGGAAGAATGCATAAACAATGTCAATGATGATGTGCAGGCCATTCAAGCATCAGAAGAAGAGATCGTTGATGAAGTGGAAAAAAGGCAAGAAATGAAAAATGAAGACACCAATGTTAACAATGATGCAATTCAGACCAAACCTGTAGATGAAGAGGCATCTGTACTGCATTCCAATGACAGCACAGATACTAAAGTGGATGATACCATGAGCCCGTATGCAGAAATGGTACATGGAAAGATAGATGCACAGCCCGCAGAAACTGAAGAGGTGGAGCAGGACTTAAGCATTCATCCAAAGGTCAGTATTACTCTTAACAGGTTCACGTGATCAATTTTTGGATCAAATCTGCTTTTAATAAATTGTTAAGGCTGTTACTTTATAGTATAAGAGATAAGTGGGAAAAAATTGTGTCATTCAGGTTGTACATGACAATTTGGCAACAGCAGAACAGAATGGTGCAGAAGTTGAAACTAACTCGAATGAGGAAATGGCGACTAGCTATAAAGCAGTCACTGAAGCAGTCAAATTCAATGAAGCTATCGAGAATAAGGTCAGTAGTCAAATTCCTTAGCCATTATGAATTCAGACTTAAATTTGTTCTTTTTAAGCTAATTTCCCTTTTCCAATTTAGGCTAGTGGAGCTGAGGGGGCACTATCTGATGAAAATCTCGAGACCTTTGAGGATAACAGAAGGAATCTTGAGGCTTCATCTGCAGTTACAGCATCAGGAGAAAGTATGAACAAAGACAAGGAACTTGATAATCTTGCTCTTCCTGCACACTCTGCAGTGGATGGGGACACAACTGAACAGGGATCTGCTTAGAGGTGACAGAAAGAGGGCTGTTATTTCCAGAGAAGCCACTCCCCACTGAATCAGAAGAGCAAGAAGAGAGTCAGACAACCAAACAACAGATGAAGAGGACGTACATGAGCAAGAAACTGGTGACACGGAGAAAGAAGAAAAAGAAGCTGAACAAAGTGATTTGCCTGTCTCCAATTTTCTGATGAACCTGATAATGGGAAAAGAGAGCACTGAGCCAGAAGGAAATTCGGAATTTGAGGCCAAAAATAAGCAAGAAGAAAGTACAAAAGATGACAGTTGTTTGATCACCTCTCAGCAGGAAGAAAGCTTGGTGCCAATTCCTGCAGAACATAAGGTGGACAACAAGCTCGTATTTGAACAAGGAAAACATAATCTAGAAGGCTCTGAAGAAACACATGATTTCAAGCTGGAAAGTGATGAAGAGCTCAATAGTAACACTCATGATTTGGAAACACCAGTATGCCAAAACAATGTCCAAGGTGAAATTTCTAGTGAACAGGTACCAGGTGGACCTGGATGATGACAGAAATGGAAACTAGAGACGTCAAGCTAGGTGAAAAGGCAACCAATTCTGTTTGTCAGGAACATATGGAAGCGGGTACAAAAATTGAAGAAGGAAGCTTGAAGAGCAACCTTGATGAGTCAACAAACCCAAAGGCTTCTCAAGAGGATACATTAGAGGAAGGAAGAACAGACCTTCAGTATGAGTCTTTAACTGAAGACAGAAGTTCTGATGCAGTGGCCGGGCAAACACTCTTGTTGACAGAACCGGATATGGGTGCTGAAAAGATATTGCCTAATGACACTGATGATCTTCAAAGTCTCTGAGCACAAAAAGAGAAGAGCCCACTGAATCTTCCATCATTGAGGCCGAAAGTACCATCAAGGAAGAGCTGGTGAATGAAGTAGAGAAGGAAGAAGATAAAGAGCATACAACCAACACCGGTGGAGCTACTGAAGGACAGATAGAAAAATCGCATGATAACTCGCAGAAAGGAATAGAAGCAACATCTGATGAGCAGACAGATAAAATTACTGAACCAGCTATGGGCACTGAGATAAAGTTGGTTCATGAACAGGATATTTCTGCAGGCTCAGAATGCCAGGGCGAGAAACAAAGCTATAAGTTATCAAATAGTGAACTAGACAACTCTGAGAAAGCTTTGGAAATTCAGTCAGATGGTTCTAGCTTGCATATAAACCAAGATAAGCAAGATGAATTTGCTGGCGAGCAAATTGTGATGGAGAACAACCTGCTAGACAAGCCAGGAGAGTCTAGCTTGCATGAGGACAGGAAACAGAAATTGGACAAAAGTCTCCTAAAGAATCTGATGGAGGTGATCAGAATTGTTTGGCCACAATGAACCTTTGATCAAAGAAGAGAATGTAAATAGAACAGTCGAAAGCCATGTGCAAACAGTGAACACAAAATCCAATGAAGAGCAAGAAACATTTAAGTCACAGGTTCAAGAACGTGATCTCGATGTGGTTTCAGCAAAAGAAGTTCCCAAGACTGAAGAAAATGTTGTGCAGATGGCAAAGCCAGAATTCAGCACAGATGAAGAACAATGTCCAAAGAAAGATGAATCAAATACGTCAGGAGAGAATGTTGACAAGACAAAGGATGAAAAGGAAGCTAAGAGTTTCACTGGTGAAGCGGCAGCAAAAATTGAAGAACAAGGAGCAGTACAGAAGGTGTCACAACGTGATCTCAGTGTGGTTTTACCAACAGAAGCTCCTGGGAGTGAAGAAAGTTTTGTGGATATAAAAAATGAAGAGTTCAGCACAGATGAAGAACAGAGTCCAACGAAAGATGAATCAAGCATGGCAGAAGATAAGAGTTATGATGAGAAGACAAACGGTGACGAGGAAGCTAAGAATTTCACTGATGAAGCACCAACGAAAATTGAAGAACGAGAGGCAGGACAGAAGGCATCACCTAAGAAACATAATATCCTATTTGGTGTCGGGTCAAAGGTAAAGCACCAACTAGCAAAAGTGAAGAAAGCTATCATAGGCAAGCCTGGTCACACAAAATCTGAATTAGCGAAATCTTGAAACTGCGTTCACCTTAGAGCATGTATATTTTTGTTGATATTTGTACTTTTGTATGCATTTTACTTGAGGTGTAGTTTGCCGTGATGGTACTAGTGAACTTCAAGGTTTCTCTATGACCATTGCACTGAATGTTGTGGTGTTGAAGAACGACTGTAATATAGATAGTGTGTAAATCAAATTTGGTGATTGTTTGAGTTTGGGGTTAATGAGTATAATATGAGGAATTCGGATTGTTTGCTTCTTCTTCACTGATATGTATGTACTTTTTCATGATCATCATGCAACATACTTTTCCTTTCCTCCAAAAACCATGCGTGGTTACTCTTTCTTTCTGCTATGTTTCTGATCAGTGTAAGCTTAAGTAGATTATTTGAAGGAAATTGCAATGCCAATCAGAGTACCAGACTATGCCAAAACATGGTAGAAAACTTGAACTATGTAAACAATAAATGGATCTTACATGCTGCAGTAACTATGAGTCCAATATAATGAGGAGAATAGGTGCAGGAAATTAAGAATGCACAACTCCAGACTCATGAAACAAGAATGATCTATTTAGTTGTTTAACCACACCATTTAATGGGATGAGCAGAATTAAGGCTGGGGGGATCTAGAACAGTTACGGGCAAACCTGGTGATGCCAAGGGTGAAGTTCTCCACAGGATGAACATTCCAATTCCACTGAGCCTATCTTGTCCTTTGTAACGCTCCACCATTCCCCCTGTCCTTCGTAAGAAGGAACACAGCTTGAGCCACCACCACATTGTGGACTAAACCATCTGTGGTGTCATGCAGACTACAGGATGCCAGTGCGATGCTCCGTGCCCGCACGAGGTGGCCACGCTCAGTTAGTTCCTGTGAGAGGCCAGTGGCATCCAGCGGAGGTGGACGAGCGACGAACAGGTGGTGGGCGTGCCCTGGACCAGGTAGCCACGCTCCTGAGCCACCACCACAATGCGGACCAAACTATCAATGGTGTCACGCAGACTCCAGGATCCCTGGCTGTCCACTGCTACCCTGCTCGTGAGGCGCTCCATCCATGCACGAGGTGACCACGCGCTTGGTGGGTTCCTGTGAGATGACATGGGCGTGCAGCGGAGGTGGAGTAGGTGGCTGGCATGCCGTGGAGACAACAAACAGCGCCTGGGGAACACGTCACGCCGCCATTAGCTGATCTTCACCCGGGACCGGGCGGAGCACGGCGCGAAGGCCGAAACTCTCTGCGTGATCCCAACGGAAATTTGGGCACTCCGCCGGACCGAAAATCACCATGGCCAGAAGCGACTTTGGGTCGCAGACAGAAACAATCCCGCCGCCAGCGCATTGTGCCCGGGCCCCGGCCACCGCCTCTTCCATGCGCGCGCAGTGCTCGTCCCCCCGCCCCCCCCCCCCCCCCCCCGAGCGCTCGTCGGGTTCCTGAGCGGGCGCAGAGGAGCCCGACGCATCATCCATGGGCGCCCGGCGGAGGTGGACGAGCGTCGAACAGGTTGTGGGCACACACCGTGGAAGCCGCGCGCAGACACACCAAATGCGCCGGCTGCCGTCCAGCCTGGGCAGTCTGGTACTCCCTTCTCGACCTTGACCTCGGCGGCGGCGGCGGCGGAAATGGCGGGGCGCGCCAAAAGAGATCGGCGGTCCAACTCGTGAACCGCTCTTCGCGGCCGCGGGTTTCTTCTAGTGTTCTTCTATGCAGAGTATGCAAACTGCAAAAACTATAAACGAGTCCTTTTGGGGAAAATTATGAAAATTTTAAACGTGCTATGGTCCAAGTGTATCGATGTTCAGAGGTGTGACCATAAATTGAGGCCTGGCCATGCTTCCTTCCTAGTGATATTTTACCCGACAATGCAAAAGTGAACCCGGGGTACCTCTCCAAATTTTTGAGAATTTTTTTTTTAAACGGAAGGCTCGAAAGAGCCCAGTTTTGAATTAACAAAGCAACAATCGGCCAAGAGTTACAACTTACAAGAACAAGCTGGAGAAACCAGCCACACCACACACACACCTCAGAGCAACAGAGTACAACAAAGGCAAAACAGCCAATCTAGACTATAGCTTGAACCGCACGAAGCGCCTTGACATCTGTTGCACGAAGACGGCACTGATGATGTCAAAACCAACGTCCTCCTCCACACAATCATCGCCACCACCAAGACACGCCGTCGGGGAGAGAACCAAGCAGGGTTTGGGAATCCGAGGGGGCTTGCAGCAACGCCTCCAAGAGGTAAGCGGCGTGCGAAGACGTCGTCGTTGCCGGCAGAGACGAAGGCCCTGCAAAGTTTTCACCAAAGCCCCAAAGCACAAGCCGCTACGTGGAACACCAACCGAAGGAGCACCGGCGAGAGCGAGCTGGAACGGAGGGGCGGAACCCAGCGAACTGAACAGAAGAGAGGGTTTACGTGGCGACGCCTTCAACAAGGGGAACGACACCCGGAGGTGTTGTCGTCACCCACAGCGGACAAAGCCGTTGCACGGTTTTCACCGGGACCCATCTTCGGCCAGATGCCGGCCACCGCCGAGAGGACGCGAAGAAGACAGAACCGACCGCCGTGGCGAGAGCAGGCCAGAGATCCACCCGGCCCGGCCCAGATCCAGCAACGGGATCTGGCAGCCCGGCGGCCACCGGAGCAGCACGGGGCGTCGAGCAGCATCGCGGACCACACGGCGCCGGAGCAGCAGCACGAGCCTCCAATGGCGGCCGACCGGCCGCCCACCAGATCCCGCCAAGGATCTGGGAGAGCCCCTGCAACCAAGCGAGGGAAAGCTCTGGGGCTACGACGTGTGACTGCGAGGGCCGGCGAGCGGCTGAGCAGGGGATGGCGAGCTCGCACGGGGGAAGGAAGGAGGGCAAGCCCATCCCAGGCCCGAGGGCACCAAACGCACACCACACCACGCACCCACGCACACGAGAGGGGTCTCCCCGCCGCCACCGTCAGCCGCCGAGCCGGCGGCGTCCTCCGGCGACGGCGGGGGAGGGGAGGAGGGAGGGAAAGGGGCTCGGGGCGGCTAGGGTTTTTTTCGCCGCCCGGGTCGCCCTCGAGAGAGCGACGCGGGGGCCGGGAAGGAGCGACCTTTTTGAGAAATTTGGAAATGGCATTTTTAAAGATTAAAGTAACTGAGAATATGTGCAGGTACATATGGATTCAGTCTATATATCTATAAAAGTTTTCATTGAATACTTATTTTTACATATGGGTACACAAAAAGCATAAATATGTGGATTTTAAATAATAGCGAGCTATTACACGGAAACCACAAAAGGGGCCAAGCTCCATGGAGCACTTTATTTTCTCTCTATTACAAGATTGTCGTTTTATGTAACGTAGAGGCCGAAGTGTATCTTAGTAAACTTTTACACATGTAGAATACATCCAAACGTACGAGTGGAATTACTTTTAGAAATATTTAAAACTCTTACTACCAACTTCTGTTTTCCAGATTTTCAAACTCCATGGAACCCGGAGCTCTAAATCGCCAAACTCTTTTTTGCCACATTTTTATGTGTGTCCAGCCAAAATGAAAGATGCGGAAAAATCTGATTGTCATAATTTTTTTGTTGCAAGAGGCCCCAATTCCTTGCGTTAGAACCATAACAGGCGAAAATAATTTTGCTGCCAACTCACTGCAAGTCTGCAACTAGGGTATTGTCATGAATTGTTTTTTGTTACGAGATGCTATTGCAAACAGTGTTGGCTTATATCAACAAAATTGTTTTGTACAATCATGTTGCTATAATTTACGCATCATGATGATCTCTTCCGTGGACTAGTGGTAGCCGTGCATATGCGCATAAGGGTCAGGTCTCGGGTTCGAGTCCTCACTTCTACCTTAATGACAAAGCCGGAGTGGAGTCCCCCCTCCAGTCTTGTTATTTTATGATGACATAACACAGCTAGATTGAAGATCTTGCGGTAATCGCTGCGACAAAATATATAATGTCGCAGTAAGCTATCGCAACAACCAGCTATCATGATGGAATCGTATCAGGACAAAGTGTAAGCCATGGCGAAAGACTGCCCCAATAAAATCTTTTAGGTGGTGATATGTTTTCACAGCCAAATGTATCTCATTTATATAACATCACTCTAACACGTGGAATTTATTTGGTAGTAATAGGCTATTGTGACAAAAACTATTTTCTGGTGATATGATGTATATATAGTAGCATTGAAAATTACCCGTGAGAACGAAAATTCTTATGTGATGATCGGCTATCAAACGTTTTGTGCTGGCAACTTGTTACAAGAGCAAACAAAATGCGTAGAAATGCATGTTATACAAAATACAATCAAACAACTGAACCACTATACATTCCACAAAGATGAAATGCGTTCCAAAATCTGCATATGTTGAAAAGCAAATATCCTAAAGTATATTCCGTCTGCGATTGGATGACATCTGGCCTAGAATATCTTATTCAAACATCTCGCTTAGACCTGGTGCCAAGTTTTTGTTCTTTGTTTCCCATATTTCATCTAGTCGGGTGTGTTCCTATCATGGCACATTTTGTAGTCTAGGTTTCACCTCCTGTAATCGATGGTTCATGTTGTGTTTGAAAATCTGTGAGGTTAGGTGCACTTTTTGCATGTTAGGTCTTCTTCCACGTCTTCATGAGAGAAACAGAGGAACACCGAGATGCAAGGGCGGAGTTGAACACGAGGACTTCAGAGGGCCTTGATGTAGCTCTCAATAATATCACAGGACCCTCACATTGAAGATTATTCCGCCTAAACGGGAAACACTAGTGTCAAACCTGGGGTTTGAACTCTGGTGGGTTTGGAGTATAACCGCCCTCCTAGCCATCCTACCAATGGTAGGTTCTCTATTGTTTTGGAAGGGTTAGAAGGAGGCCAAATCGATGGCATATTTGAGGTGGGGTACACAGATGAAGCAAGTTGCACAAATTAAAAATCATTGGATTAAAATAATGAGTAATACAAAAGCATCGTTTCTAAATTTTCATGCATAAATGCAACATCTCGAGCCTAAGTCTAGAGCACATATTTGTTATGGACTAATCATTATGTAGAACAAAAGGGTATATTTGACCATAATGAACCGGATTGGAAAAATGTGGCCCCTCAGTTGTCCATCGACATGTCTAGACAGTGTCCCACTCCCAACGTGTCCGCTTTGAACTTTCATTTGTCCGTGCACACAGCTGTGTCCCCCAAATTGTTCTTTCACTCGCATATGAGTGGTGGGGATGTGGGAGATAAAATGGTCCCGGGTGGGCCGCGTCTGACGTGGCGGACTACTCATGCACCTTCGTTTATTGTCCAAATATGGGCTGGAAGTGCAAGGTCTCGGACAACCCGAACATATAGGGGAAGTGGGGTGTCTGGTTGGGTAAATTTTCTTCTTCTCTCTCATTTTCAAGCACTATCTGGGTTGTCCGTCCCTGGGCCGGATGGTCTCCCTATATCCTTCTTCCAGAAGTTCTGGGAGGTTATTGAGGCGGTGATTATGCCGATGTTCCAGGAGTTCTATACTGGGACACTAGTTATGTCCCGCCTTAACTTTGGGGTGATTACCCTAATTCCTAAAGTTGTAGGGGCCACGGATGTTCGTCAGTTTAGGCCGATCACGGTGATCAATGTCATCATGCGTCTGCTCGCCAAAGTGTGTGCAACACGCTTGGCGCCAGTTGTGGAGCGGCTGGCTCACCCACATCAGTTCGCCTTTCTCAAGGGACGATTTATCCATGATGGGATTCTGGCTCTTCATGAGGTTGTTCATGAAGTCAAGACGAGACACCTTAAAGGTGTCTTTCTTAAGCTAGATTTCCAGAAGGCATATGATCGTTTGGACTGGGCTTTTCTACGCCAGGTCCTCGAGCATCGTGGGTTTGACGACCGCTTCATATCATGGATTATGCAGATCGTCATGTCCGGGAACACGGCCATAAACATTAATGGAGACATTGGCCCCTACTTTAGGTCTTCGCGTGGGGTGAGACAAGGGGATCCGATTTCCCCCCTTCTTTTTGACCTCGCTGGTGATGCCCTGGCGGCCATCTTGGACAAAGCCAAGACGGCCGGTCACATCTCTGGTGTGGTAGGGCACCTTATTCCTGGAGGTGGGATAACCCACCTCCAATATGCGGACGATACCATGATCATGGTGGAGGGTTCGGAGCTTGACATTATTAATCTCAAGTTCCTTCTCCTCTGCTTTGAGGCCATGTCGGGCCTCAAGATTAACTTCGACAAGAGCGAAGTCATGATCATGGGATACTCCCCTGATGAGAGACAGCAGATAGTGGACAAACTTAATTGCAAGTTGTCTACCTTCCCTGTTACTTACCTGGGGACGCCCATTAGTGATTCTAGGATCCTTATTAAGGACCTAGATCCGGTCACCCAGCGTGTCAGATCCAAGGCGAAACCTTGGCAAGGGCGGTTCACCTCTAAGGCGAGCAAGACTGTCTTGATTGACGCCTGTCTCTCTAGTCTACCGATGTTCCTGATGGGAGTTTATATACTCCCAGAAGGCACGCACGCCTCTTTTGACAGGGATCTCTCACGCTTCTTCTGGCAGGGGGCCAATGGGCGTCAGAAGTACCACATGGTCAAATGGGCGGATGTGTGCACCCCCAAAGACATGGGGGGCATTGGTATCATTTCCTCTCGTAAGATGAACGTTGCGCTCATGCTACGATGGGTATGGCGGATACTTAGAGAGGAGGGGGCCTATGGCTGCAGCTAATCAAAGCGAAATATCTGCAGGGCCGCCCCCTCTTTTCTTGTGACCGCCAGGATGGATCCCAATTTTGGCGATCTATCCAATCCATCAAGCATGAGATTAGGAAGGGGGTCCGCTTCTCCATTGGTAATGGAGAGGACACCCTTTTTTGGCTGGACCCATGGCTCGATGGGAGCCCGCTACAGCATAGGTTCCCTGCTCTTTTTGCTATCAGCGCGGACCCGATGCAGCTTGTGGCTTCGGCAATGCCCAATGGGACTTGGAACATCTCGTTTCGACGAACATTCGGTATTGCCGAGGCTGCGGCTTGGACAGAGTTACGGAGTTTGCTTCCTGAGTCGTTGCCAGGCGGTCGTGACCTCGTGTCATGGCACCTGACACCGTCTGGGTTGTTCTCTATAAAGTCGGTGTATCGGAGTCTCTTTAGTTCCCCAGTTAGAGTTTGGACCCCCCACTCTGGAAGTCCCCCATACCGTTAAAAATCAAAATCTTCGTGTGGCAGCTTCTTAGGGACCGCCTCCTCTCAGGGGTGGAGGTTCGCAAGCGACAGGGGCCGGGTGATGGGCTCTGCCCCATGTGTGGGATCCCCGAGACGGGAACCCATATCCTTTTCACCTGCCCCGCTGCCAGGTTTCTATGGAACTTCGTCCACGAGGCGCTGGGGCCTGCCTGGCAGGCCTCAGACCTTGGCGAGTTCCTAGAAATCCAGACGAACCGTACCGGGGAGAGGCGACGCCTCTTCTGGTTGGTGTTTGCCGCGTTGATGTGGACCCTATGGACGATTCGCAATAAGATGGTGATCGAGCGGATTTTTCTCCGACGTGCTTCTGACTCGATGTTTAAACTTCTGGCTTTCTTGCAGCAGTGGCACCCGTTGTCTAGGCAGCGGGACAGGGAGCAGCTGGACGCCATGATCACTAGACTTGTGGTGACCGCTCGGCGTGTCTCCGCGTCTTCTTCCAACTAGCGCCGGAGGGGCTTAGCTTTTTGTGTTCGCTCTCTTCTGTCTTTCTTGATGTATTTCTCGCACCCCCCCCCCCCCCCCCCCACCCCCTCCCCCCCACCACTTCTTTCTTGCTCTTTTCATGTGGGCTTACTTGTGCTGCGCCCCCAGCAAGCGGCCTTTCCGTTCTTATGTTTGTGACTGTGTTTGGACTTGCTTGGCATGTTGCTTTATTTATAAAGCGGGGCGAAAGCCTGTTTCGAGATAAATAGGGACAAATTTGTAGGGTGCAGGGGTTCCGGTTGGAGATGACACGAGGACAAACTCTTTTGACGCCATATACACTATAACTCTTTGTAGTTACTTGCACTAATTTTGGCAATCTTATACTCTGTCTATCAAGATATTTGTCACACTTACATGCTTCCAAACACCCCACCAAGATATTTAATAATACTATGGACACGACCATACAAAAACCACACTTTAACTCATTAAGGAAACTAAGTTTTGGAGTAATGAACTTTTGGTTACTTTGATTGTATTATGGTGAAATTAAAAATTGCAAACTTGTATTGTTCCATTAAAAACAATTGTAATAATAAATGTTATATCTTAGTATCCAGAAACGGATTACCATGATCAATTCTGTTGGTTACATTTTTTTTGGTTTAGATAGTATATCAAAGCATGTATGCATACAACAGATACATATATTTAATGTCTTAATATGTTACGAACAAGTAAAAATATTTAATATAAATTAGTAAAAAAGGATTACAAGTTCACTTGTCAAATTCCATTTAAGATTCGGTCTATTGCAAATATCATCTTATCAATGTATTGGACGTTCTTTGCGGAATAGCTTACATAATACGTTAGACATCTTTTTAGAAAGGGATAGGGAACTTTATTGGATAGGTATGATAATTCTTCTACTCCTTATATTTCTATCTAGCCAGATAAAACATCCTTTTAGTTACCTCATGCGCTAGCCGGGATAGTAATTGATGTGTTCCATTTGATCAACGGTTGGCGTCAAAATATAGCCGTGGGAGGGAAACAATGAATAGTTGCCTACTTGTACCTCGCCACAGAGGCTGACATGGGAGACTCATGATCAATGTTTACTAGGTAAACTCACAGATCAATACAGTCATTTCAGACTACAAATTAATCGAGTTTGAAGAGTTGGCCCAAATCCGAGCCAGCCCAATTGAGCTGAGTTAAAGATCTGAGCTGTAAAAATTATTTCATACTCATGCTGTAGCAATTTTTCTCAATCTCGAGCTAGTTTCTAGCTAAGCAAGATAATGAATGTTCTTATAGTCAATGAAATTTTTATCATCCAGCTAGACCATAGAATAATCATTGTTCCAATCAAAACAATATAAATTTCTTGAAACAATATGAATCCAATATACAACGTAGACCCAGGCCGTGTGCTAGTTAGTGCTTAATTTTCTCTACGCTTAATTAATCTACCCTATTTCCTTGCATATATAAGGAAGAAAAAATCCATCCACAACATATAAGGCAACACATTATCCTATTTCCTTTCAATATATAACTAATTAAAAACATAATTATATTATTTTGAGCTACCGAGCTAAGATCGAGCGAGCTAATGTTGTCTTAATATCAACTCGTTTTCCGATCGAGGTACATAAGACACGTGTATTTTCCTCTCTCTTTTTTGAGTCAATCTCGAATCAAGCTAAAAACACAAGTCGATTGTGGAGGTTATGCCGAACGGGTATACCTGCCACGGTGGATAAAACCTGGCCCACCAGGGAGGCCCGTCAGATAAAGCCGGAGGGCTTAATGGAGAAGGCCTCATGGGCTTAGGCGCAAGGATAAGCTCTGGGCTGGCTTAGTGAAGTCCAAGACGAAGGCCTGGCTGCGTTCGCCTTAGGGAGCAAGCTAGGGTTTGTTACCGTGTTAGTCTAGGACTCGTGATCTAGGTCGGTTAAGGCTTTCCTTGTAGGGGAAGTCTTGGCGCCTTTATAAGCCAGCCTTCCAGCGGCCTTAGGGGACACGCATACAACCTCATTGTAACCTGTACACATATTCTCTTTGAGTGAATTATAGCAGCACGTAGGATCTCGCCACCGTCGTGAGATCCGAAGCTGGGTAAGATCGTGTGTGCAATCCCGTCACTGGAACCCTCTACGTTCTTCCCCACCTCCTCTACGGTACGTATGAATACTTCTAGTAGTTCCGCGTTACCAATACCTCGACAGTTGGCGCCCACCGTGGGGCCCAAGGCGTCGGGAGTTTTGTTTCAGGCGGGAGCATTGGGCGAGATCGGCAAGACTATGGCAGTTGGTCGCGCCCGCATCATCAACAACTTTGGGTGCATCGAAGACGACGGGTCCTACGTCTCAGCAAACGACGCACTGGTGTCAAGCTTCGTCGTCCCCTTCGGCACCATCAACATCTTCATGGGTTTTACGGCTAAGGCGTATGGATTCCCCAGGGGATCCGCCGCCTTTTGGCCCACCCACCACCCCATCGATTATGCAATCGAGCAACAACACACATCGGATCAGACCTTTGTCTATCGCGATCTGAGTGACTCTGATACCCAAAGCGATTCTGACTGCAGCTCTTATGAGCTTATGGAGCCCGCCTCTCGCTTTGTCGGTGTCATTGACGCATCTGGCCCTAAGCCGGCCGAATCTGACCCTGAGTCAATATTACCTGCCTTACAGACAGGAGCAGACTCAGGAGCCGGATTTGATGGCACCGCTCCAATGGCGGAAGATTCAGATCTCGATGAGCACAAGGAGGAAGACTTCGCAGCACAGGTTGCCGCGCGAGGCTATGGCTCACCCGATCCAAACGAAGTCTTAATGACTTTCCCGGCACAGATAGCTCTGAAGGATGGTGCGGCCGCGGCTAAGCCAGACGAGGCTGAAGTTTCCTCTAGCATCAAACACATTGGTGACAAGGCGGAAAAGCCAGAGGATGTGCTGGACCCTAAAAGGCCTCCCCCGGCTGCGCCTATTGAAGAAGACCTGGAGCGGTCAAAGGAGGAACACATGCGCGCATTGGAACTCCTCAAAACACCTTTGGGACCAAATCCAACCGCGGTTGAACTTGAGGAAAGACGGAAAGCGCTCCTGGCTGAGACTGAAGTCAACATCAAGTATAAGTTGTCCCTCCTGAACAAGGAAAAAGAGTTAATCCTAGTTGGAAAGGCTCTGGAAGAGGAAGAGTACCAGCGTGAGCGCGATGTTGAGAAATTCCGCAAAATACGCAGTATACGTGACCCTCTTCTGCATCGGGATCTGCAGGGAAACTTCGAGAAGACTTCTGCCCAAAAGCCTTTAAAGCCTTGGCAGAAATACTCTTTCAGAGTTAACCCTGATGGAGTCATATTCTTCTCCACCCGGCCAAAAACCTAGAGGCGGCCAGGGAAATCATGGGAGACGAAGCAGTTCCAATTGAAGAGCGCCACCATTATTCTAGAATGCTTATCGAAAAGGCGGTAGAGCAGCAGGCTAAGGCGGACTCAAACTCAAAACTGGCGGACGACACGCGTCTTTGCAAGACAACCGTTGCCGGCGGTGGAGATCCAGAGGAACCAGCTGGTTCCAGTAGCCATGGCAATAAGGGCAAGGAACCCAGGAAGGACAAAATTCCTGACAAGCACAGGGATGAGTCAAAGACCGGGTCCAATCGCCATAGTGACAAAGGCAAGGATGACCACCGGCACAAGGATAGCACACGCCATAAGAAGAACGATCCGCCTCGCCGTGAAAGAGATCAAGACAAGGGGAAGGACGCACGGCGTGGGAGTGACCGGCTTAACATGCCACCTCCGCCCGCAGCACGGGAAAGAGACGAAGGAAACAGGGGCAACAGAGATCTGCCTCAAAGGCGATCTCGCTCTCGCTCCCCTCATCGCCAAAGCCGTCAGGAGGAGCCAAGGCGTAGCCAATCCAACAAAGGACCAGCCAGGGAAAACACTCATATCTCAGATGCCCGCATCCGTCTCGATGAGATTAAAGCGGCCAAAGAGGAGTCTTACCTGGGTCCTGTGTGCTTTGGACCGGCGATTCGCAAAGTGCAACTCCCATCCTCGCTTGGCAATGTCAAGAAAATTGTGGACAAGTACAATGGCATTGACAAACCGGACATATGGCTGCCTGATTACATCCACGCCGTGGGTATTAATGACGGTGATTACAACGCAGCTGTGCGTTTTCTTCCACTTATGTTGGAGGGAACGGCCCGGTTATGGATTGACACTTTGCCAGAAAAGAGTATCCACAATTGGCAAGACATGCAGAAAACATTCATGCAACACTTCTCATGCACCTACAAACGTCCAAAGGCTTACTTAGATCTACTAAAGTGCGCTCTAGTGGAGGGGGAGTCAAGCAGAGCTTTCATAGCTCGATGGACAGAGACAAAGAATGCATGCGAAGACGTTTCTGAAATCCAGGCCATACATGCTTTTATGAACAGCCTGAAGAAGGGCAACATGATGAGATATATGTTAGCCAGCCAAAATATCAAACACCTCGGCGAGCTCTTAGACAGCGCGAACAATTACGCTGCAGCAGAAGACGACGCTCGAGCTGACGACGGTGATCTGCGCATGGACATAGCTGTTAACCCAGAAAAGCGAAACAACAATCAAAGCCGGAAAAAGAAAGAAGCCAACGATGCGCCTGGACCATCAAAGGAGGTAGCCTTTGCCAATAAGAAGGGTGGCCAGAGCGGGGCTAGTAGGTGGCAGAAGAAGGGCGATGACAGTTAAGGGTCAAGACCCATTAAAATCACCTATGACGACATCAAAGACGAACCTTGTGCCCATCATAGCATTACCTGCTGTCTTATGGAGCATACGCACAACTCCAAGCAGCGCAACAGGCTATACCCCTTTCTTTCTCATATATGGCGCTGAAGCGGTACTCCCAACAGATGTCCTGCACGACACACCTCGTGTAACAGCCTACGTTGAAGCAGACGCAGAAGAAGCCAGACAGGATGGCTTAGACCTTCTCGAAGAAGAGCGTGAGATAGCGCTTCAGCGCTCCGCCATTTATCAGCAGAACATGCGGCGTTACCACAGTCGCAAGGTAAGACGGAGATCGTTTCGAGAAGGCGATTTGGTGCTTCGCCTTGTTCAGCAAAAGGAGCACAAACTATCTCCCATATGGGAAGGACCCTTCGTTATCAGCAAAGCGCTTAAGAACGGGGCATATTATCTTGTGGACCTCCGTGATATCGAGAAGAAAAAGAAAAGAGGCCGCAAAAGGAAAAGGAACGAAGAAGCAGCGCTCAAGGAGACGAAACGTCCTTGGAACATTGAGCAGCTACGTCCTTTTTACACTTAGCAATTCTATTGTAATCACACCATATATGATTATGAAATAAAAGTCTTTGGTTCCCTCAATTATTTTTATGCATGAGTTCTCGCCGTCTTTTATTTCCATTTGATCATATATTTCGATAAAAATATCAATGTTAACCCGAATTGGCTTCGTGCTTGTGGTTACTCACATGATGCTTTTGCCTTAAGGCCTTACAAAAATTAAAATTGCATCCGTCTAAGAGTATTTATCTGATCGCATATATGCTGGCTTGTCTTAGTAGATGCTTTACGCACCAAAAGCCGGCGCCGTTTCTGTGTTTAAACAGTTTGGTTACTAACCCTGTTGCCAGCGAAGTGTTCCGTGCTTAGGTTCTGCCAGCATACGAAAAGGCTAAAGCATATAAGCCAGAAAACTTAAAGACGGATAAGGAGCATAGTTTGCAAGCCTTTTAAAAATAAGTGCATGCGTGCAAAACAAACATGTTCAACAGATAAAAAGGCTCCTGCCATTACAAAACATAACTTAACAAGTCTTTTGTGCCATCTTTCATGACACGCTTAATGCAAAGTTTTTCCTGCATCTTATGCAGGGGACTGAGGAGGCGAAGACACAGGGGACTTGGATGGATCCAGCGTAGCTTCAGACTCGCCTTCTTCTTCTTCTTCATTTCCGTCTTCTGACTCATCGCCATTGCCAGTGGTGGGGCTTCGGCTTCGTCATCAGACACGTCGTCAGGACGGGGAGGCACAGGCTTCTTGGAGAAGAAGATAGACAAGTCTACCATCTCAGCAACGGCTGAGGCAAAGCCAGAGACAGAGGCATAGACCTTTTCTTTGACGAGCTCGTTGCCGTCTCTGTCCTTGGCTGGGAAACACTTGATAACGCGCCACATGTTGACTTCGGGGTAGTGGCCGCGAACAAGTCCTAGAGCAAGTTTTGCTCCGCCTCTAGCTGCTGAGCGAAGACGCTCCACCACCTCTGGGACGCAGTTCTGAAGAAGTGGCAGCAAGTTGCTGGTGTTTGTCACTTGGGGCAGCTGTTTTGGGAAGATGTTGGCAACAACGTCTCTTCCCGCAGCATACAGCCCTGACACAATCTCGCCACACTCCAAGATAAGCTCCAGGCGCGTCTCAGAGGTAAGCCTTTCCCCAAATCCAGCTGGAACTGAGGAAGGGAGGAATGGAAAAAATTAAGGCGCACTGAAGTGTTTGAATAAAGGCGAAAAGTGACAGAAAGTGCGAGAAGTAAAAGAAGAAAGGCTTACTTAGCAGTTTCTCGTCAATGGCGGTGCTCTCATCAGCTTGGCGTTCAAGACGACCTTGTAAGCTCTGGATTAGGAGCCCATCCTTTTCAGCCTGTCGCTGCAGTTTCAGAAGTTCTGCCTTCAGTTTGTCTGCCTTCAGCGGCGCTGTCTTGGACGGCTTTAAGATTGGCCTCGGCCGTCTTTCGGTTCTCCTCCAGTTGCTTAAACAAGGCGGCATTTTCCCGCCTCACCACTTCTATATCGCCAGTCTCGCTGACGATCTGTTTTGCCTTCGCCACAACAGCTGCGCAAAACACATTGCATGTGTTGAGCATCTTATGTCTTAAAATGAACTAAAGTCACATTGCATGTGAAAGAACAACATTTACCTTTGTTCGCCTTATTTTCGGCGACGGCTTGCTTGAGCACTTGCCTTTGGTTACTCAGTGAGTACCATAGATCGCATGTAAGTTGCTCACTGCTCTGCTAGGCAAGGGTAGTAGTAAGTAAGAAAGGTAAAGCAATAAGGTATGGCTACAATGGGCTTGGGGACTGAGTCTTTATCACATTAAAGAAAGGCCATTACGTCGGCTTAGTCAAAGCACAACGTAATGCCCGGGGACTAGTATGTACATAAAGACGGAATGTTTACCTGCATCATGGCCTTCAAGGCTTTGTAGCTCTTCTTCATTGTGACGTACAGCTCGTCACAATTGTCTTCCAGATTTAATATGGTCAATGTTTGACCAACTGGCCTTAGCTTCGGAGGCGGCTCGTTGCGCTCCTTCTCATCGGCAAGCATGGCGGCGATGTTGGGTAAGATGTACCCCTCGTCGTCAAAGAGCTCTTGCTTCACCATGTTGCGGATAGCCTCACGAGTAATGGGCTCGTTCGGCTCTTCTGACTGAAGTACGCCGCCTTCCCAGCAGCGGCAGCCCTGGCCAACTTTTCAGTTTCCGTCTTATCAGGTAAGACGGCGAGTCCAATCTATATGATGATCTTCAGATGGGCCTGGGCTGTCTCTTGTTGAACGGAGGGAGTGGGGGGAGCGATGGCTGGAGAGGGCTCAGTTTCTTTTGCCTGGAAGAAATTACTTTCTTCCTCTTGAGAGGCGCAGTTGGTTTGATCCTGCAAATCACATACAAAATAAGATAACATTCATAGACATTGTTCGCCTTACTAAAGAAATTGAGGTTCGGCTTACTTCTGTACTGGAGCATTGAAGGCCGCATCTTCATCGTCCTCAATGTCGAGCACTTCGGCGTTAACAGGGATGGCTTTTCACGCTTCCGCCTTTCTGCTGCTGAAGTTGCTGCAGTGGCTCCTGAAGCCTTTCGTTTCCGAGTCTTTGAGGGCTCGGGTGCCGCTTCAGGCACGTAAAACAAAGGAGCCAGCAGATTATCCGGCAAAAGGGCGAGCTGAAATCAAAAGTGTGTTAGTAAGGCAAACATTGTGGAAGTGTAAAAACAGTAATGGTAAATGCCTTACCTTGGAGCCGGGTTGGCGGCTGTGTACATAGGACGCTGCTCTGTGAGCTGGATCCTTTCCTTGGCAATCCTCTTAAAGCGATACATAAGGGCGTCGTGCGTAAGGTCACTCTCACTAACACGGAGGGGATCTTTCTTCTGGTCCGTGTAGTGGCACATGAGTCCTTTGCGATCTTTCAAAGGCTGGATTCGCCTTGACAACCAACATAGGATGGTGTCTGCGCCCGTGAGTTTGGGCACAGCAGTCTTTGTCAAATACTCAATCCGCCTTTGCATGCGACGGAGGTTGTCAGGAAGGACCTTCAGTGGTTTCTCGCCCCAAGAAAGGCGAGGCTCCGCAGGCAAAGGAGAAAAGCGAGGAAGTCCTATGTCTTTGCCTACTGGCGCCATGTCTTTGCAGTAGAAGAAGGAGCTATTCCAGCCTTTAATGGAATCTATTTTTGGCGCCTTAGGATACCAGTCTCTGCCTCTACGAAGGTTGATGCTAACTGTTCCTAAGGAAAGCAGTTCTTCCTTCTCTGTTTGGCGCTTGCAGTAAAGCAGTACTTGAAGAATTCTAAGCTGGGCTCTATGCCTAGGTATCCTTCGAATAAAGCCATAAAGCCAGCTATGTACAAGATACTATTGGGGCCTACGCTATGAGGCTGAAGGCCATAGTAGTCTAAGACTGATTGGAAAAAAGGATGCGGAGGCAAAGACAAACCGCGGAGGAGATGTGAGACGAGGAGCACTCGTTCATCGCCGGCGGGATCTGGAGCAGGGTGGCCGTACGCTGACCGCCAGTGGCAGTTCTCCTGTGGTGGGAGGATGCCCTCCTTTTGCAGCTGCGTGAGGTCCGCGTCGGTGATGGTGGAAGCTGCCCAGTTGCGGGATGATGCTTCCTCTCCCTCCTCCTCTGCCTCCGCCGCATCGCCCTCGTCGGAGGGCTGGGCATTCTTCTCTGCTTCGTGGAGTGGCCGCAGAACTTGTCGCCGCTGCCGCGCGAGATGCAGATGCATCCGCGGTGCTCGATCCCCTCATGGCCAGATCTTGTCCTCCGTCGCCGCCGACGCCGCCGCCGTTGCCGCTCCCGTGGTCGCATCGGAGCTCTCCATGGGTGGGTGCGCAGGTGGTGGTGGTGGAGCTCGCCGGAGTTCAGATAGGAGGTGCGAGGAGGACGATGAACAGGGAAATGAACCAGTGGAAGAAATCAGTTCCCTTTTATGGGGCCGTGCGCCGCGATTAGTGCGGTGAGATAACGTCGCGCGATTTTCGCCACGCGTCCCGCAACGGTCAGTAGTGGGCATCTTCTCCCGCACGCCTCGGAGATCGTGTGCGGAAAATAGCAGTAATGGCGTCACAACGTCTCTTTGCTTGTCCAGACTGTCGTGGACTGGCTTTGACTGCGGTGACGTCATGACAAGACTCGACGCTGACAGAATCTTTCTGCCAGATTGTTCAAAGTGCAGGAGAGTTCGGCTTAATCCTTAAGGCAGACTGAATGTCTCATTTTGGAATGCTCCAAGCTCTTCTGTCCGCCTTGCACAAAGGCGAAAGCCCGTGTTTCACAAAGACGGCAAACGAAGAACTTAAACCTTTCCGGGGACTACTGTGGAGGTTATGCCGAACGGGTATACCTGCCACGGTGGATAAAACCTGGCCCACCAGGGAGGCCCATCAGATAAAGCCGGAGGGCTTAATGGAGAAGGCCTCATGGGCTTAGGCGCAAGGATAAGCTCTGGGCTGGCTTAGTGAAGTCCAAGACGAAGGCCTGGCTGCGTTCGCCTTAGGGAGCAAGTTAGGGTTTGTTACCGTGTTAGTCTAGGACTCGTGATCTAGGTCGGTTAAGGCTTTCCTTGTAGGGGAAGGCTTGGCGCCTTTATAAGCCAGCCTTCCAGCAGCCTTAGGGCACGCATACAACCTCATTGTAACCTGTACACATATTCTCTTGAGTGAATTATAGCAGCACGTAGGATCTCGCCACCGTCGTGAGATCCGAAGCTGGGTAAGATCGTGTGTGCAATCCCGTCACTGGAACCCTCTACGTTCTTCCCCACCTCCTCTACGGTACGTATGAATACTTCTAGTAGTTCCGCGTTACCAATACCTCGACATCGATTCCAAGCCGCTCATAATATCGAGCTTTTCTTAAAGCCCTATTTTGGGTCCATATGTGATATACTCTAGGTGCAATACACTAGCATTGTATTTGGTGCTCTCACGCAAGTGGTACTCATGGTACTCCCAAGATGGAAAAACATCTTAGGCCTTTTTTGTTCAAATGAATTTATAGATTTCAATTCATAGATTTTTTTTCTTCTATAGAGTCTATTTGGTTCAAATGAATGGATCCTACAAAATTCCTGTGAATTGCTTTATAGTACACTACAATTTCACAAGATTTCTAGCAAAGACCTCTAGGAAAGATTCCTTCGTTTTCGAATCCTACAACATTCCAAATGCCATAACATTCCATTCCCGCCTTTTCCCCCCCGTGGTTTTCAAATCCCGGGAAGCAAAGATGCCCTTAAAAGTGACGATTTATTTTAACGACATTAACATTACATGCGTGTTCATGTCTCAAATATCAAATCTGATTTCATGGCAAAGCTTACTAAACAGGAAAAAAGGGATAATTTGGTGCCGGCTGGGAACTCATTACCTAATGTGAGTCAGCTACCATTCACCACTGGACTTGTCTTTTTATTTCTCGAGCTATGGGTCAAATTTTGATCTGAATTTTTTAGATAGTACACATTGTCAATGACTGAATGGTGTGAAATTATTTAATAGAACCATTAACGATTTCTAGGGAGGAAAAACACAGAAGTATTCCACACGGGGAAGTACAGGATATGTTCTCGTAATACAGTTGTTGATATTTCACAGTCACACTAGCCCTGGGCCATACATCTCATCTCAAGAACATAGTTTGCATGTGTTATACACACCATCGCCTCCTCTAATGGCATAACCAAGGCAATATTTTAAACAAGTAATTTCTCACCAACTAAATCCTCAACAAGCTGTGGTTCGTTTCAGTTAAAATCAAATTTATTGACAAGCCTTGTAAGGGAGCATTCACATAACGGCTCTTATCCTTGTTAACTGAGTGACTTGAAAGGGAATCTCCTTTTTTGGCCACCGCAATACTTTCTCATCGCTTGTGTGAATGACATGTGGGGCCTGGACCCATCTTTCAGTGACACGATGAGGGGTCACAAAAATTTCCAGTGACAAGGAGATTTTCCCAGTTGGAAAGGCAAAGTATTGCTTGGGACCAAAATTGTACGGTCAGCAATTGTCACCACTAGCTACGACACCTTGTGCGAGGTCTTTATGTAGTTCATGAGCCGTCTCAGAGCATTACCACTGTCAATGGCTTCCCTTGCCCTGTCGAGCGCGGAGTTGATATCCTGAGCTCCGCTACAGCCTAACAAGTGGTCAGCCATAGCTGCGTTGAGAACTATTCGGTCATAGGCAGGCCCTTTGTCCCCACCCAGTGCTGACAAACCAAGCTCCAAGTTTTTCAGGACCTGGTTGAGTGTGGAGATACAGTAAAAGTAAGTAGATGGAAAGCACATCTCATGCCAACAGTTCTGATCGACGCACAGACACAAAATGTTAACAGATTTTAATGGATAATGGCCATCCTTCACTGGAACGCGATGGTACAAGTATGAAATGGAGATGGCAGCAAGCGCAGCCAGGGCAAAAAGACTTACTGATCTGTCAGTTCTTGGAGTTTCAGTGGATTTGAAACCAAGTTCCTGAGCATTCACAGCAACACTGAAGCTTTCTCTAGAAATACCTGTAAGATAAACGAGATAAGCTCAGACTGGAATCATATCATAACCAAGTACTTGGGCATTCACAAATCATAACAAGGCTCCCAATGCATTTTTTTTGTGCTTATAATTGTCGTCGTAAATTTATCTTCTTTTACATGAATAGACTACCAAGGCATCAAAAACCATAAATATGAGACATTCCTAACTTCAGTAGCAAAATTCCTTGCCACAAAAGTGGTAAGAGTTAAAAGGTGCCCCATCGCCTTCAGCATACACGATAGTGACCAGTACGAATAAGAAATAACAAGGGTAACGGGTATCATGTTTGTACCATCAGTCTCGGAGAAATTTACACTGGTTGGTGTCCGGAACCCTGAACAATGGTTCACTGGAAGCCCTTTTGATGCATTAGCCGACCGTTCCTTGGTTGTCAAAGAAAGCGCACCCTCCTCACCCTAAGTGGGTACCATAAATTTGTCTTAGCAGGACTAAAAACCAATAAATTGATTAAAAACAGCATTTAATGATCAGATTCGCATTCTGGTAAGAACTACAAAGGTAAAGAACAGTGCTGGATCCAAACAAAATCCAAAAAAAAGATCCTATCCGTGAGAAATGCCACTCGAAATGATACCGATGCAAGCAGGCCAAGTTTTCCACAAATGAGTTATAACCATAAGTTTTGGCTAAGTAGAGGAAGACAAATAAACAGTTCTCCTTGATAACTATTTATCTACTTACCTTAACAACTAAGCCAGCATGAACAGTTCTCCTTCTCATAAGCATAAGCAATGGATCTTCATAGCCCACATGATAAAATCCAGCAACCATTGATTCTCTTCCCCGCGCCTGTGATAAAAATAAAGACCAATGTTTTTTAACACTAAAACAGTAACATTAAGTGAAGCAGCACTTGGGATATTTACAACAGAAAAATACACAAACAAGGTCAAGTAACAAAAATAAATCTGGTTACTTCTCAACAGATACTCCATAATCCCATAGAATGGTGATACATATAGGTTAAGTCTAATACCTTCCATAACATGGAATTGGAAAATTACAAAGAAACAACTTACCGCTGTCAAACATAGGCTTTTAATCTAGCACTCAACTTACTATCAAAGCGAGACACTAGATGGTGCTACATACGTATAGTACTAGTTTAGGGCCTAGCAGTTGTATCTGTGCATGGTATTGATAAGCATGAATGATGATGTAATATAAATATAGAATACTACAAAGAATAGAGAAATTGCTATATCATAGTGCTCTCATGCTACCATTTCCTAACTTTTCACACACCATGAGAAGAGTTACTCACCCTCACAAACTGTTGAACTTTCTCAGAGGTAGCCAAGGGTGGTCTTTTCTTAATATGCTCCCTAAGCCCGATAATAGAATATCTGCAATAACACCGAGTTAGTAAACACCTTCACATGCAAAACGACTAACATATCTGAGAAAACAATTCATTTAAACACAAGTCACATCAAATGAGGTATTTTTCGCACCAAAAGAATACATGCTTCTTGATGTTTCTAATATGCAGAGCTAATGATTCTTTCCAAAAAAAAATCTGCAGGAATTTTCACTCAACAATGCCTAAGGCCATTTGTGCATAAAGTTACCAAGGAAATGTCAAACTTACAATGACGGGCAAGCTTCTTGGAGATGCAGATATGCAAAACCAGTATTCTCATCCTGAAAGTAACCACACAGTTCATGTAGTCGGATGCAGTCAACACTCAGTAGTGAAAATAGGGTTGCAGGTAAAGTAGGCATAGCACAGTAGCACGCACACACCTCCAATAGTGTTTTGGCCTGTGTAGGAGACAAGTGTGTGTTTGCACCCATGAACTTCAGCATCTGCCCTTCTGTTATGCCACCCTGAAAACCTTGATTATTAAGTAACACAGAGGGTTTTGTAAATAAACTATATAACAAGTAAGCCCGTCATCGAACCACAAGAGATCAATATTAAGAATACTCTTATGTATGATGACTGTTGCTGGATATGCTCTGTACTGACCTTAGGTGGCATCCATTCGACACCATGGAGAAGGCAAGATTCACCATAGCAGGCTCTAACAGCTGCAACGAACAGGGTACTCCTAAAAAAGCGTGTATTACCATCATAGGGCTCACCATAGTGTGTCAGAGAATCAACATCAGCAACTGGGGGAGGACCTGATAAGAAGTGGTGTTAATGACATTGTTGGTGATTCCAAAGTTTACGAAAAATAAACTCACTTAGCGTTACCTAGTTCATCATCAAAGGCTAGACAGTATCCCTTGAGCTCACGATCGGTTTCCCTATTCATCCTCTGTCCAATCAAAAATGCTGCTAGCAGTGCTTCACTAACTAGTGTTGAGTTTGCACTCGTCGACCCAACTGGTAGAACATCCTTTAGTACACACCGAACTTCCTCGTAACCTAAATGGCCACCAGCAAGCACTTCCCTCAGAGCACCAACGAGTCTCATCTCCGCAGTTCCTTGACCAATATACCGAGGTCCTGTTAAACCATTTGCTCCCATGATCGTCCCTTCAGGGTCTGCTATAAACTTCACCTCAGCAGGGAGAACATGTACAAGGCGTGGCCAGAATAGGCTCATGGCACGCCGCTCACCCTCGCTCCATTGGGTGGCCTCAGGAAAACAATTAGCTCTTATTGTCATGCCAGCGAAGAATGCACCCAGCTGAGCACTGGACACCGGATCATCTTTCAGTTCTCCCGTCGCTACAAAAGATTTTAGTGTGGATTTTATGTAAGGCAACGAAAATTATAGTGCCTCCCAACATACAACCAACAAACTGTAAAAATCAGTAATTTACCAGCCAAATATAAAATATTTAGCCTAAACAATCTAACCACAATTCAGCATCAGATATATGTTCTTGAATCATGAGTTATATGTTCCATAAAATAGCTCAACATTTGAAAGTTACATATGAAGCCATTTTCGATTGCCTAGATAATGGAGTGGTCATTGGTTAACCAATTGTTTAGTGCACAAGCAGAG
Organism: Poa pratensis; assembly: GCA_947311845.1. Lineage (NCBI taxonomy): Eukaryota > Viridiplantae > Streptophyta > Magnoliopsida > Poales > Poaceae > Poa > Poa pratensis. Next base: position 31,022,277 of record CAMZMU010000095.1, read on the forward strand.
TGCCAGATTAGCATGACACTCAGACTCCACTCTAGATAATAATATGAGAGAAACTATCACCCGAATCAATCTCTACTTTGTGAGTACATGATAACACCAAGGATCAATCTCTACCACAGCAAACGATGACCAGAACGCGGAATCGAAGCAAGTGGCCAAAGAGGAGGCGGAGCGCTCACCGGAGCGGAGGATGGTGTCGAGGACGCGCATGGCCTGCTCCTCCCCGAGCGGGCGCGTCTGCTCGGGCCCCGTGCACACCCGCCCCTGCGCCTCCAGCACCGTGCCGTTGGGCCGGGGCAGCCCCGCCGGCCTGTACGACTCCGACAGCGCCGGGTTCCGCCGCGCCGCCTCCTCCAGCACCGCCACCCCCGCCTCCTCCATCCACGCGCCCGCCCCCGCAGCTACAACGCCGCCGCGCCGGCATCTCCGGTCGCCGGCCCACACCACCGCGGCGGGCCGCCTCGGAGTAGAGACCCGGCCGCCAGGCTCCCGCTCGTGGTCGGGCTCGGGAGCGGCCTGAGGAGTAGAGAGTGCATGGCCAAGGTCAACGCCGACGATGACGAGACGACGAGGCGAGAAGGGAGACGGCGATGACGAGACCACTTAGATACAAAATCTCGCTCCGGGCCTCCTTAATAAAACCACATGTCGTCTCGTCATCGATACAAAATGGCGAGGGAAACCACTTAGACAGCAGATAAAAAATAAAAGAAAAAAAGACGGGAGTAGCCATGCCCCCAAGAAAGCACTTGAGACTACTTACTAGAGGTGACACCATGCCTCCTTAAGGAACCACCTCGCGCCGCGCCACCAAGCCACCGCTAGAGAGGGCCTCATGCCCTCTCGCTCCGGGCCATGGAGCATGCCAGTAGCCAACGAGGAACAAGAATGATGGCAGCTAGATCATGTATAAAACACACGACAGCGCGGGGTTTCGCCGCACCGCCTCCTCCAGCACCGCCGCCCCGGCCTCCTCCATCCAAGCGCCCACCATCGCAGCGACAACGCCACCGCGCCGGCATCTCCGGTCGCCGGCCCACGCCACCGCGCCGGGCCGCCTCGGCGCCGCCGGGGAGGGACAAACACACAGGCTCCCGCTCATGGTCGGGCTCGGGAGCTAGCGGCCTGAGGAGTAGAGAGTGCATGGCGAAGGTCAACGCCGCCGGCCGAGGCGAGAAGGGAGACAACGATGATGACGAGACCACTTTAGCCTAGGAAGGAAGCACCGTGGACGGATCGAGCCCAGTGGATGGATGGACCCGGCCCACCGTACACCAGAAGTAAGCTTCAAAACATTTGGCACATATGGCGGTATTTACGGAAAGAGGATCATAGTCATGTCTAGATAATGTTGATGTGTGCACTAATTATCCTCGAAACGGGATTTTGCCCGGCTTTATAATTAAATCCACATGGCCGAACCGATACAAAGTGGTGAGGGAAACCATTTAGAAAATGGATAAAAAAGAAAAGAAGAAAGACAATAGTAGCCACGCCCCAAGAAGCACTTGAGACCATAGTTTAAAAAACCGGACCGGACCGATGATTCAACCGGAAAAAACCGGAACCAGAACCCTTACCGGTTTGGTAAGCGCACTAGACCGGCCGTGCAAGCGAACCGGGAAAAAACCGGCCGAACCGCGGTCAGACCGGCGATTTATGGAGAAAACCGGGCTTACCAGGCCGTCGGTCGGACCGGCCGAAGGCACTCACGCGCTGGAAAAAATTAATTGGCGTACCCAGTATTCGATCCTGCGACCTCCGCCCTCACTTTGAGGGCTGAGTTGAGCCAGCCAACTCACCCAACCTTTGCTTGTGTCAGTTTCTTCACATATTATTAGTGTTTCTTCCCCGTTCTATTTTTAAAAAACCAGCAAATGAACCGAACGAACCGGCGGTTCAACCGGTGAACCGTGAACCGAGGTCCTCGCCGGTTCGATTGTCGGTCCGGTTTTTTAAACTATGCTGAGACTCTACTTGCTAGAGGTGACACCATGCCTCCTTAAGGAACCACCGGACATCGCCACGACGCACCCACCAAGCCACCGCTGGAGAGGGCCTCCTTCCCTCTCACTCCAGGCTGTCGAGCACGTCAGCAGCCAACGAGGAACGAGAATGATGGCAGCTAGTTCATGTGTAAAAGACAGGAGGCCGCCAAGATCGCCCCACATCAGAACCGAAAGAGATCTGAGACATGATCTGAACATGCCACAAAACAGGACCAAAAAGTACCCAAATCTCCATATCTGACGCCTCCCAAGAGGTCGAATGACAACACACTGCACTGCCACTGTCGATACTGAGACGATCAAGAGATTTCACCTGATACCCTAGCGCGTCGAAGGTGACCACAACGATGTCCCATGAGGGTCATGACACCCACAGTCATCGCCTCCACTGGTGTCGAAGCGTTGGGATTTCACCCAAAATCACCGTCGCGACACTCCGCGGTACACCATACCGCCTGCTGGCACCAAACAAGACCTCGAGAATGCTGATTTTTGCCAGCTAATTCTTGCAAAGAAATCTTGTAGTGTTTTTCTCGTATAATTTCTTATACTTGGTTGATCAGCGTTGTGCCTCTATATTCTAACTGGAATGATAAGCATGTTAGTATACTCATGATTAGTTAGTTTTCATAAACTAAGTTGTCTAGGGGTTGGTATATACGTGTTGGTTTTAGTTGAGTTCGGGATATACCTATACTAGGAGTACTAGTCATGCATGTTGTGTCAGGAGTCAATTTTTTTTTTGTTTTTTTTTTTTTGCACAAAGGGTGGGGGTCAAAGACCCCGTTGCTGCATTCAAACAAACACGTGGCAGGTACAATTTACAACTAGGCCCTTTTCATCTAATGCCCTAGAAGAACTCAAATTCGAAGAAAGGCCCAGAAAATTTACAAAATGCACCCTAGAACTAAAGATAGAAACGCAATCAAGTCCTAGGGAACCTCTGCCACACTTCGCCGGCGATCTCCAGGCAGCCGAACCACTGAGATCATTGGAGCCCATAGAGCACTCGGTCTCTCCCTTCCGGCGACCAACCATGGACGCCAGCAAACCCGCCACGCCCAGGGACGAACCACTTGGACGCGACGAGCCGCCGAGCACTGACGCCATGTCGAGAAGGCCTCCAGAACGGAGGTTGAAGATTGGCCATCCACTTGGCCATGATTCGCGATGGCAATCAAGGCCACCACGAGAGGAGCTCAGAGCTGCAGCAGAATCCTCTCCACCGAAGCAAGGAAGGAGCAGCCACTCCTCTTCCACCCCTCGCCTCCACGGCCAGCCAGAGGAAAAAGAAGCCACCATAGTCCATGCTCGAAAAAGAGGAAGCAGCGCTTGATGATGGAGTTGACTCCAGGCATCTCCTGCTTCGGCTTGCACCATGTAAGCCTGCCAGAGATGCACCGCAGTCGCCGTCCCGCGCCACGCTTGAACGCCAGGACGAACCATGTCCTTCTCTCCCCAACTGCCTTCTCCACCACGGAGACCCGCAGAGGAGCGAAAAGGAGAGGCCAAATCAACAAGATCTGGCCGAGCATCGAGCTTATTCAAGCAGCCGCCTTTAGATCCACCCCCACTCCGCTCGAACCACCATGGATCTTCGCCGGAAGGAGGCTTCCCAACACCGTGGTCGCCGCTCGGGAGGCACCACGGCAGGCGCAGAGGCGAGGAAGACGGCAAAAAGCCGTACGCCACAAGGGACCAAACTACAAGGAAACAAATCCTAAAACTACTATCTACAGAGATGCACCGAGCTCCTCTCCCATCCCTACTCCGGCCAGCAGCGTCGCTGGAGCAGATCCGGGGTCGGGCCGGGCGACGGCGACCACAGTCGACTCTCAAGGGGCTGTCTCGGAGGAGAGGGGAGGAGAGGAGGTTTCGTGCCGAACAGGAGTCAATTATTAGGAATGAGTTTTTTTCGTAGCTTGTCGTGCTGCTAGCAAGTTTGAGTTAGGAAACCCGTTCCATTTTGTAGTCAGGTCGTGCAAGCATGGGAAGGGGTGCGTGAGTTTTGCACACCGTAAGCTTTGAAGTAGAGCGAAAAGGCAAGGCACGTCAAGTGACTGTGCCGACCCAAATAGTTCTTTGCACGATTATCATCATTGCCGAAATCTAACGAGTGACCAAAATAATCGCGAGAAAAATGCCGCGGCAACTTAAAATTAAAGCATGTAATGAATAAGCGTTACACATCAATCTCCCGGTATTCACCTAAAATTACCGTCTATTTTCCCGGAAATTCAATGTTGCTCCCGAGCTTACATGTTGCTGGTTGAGTATGAAATTCGAAAAAAATAGAAAAACACTTTAAAAATTTCTGAACAAATTTAGAGACAAACATGTTAAAGTTTTCTACATACGCGCAAAGTTTGGTAAACACATGATATATTTTGTGCTCTGTGTAAAAAGACAAAATCAGTGGCTAACATGAGATTTACAAATGTCTTTTTAAGCATTGATTTGTCTTTTTTTTTCACAGACCAGAAACAATGTTACTCCCTCCGTTCGGAAAAGGATGTCATAAAAATGAACTATCGATAGACCATTTTTGTGACATCCTTTTCCGAACGGAGGGAGTATTTCTTTACGAAACTTAGCATGTATATAGAACTCTTTAACATGTTTGTCGCTGATTTTTTTCAGAATTGTTTGAAGCATTTTTCTATTTTTTCGAATTTCGTATTCAACCAGAACATGTAAACTCGGGAGCCAAATCTTTTCTCCCCTATTTTCCAAATAATCTTTTTTTTACTCGAACTACGGCGGGCCTTAGGCCAGCCTGAACTTTATATATGAACAGCCAAAGTTGTTACAGACTCAATTACAGAAGTTGGGAGAGCGAGAGGGAGTAAAAATTACAACCGGAGCTCAAGGTGGCTCAAAATTATTACACCAGAAAGAAGGAAGTCTTTAGTAGCTAGGTTACGGCAGCGGTGGATCCAAAGCCTCACATCATCGACACATTTCCGAGCAGTGATCTCGGGAGGGACGTCTTGAGCTTCAAAGACAAGCGAGTTGCGTCTTTTCCAAATGTTCCAAATGATGGCAGCAACGATGGTAAGCTTTGCCGAATTGAGAGGTAGGGCACTCCAAGTCTCCTCGATGGAAGGAGGTAAAGGGCTGGTGGTACACGGTGGCAGGGCGTTCCAAACCTCTCTGGCGCTGGGGCACCCGAGGAGAAGGTGATTGACATCTTCGTCTTCAGAGCAAGAGGGGCAGGAGGGCGAGGTGGCGAGCGAGTGACGGAAGCGGCGTAGGTTGGTGGCGATACGGCGGCGGTGGACTAGCCAGTTGAAAATCCTGCAGTTGTTAGGGGCGCCACACCGCACCTGCAAACTCATCATTTGGCAAGTGCCTAAAAAAATTAGCATAAGTATCCCTGTTTGAGGCAGCTTTGTATTTTCCAAATAATCAATAAATTGTAGGAGAAGAATTTCCCTCAACAAAATCTTACGTGCAAAACTTGAAAAAGTCACAGACTCGTAAGGCGAGTCCATCAATTTGTGATTACAAACCATACGTGCTGGCGAAAAAATGTAGTCGGCTAGACTCACCTAAGGGCGGGACCTAGATCTTTGAAGATACAAAACGTTTCAAAGGCAAGCTACATACGCCTATTTTCATGGCTGCAACTCCGCCTAGTATCGGTAGCCCCGCGAGTGTATTGTTATGACGATCGTAGACATGAACGACTTGATCTAATTTGCCACGAGAACAACAAAATATCAGTCTATCACCTTCAGGTGTCACCTTCAAGGCATAGGATTTACGTAAGAGCCAATATGGACTGGTATTGAGTACGTCTTGATCCAGATACCCTGGTTGGGATCATTCAGCAGCCATATGTTAGTCCTACGCATCTCGGCTTGAACCACGCACAGGGTATTATTGAGTTCGGTCATGTAGAGTATCATAGTATTTTCCCATAGTTCCGAGCCAACTACTTTCTCTGGGCCTTCTATCGACTTCTTCCACTCTTCTGTTTCGAGGTCGAAGCAAAGTACGTAACCATTGAAATCTTTCAATGATGCCCAAACGTACATGATACCATTGACAACAACAGGGGAGAGTCGGTATATGGAGATGTGTGTTGGGGGCAACTGCGCCGACCTCCATATTATATTGTCTCCTAAAGTGAGTACTTTGCAATCCGGTAATTTGCTGAGGCGGACCATCTTGTACTCACCAGATGGGACGGCACGGCCGAAGCCGAAGATGTGGCAATTCTTTCCGCGCTCGCCGTATTCATCAACATGGTCTATCGGCCAGTTCAAGAGCACCTTTCCGGTGGCTGGATTGATCACTTGAGCGCAATCGTAACTATGTTTGGTGACGCATATGAGGTCACTCGTGCTCGTGGAGCGCAATCCAAAGCTACTCTTATCTTTCATCACCGTCACAACACCGCCATCCATATGGATCACCCGCAAGTCGTAGCGGCCGCCGCCTAATGCGTCAAAAACAACAAAGAACGTCTCGGCGGGGCGAGTTCCATGTGCAGCCACGAACGCCGGACCAGAGATGACGGCGTGCCACCCTCGGGACAAGCAGCGGAACCGGCATACGGACTTCACCGGCAGCCTGGAGAAGATGTCGAAGAGGAGATCGTTCGGCAACGAGACATCTGGTCTAGTCTCGGCCGGTGCAGGCATGCTTGTTCTTGGCGCAGCTGTAGGAGAGCTGAGACAGCGGCGCTCAGGGGAGCTCGGCGGCGACATGGCAGTGCGGCGGCCTGGTAGACGGTGCAACTAGCGAGAACAGATTGAGCCGCCGAGAAGTCGCCTCGTGCGATAAATCGGCGATCTCTATGACTCGTTTGACCTACTACTACTAGGCTGGAAGCCTGGAACTCAGGAAACACACGGACTCGAGGACGCAAGGAATTGGGTCAAAGAAGTGGGCTCGCGGCACTATATATCTCATATCATGTGTTTGGGTTTTCGCCTTTTTCCTTTGCTAGCCCAGTCCATAGCCCACGTAACCTCCGCCTCGTTGGTGCCAATGTGCCAAAAGGTATTTAGCGTAAACAATTCGTGGTGTCCAAAACCTTGTCAGTGGTAAAAAAATAGTCAGCTTAACTAGCATGGGAAGGGGTGCGTGAGTTTTGCTCACGTAAGCTTTGAAGAAGTAGAGCGAAAAGGCAAGGCACGTCAAGTGAATGTGCCGACCCAAATAGTTCTTTGCACGATTATCGATCATTGCCGAAATCTAACGAGTGACCAAAATAATCGCGAGAAAATGCCGCGGCAACTTAAAAGCAGGTAATGAATAAGCGATGCACATCAATCTCCCGGTATTCACCTAAAATTACCGTCTATTTTCCCAGGAATTCAATGTTGCTCCGAGCTTACATGCTGCTGGTTGAGTACGAAATTCGAAAAAAAATAGAAAAACACTTTTAAAAATTCTGAACAATTCAGAGAAAAACATGTTAAAGTGTGTTCTACATACGTGCAAAGCTTGGTAAAGAAATGATATTTTTTGTGCTATGTGAAAAGACAAAATCAGTGGCTAACATGAGATTTACAAATGTCTTTTTTAGAGTATTGGTTTTGTCTTTTTTTTTCACAGACCACAAACAATGTTATTTCTTTACGAAACTTAGCATGTATATAGAACTCTTTAACATGTTTGTCGCTGATTTTTTTTTTCAGAATTATTTGAAGCATTTTTTCTATTTTTTCGAATTTCGTACTCAATGAGAGCATGTATTGAGTACGTCTTGATCCAGATACCCTGGTTGGGATCATTGATCATTCAGCAGCCATATGTTAGTCCTATGCATCTCTGCTTGAACCACGCACAGGGTATTATTGAGTTCGGTCATGTAGAGTATCATAGTATTTTCCCATAGCTCCGAGCCAACTACTTTCTCTGGGCCTTCTATTGACTTCTTCCACTCTTCTGTTTCGAGGTCGAAGCAAAGTAGGTAACCATTGAAATCCTTCAATGAGGCCCAAACCTACATGATACCATTGACAACAACTCGGGAGTGTTGGAATATGGAGAGGTGTGTTACTGTGCATAACCGAACCGAAAACCGAACCGAAAAAAACCTAACCGCAACCGAATGTTCAGTTTTTAATGGTTAGTGGTTAGGTTTCAGTTAGTAAAATCCCTAACCGAACAGCCCTCGGTTATTTCGGTTTTAAACCAAAACAATTCGGTTTTAACCGAAATAAACCGAACAGCCAAGTCCACTTCTAAATCACGGCTTTAAGGCCCAGCCCAACTTTGCAAACTCCTTTATATTTGCCCTGGGATGGAAACTATACAAGAAATGTAGCCCCGCCCACTGGTCTGATCGTTGAGATTACTGTTTCCTGTCCACAGGCCATGAGTTCTGAAAGAGCAAGTGTTGCCCCATGTGTGGTTTTGGTAATTAATGACAATCTCTATGGACTAATGTTTGCATTGAGATATCTTTATAGATCGAGTCCATGAAGAAGTTTGGAGTTCATGTGTTGGACTCTAGAAAAGTATATGATGACCAAGGTTCTATCCAAGGATTTATATATGAAGAATGGTCATGTGTAGAGATGAGCTTATTGCAAGAGTGGCTTGGAAAAGAAGATTGAGTGAAGATTCATGTTTATCTCCAAGCCATCATCATATCAAGACAAGAAGTATATGAAGCGCAAGTGGATTCTTGAAGACGGAGCATTTGGAGATGTCTTCATCAAGCATGTGCTAGCAAGCGCAATCAAGAAAGGTGGTCCACTTGAAGAGATCAAGATCGTCATCATCTAGCTCAAGTGGAATGCGCAAGGCAAAGGTATGATCTTGATAGGTTTTCTATTTTACCGGTCTCATGTTGTTAGTGGGAGACCGGGTTATAGGATAGACGGCGTACTATCAAGAGGGGCTCTCAAGTGAGTAACTTGATCGCATCTTTGTGGAGAGCTCAAACCTTTGCATTATTGGCATATCATCTTTCTTGGTTCTTATTTGGCTTTTATCCATGTGAGAATTTAGAGCTTGTGTTCATCTCCATACCAAGCTCTAGTTCATCAAAAACGGGTTTCAAGTGAATATCTTGTGGTGTTTTTGATGTTGGAGGTTTTACCGGTTCGTCGTTTCTAGAGAGGTCAAACTCTCTCCTTGTGGTCTCCTCCTCACATGATGGACTATGATGTGTATATGCATGATCTTGTAGTGCTTGTGATTATCTTCGGAACAAGCCCAAGATCATTGAAAACGGAGTCCGGATGAAAACTTGTTTCCATTCTCGGCTTTGGAAATATTATCGGTCCACTTCAAGATAGGGTCCACACCTTCCCATGTGTGGTATCCCCTCTATATTTGTGACCCTTAATATTTGTAGGCTTGCTCTTGTGGTTACCTTTCCAACGCAATTGGATTCACCTGATTTGGAGTTCGGACGAGAAAGTTATTGCATTTCAGGATTTGCTGCTCTGCTGGTTTTTCTGTCCGGAGTCTCCGTGGTTTTAGGTCCAGACTCTCTGGCCCCTGGTTTTGAGGCTAAGTGCCTCGCGCACGGCGCTTGCGGTATCGAGGCCGGAGTAGGTCCGGAGTTTCCCCGGAGTTTCCGGCAGGGCCGGAGTTTCCGCCCTCAAGGTCCGGAGTTTCCGGCCCATCTGGTTTTTCTGCGTTGAAGAGCTTCGCGGCGGCAGCCGCTGTTTTGAAACCGGAGTTGGTCCGGAGTCTCCCCGGAGTCTCCGCCCAGACCGGAGTCTCCGGCCTTTTGTGGTCCGGAGTCTCCGGTGTTAGTTTTCTGCAAACGGTTTTTCCCTGCTCTCCCCGGTCCGGAGTCTCCGCACTTTTGGTCCGGAGTCTCCGCACTGGCCGGAGTCTCCGGCCTCCGTGGTCCGGAGTCTCCGGTCTAAGTGGCTGTAACGGCTCTTTTTCTGGGAGGGGTATTTATACCCCTCCACCTACCTTCAGCCACTTAGCTCTTCCAAGCACGTTTTCCCCCTTCTCTCTCCTCCATTGTTGACCTTGGAAAGCTTGCCCCTCTCCCAATTCCTCCAATGATTCTTGTATATCTTTGAGGGATTTGAGAGAGGAGATCTAGATCTACATTTTCACCAATCCATTCCTCCTCTTAGTGAGGGGAACCTAGTAGATCTTGATCTTGGAGTTCTTGGTGTTTCTCCTCCTTTGTTCTTCCTCTCTTATTCCCCCATAAGCATTTGTTGCTTTGTTGGAATTTGAGAGTGAAGGACTTGAGCACTCCGTGTGCTCTTGCCATTGCTTTTGTGCATCGGTTTGCTCTCTCCACGAAGATTCGTGGAAGTGAAAGTTCGTGAGTTTGTTACTCTTGGGTCATTGGACCCTAGACGCCTTTTGTGGCGAGTGGCGCCTTTTGTGGCGGTGCAAGGCCTTTTGTGGCCGCTTGGGAGCTCCCGATCCTTTTGTGGGTTGTGCCTCAAGTTTGTTGTAAGGGACTCGATTTCCGCCCAAAAGGAAATCAATAGTGGAAGGTGAATCGAGCTTTTGGGCAAGGTTCATCGGAGAATAGGGTGATGCCATTTGTGGCATCTTGAGTTTGATACTCACACCCCTCCAACGAGACGTACTCCCCTAAAAAGGAGGAACTCGGGAATACATCGTCGTCTCCGCGTGCCTCGGTTATTTCTATACCCGAGCTCTTTACTTATGCAATTTACATTGTGATAGCCTTCGTGCGTGAAGTTATATATCTTGCTATCACTTTGTTGCTTGACTTGCTTAGCATAAGTTGTTGCTGCACATATGTGACATAGTTTATTTAGGTTGTTGGCTTGTTAATTTAAACATCTAGTTTTATTCCGCAATTAGCAAGACTAAACCAGAAAAGTTTTTAAACGCCTATTCACCCCCCTCTAGGCGACATCATTGTCCTTTCAAGTTCAAGTGCCCAAGTCGGTGTTTTTCAATCACTATTATTTTGAATTCACCAGTATTATTTTGTTAACTACTCCCTCCGTTCGGAAAAGGATGTCACAAAAATGAACTATAGATAGACCATTTTTGTGACATCCTTTTCCGAACGGAGGGAGTATTATTTTTGGTTCACATATATCTTTTTTTTTTGAAAAAATAGATTTGTAAATGTTTATTTTAAATAAAATCAGATTTAAAAACTATTCAATTTTTAATGGTTTAGATTTTAAAAATGTTTGCACTTGAAATTGGTTTATCTTAGAAAATACTCTTATTTGAAAAAGGTTGAGATGATAGATTTGATTTTTTTGTAAATGCGAAAAATTTGATAGATACTTTGATGGCGCAAGCTCGCTCGCTTGTACAGGAAGACTAGATCGATGGATCCAGTTGAGCTAGCTGTACTGGATCAATCGATCGTCTAGTAGAGCTAGCTCATCGAGCACTGGCCTCCGACGTTACGCCATAAAAAAAATAGAAAAAATGAAATATGAGGAAAATAGAAAGGAACAGGAAAATGATAAAATAAAACATAGCACAAAAAAAAGGAGAAAAACGGTTTTTGGTAGGAAAAATTAGAACGGGAACAGGAAAATTTATCTTCCCTATTTTCTAAAAATTAAATTTGAAACCTCCACTCATACATGCTTCTGAAAGTAAAATCGAACATGCAAATTGGAAGAAACAGCGAACCAAAGTACAACGCTATACGAAGCAGTAGAAGGCTACAACAGGTAGTACGATGGTAATTGGGCCAAGCCCAATAACACAACGCGAAACAAGTTTCTGCCAGGGGTACGCGAACGGGATGTTTCCCTCCGCTTAACGCGGTATACAGGAGCTCCCCTAGTTGACGACCTGGTCGTCGGGAGCGCCTATATCACGCAGTACGCGGAGAAAGCTTCACTCCACGTACCCGCCTCCTGCCATCGCCACGACATGGGCCGCGGCCCATCCCCATCCTTCTTCTTTTTCCTCACTTCCGTCGATCCCTCCCCGCCTCTGCCGGCCTAACCGCCAGCTCCCGTCCCCCGCGCTCGGCGCCGCTACCGCGCCGCCTCCGCGCCCCGCCCTGCTCAAGCCGCCGCCTCCGCCGGTCCGCCGCCCCCCGGCCGGCCTCCCTCTAACCCCCCCACCCTGAACCCTAACCCTAACTCCGTCGCCGGCGAGCTCCGCACCGCACCCACACCCGCACCCCGCCTGCGTTAAGTTTCTTTCCTCGCCTCCGCCGACGACGCCGCGGCCCGCCGCGTCGTCCCCGTCTCCGGCGAGGTCCTGGCCTCACCTCCGCCGGGGCGCCGCGGCCAGCCGCGTCGTCCCCGTCGTCGGTGAGTGGCCAGGGCGCCCGCTGCCGCCTCCTTCTTCCCCGTCTCCGGCGTCCTTTCCCGTCTCCGGCGAGCACGGCTCGCGCGTGGGCCGGTCCAATCGGGTACGCGTATGTTTGTAATGTACGCGGTACGCGTATTTTAGGTTTTACCCCGGTCGTCGACTAGGATTTGCCCTCAACACAACAAGGCCTGAGAAGCACAAGATGTCGAGCCCACGAACGGACGACGCTCGACCCACGGCATCCCGGCGCGCTTTAAGATCCGAGCTCCGCCCGCAGATTCCGTGAGAGATCGGACGGCGGAGAGTGATCCTCTGGGTCACACAAAGCGCAAGGCGCCGCCTCCATTTCCCCTCCTGCTCCTGCTCCACCTCCCATCCCCATCTCGCCGAGAGATTCGAATCGGAGAGGCCCCTGCTGCCGCACCGGCCATGGCGCTCGCCGCCCGCCTCGTCTCCCGCTCCCGCCAGGTTCGCTCTCTCGCCCGCCCGTCGGTAACCCTAGGTAGCTAGCTATCCCGGTAGATCTGGTCCGCCGTCCGCGCGACGCGCCGCCGCCCGTCCGCGCGGGATCTCGGTCGCCCCGTAGATATTTCTTCGCTTGTCGTCCGTCGTAGTGATGTATGCTGGATGCGGTGGGGTGAGAGTGGTGGTGGGTCCCCGAGTACGATGCGTTCCGATTCTGTCGCGGTTCGTCGGATCGGGCCGATCTGGGAGCTTCTCGGTAATGATGGAAAATGCTCCGATTTCTCCGGTGCGGGAGATCCTAGGGGACACATACTAGGGAACAGCTTTGTTTCCCGGCAGCTCTGGATCCTTCAGCCCCAATTCGTCATCTCTCGGTGTTCTTACTTTCCTGTTTTCCGAGCCGTGTATGTGTTGCGCTGAAATATCGACAGGGCCTTATTGTCGAGTTTGACATCGTGATAATGCAGTCAACTTATTCTGGCATGCGTTTTGCCAATTCTGCTTCGGATTATTCTGTGGAATCTAGTGTTACTTCAGGACACTTTTTCCACAAGATGTCCATAGTCCGTAGTTTCAGTATGGATAGATATTGTTTCATTGTTTGTCAGCAAGTTCCGTTTATGATGCCTCTTAATTTACACTGCGTGAACGCTTATCAGTTTGCTGACTTGATGTTTCTGTAGCTATGTTCTGCCCAAGCCGCTTTGGCCAATGGAGGTTTCTCTCAAGTCCGCTTGTATGCCAAGGAGGCAGCTCCAGCTGACCGCCCTCCTGTCAGCGGAGATGGTATGCGTCTTAATGTTTTACTGCATGTATATGATTATAATCTTCGTAATGTATGCGTAGTTATTTTGTGCATGGTCTGTAGTAGAGTTAGTTCTGGAAAAACTGTCATATTATAATGGTTCTAGTTTGAACCCCTTACATGTGGATTTTGTATCAAGCTTTAATTTTTTTGTATTCTCCACTGTTTCCTGGCTTCTCGCTATATTTTAATTAGTGACCTGCTCATGTTGCTGCGTAATAAAACCTAGTGGCTCTTTTGCAGTTAACTTCAGTCTGTTGAATATTTTTGGTTAGTTTGTGCTGTTAATGACTGATCAACCAGTATATTCGTTTTCCGTGAAAAATGCAACGTCTGCTCTCATTTTGAATTTTCATTTGGTTTGTCTATTTATCATTTCTGTTCTAGGTTCATGATGACTGTAGTCCCAGTAGTGCTTTTTTGTTCTTGCTGGATACAATGTATTTAATTTACTTTGTGTAGTCTTAATTTCTATATTTCCATGCTGTATAGACCTACTGAAGGGCATATTCTTTGAGGTAAAGAAAAAGTTTGAGACAGCACTTAGTGTCCTGAAGAAGGAGAAGATCACGATTGATCCAGAAGACCCAACAGCAGTTGCTGGTTATGCCCAAGTCATGAGGACTGTAAGAGAGAAGTAAGGAAATTCATAGGCTTTTGCATTGCATATATTCATGGCCAGTCTTCTTTGCTGTTGTGCTTTTATTTTTGTGTTCTGTTGCACACAATGTTATAATGGTTGTGTTTAGGTGCTAGTAAGCACGGATGAAAATTTCATCATTAAGTGGCATGAGTTGATACTGTATACCAATCAAGAGTGGTTTAACAAGTGCTTACTAGGATCCTGAAGAACAGTTTGCTGTATTGCCCTCCTCTACAATCTGATCCAAGTTCTGCGTCGGCTGATGCAAATCTTAATGTGTTATCATCTCTGTTTTTTAAACCTTTGATTTGCCAAACCTTATAGTGTAAGATTACAATATAAGCATGATATCTTGCAAAAGTACCTTTTCCTGGGTGTAAGATAAATTCCTCCGAAGTTGTAGAAGTTTTACATGTTGTTGCAATTAACGTGTTTGGACATAACAATTTGTAAAAAGAGTTATGCACAAATCTACAAACAACTTCTCTGCTTAATTTTTCTTAGGTAATCTCATTTGGGATTGCTGCCATTAACCTGACTGACCTGTTCGCCTATTATGTTACCATTGTCTAAATGCAGGGCAGGTCTTCTTTCTGACTCTCAGAGAATTAAATATACTATTGAGACTTTCACGAAGGGCATCCCTGACGCAAGGACCTATTTGAATACCCTCCAGGAGCTTAGGAAAAAGTATGTATATTACCTAATCAACGGTGTTTTTCACTATGCTGTCAGGAATGGTTCACCTAAAAACATCCCAGAATTTCTTAGTGTTCTTTTCTATGAAAAATTATGCACAGTGCAATTCTCTGGCAACTAATTTCCTATACGAACATTTCTTTGTGTTATAAAGGAATGGACTTATAGATGATATGGGTATTGAGGATTTGATGATGGAAGCTCTTGAGAAAATTGAGAAGGACATTAAAAAGCCACTTCTGAGGAGTGACAAGAAGAATATGGCTCTCCTTGTTGCTGAGTTCGATAAGATTAACAAAAAGTATGTAAATATGTGTATCTTCATTTTATCCTGCTAGCGTCAATTTTTTTTCAATTGCAAGATATATCTTTGATAGTTTCATATAGATACATCTTTGCCGACATCTGAAAAATCTGGTTCATTTGCAGTTGTCATTACCTTGTTGTCACTCCTTTGATAACTTTTAACCCAGACATTGATTGGGGTTGTCATTTCCGGATCCCTTGGAAAAAGACTGCATTAGTCTTACGGTTGATTTGCATCAGTATTTTCTTCTTTCGTACTGCAAAACAGCCACGGCAGTTGCATTACAAACTATTTCTTGTTCCTTACGGTTGATGACCTAGATCCACTGCAAGGGATGCAGATTTAGTCCTGTTCAGTCCATGCTAGATATATTTTATCGTACTATCCGTTTTAGCTGGAGTGGCATGTGTTTTACATGTTTGTTCTCTTTCCTCTTTTGAACTTGAAATAGACTTGGCTTTAGCAAGGATGATCTTCCCAAGATCGAGGAAAAACTTGAAATGGAAATTGCCAAAAGCGAGCTGACGGAACTTAAGAAGGAAACGGTTGAAGCAATGGAGGGTCAACTAAAGAGGTATGGCTCTTTAACTAATAAGGAGTAAATCATTATTTGCTTGATATATTCATTAAATCATTCAAGTGCTTGTTACTAGAAATCTTGAAATATGTTAGGGCCAAGTTCCAAAATAATGTAGTTCCATCATCTGCTGGGTGACTAGTACTTTAAGTCATCATAATTTGATGAAATCTATATGTAATTTTTGTATCTCTAACAAGATAGCGACTCACTGACATGATTTGCCTCCAGGGAGGAGTTTAAAGATGAGGTGATGCCTGACGTCAGGAAGTTGGACATTAGAAACTTCCTATAAGTCCTGATTGATGATAATCCTCACGGTGTTTTGAAATGCCGATCGAATCTGTGATTTTTCTTTTCAAGCGGCAGCCGGTGCTGCAAGCTACACCTAATGGATGTTATTCTTGTTTTTTGTAATAAAACTGCACTGAAAATACAACGACAGTCAACTGTTGAGTTGGGTTGCTTGGTCGAGAGTTGTTTCTTCTTGGGCTGGCGATGTGAACTTGAAGCGTTGCTGAATATGTGCCTGCTGCTGCAGCTGCTGCTGCTGTTGTTGGATGTAGTAGCCACACCTTATAAGTTGTATGTGATGCTCCAGTATCATCTGCTGTTTTTCCTTCAGTAGGTTATGAGTCTGGCAATGTTTTTTATCAGCATTTTCGATGTTCATTGACACAGGAAACCTGGACTGGGACCTTTATCTTGCTAGCCGTGAATCCCTGCAGTGGTTTGTTGCCAATGACAGAACGCGTACTAGATTTGTTTTCTAACATGGTGGGATAACCTTCTTTTGACATATAGACTCATCTAGCCTTCTGGATCAGTTTGAAGTAATTGCTTTATGCAAAACACCAGAGTCTACCGTGCTAAATCACAAAGTCCTTAGCAACATCCACATTCCAGTACTACCTCCGATCCATATTAGTGGGCACAACTTTGTCTAGATACACATGTATCTAGTCTAAATACTTAACTAGATACATATGAATTTAGACAAATCTATGGCCACTAATATAGATCGGAGGGAGTAGTATTTTCATGAAATCCGTAACATTGGAATTAACCAAGACTGGGGAGTAAAGAATGGTTGTAATGAGCAATATGAAAAAGGCTAATTGACCAAAAGATAAGTTAGAAAATAATTAATGGGGTCAATTCTTTTATTGTCCATTGACCATTGGGAAGCCTCGTGCACAAACTACTCTCAACATCTCTAGCTTTTCTACTGAATTTCCCATCAGCCTTGTTTATTCACGTCAACTTAGGACAGTACACACGTCCCAAATTCAGAGAACAATAGTTCCCTACAAGAAGGAAACAGCAGAGTATAAAATAAGCATGGAAAACATAAATGACATTTTCCTGCTTGAAGAAAGCTAAAGAAAATTCTGATGATTACATCTTAGTTTTTGGGTTTCTAATGCTATGAAGCAAAAGCCTTTTATTTATTTTGTCGTTTGATTTGTAATTGAAATTCGATTTTCTCCTCTCCGTAGCAACGCACAGACACTTTGTTAGTACGATATAAAATTAATATATTTTGAAATTTCATTGAAGACGAATCTAGTGATACCAATCAGTGTCATAAACGTTGATACATTTCCCTATAAAGTTAGTCAAACTAATCAAAGTTTGACTTACGACAAAAGGTATAAATATAATTATTCGCAGACGGAGGGAGTACGCCTGTACTATTTCAAATAAAGTTATTTTTGTCAGTTCCACTCGGCGCCTGGTCAAAAAGGAAAGAAAGAGAATTGCCACCCTGGTCGTAACCAAACGCACCGACACCCCTCTCGTTTCCCCACCTACAGTAAACGAAGGCGATTTTTGGGCGACTCTCGCGCAGACCAAGCTCGCCGGCGGAGATCCGCTCGATCCCCCGCCTCCGCGGCCGCTCCGGCGGCGGGAGGTTGGGGAATCGACGGATCCCACCGTGTACATAGCCTAGGTGTGCGTGGGTGGCCTGCCGGCGACGCTGTGGAGATGGTGGCGTGGCCGGAGAGGCTTCGGGCGACGGCGGCTCCCTCCTCTGTTCTCGGTGCTCCGGCGGAGTCCAAGAGCAGATCTGCCGGCGCGGGCGCGGCCGCTGCTCTCCGGAGTTGCGGCGTGTCCTTCCTCGAGCTGGTGGCCGTGGTGGCGGCGCCGGTTCTAGCTTTTGGTGTTCGGCTGACTCCACTTCGGTGGTTGCTCATGCTTTTGGTTAAATCTTCTGGGAGTTTGCAGGCGGATCGACCTCCCTCGCTGGTGGCTGCGGTGGGTGATGTGGAAGATGGGTGGAGCTGCTGTTTCCGTTTCCGGCGTGAGACGGCGACGGCGGTGTGGTGGCAGCTCGAAGCTGATGCTCTTTCAAAGTCCAGATTCTGGTGCTTGCGCCTGATGGATCATGCAGCATTTCAACAATGTTGGTCGAGCTCGTCGCTTTGGTGTGAGGTATGTCCGCGTTCTTCGGCTCTGGCGGCGTGCTGTTGGTGCTTGAAGACGTTGGCCTGCTCGGTGGCTCCGCCGTCGCTGCGTGTGTGTTGTATCTTGCCTCTGTTCGTGCGTGTGTGTGCTCTTCTCTGTCTTTGATCTTGTACACGAACTCCCTGTCAAAAAAAAAGGAAAGAAAGAGGAAAAAACCACACCTTTTTTTTGGACTCTGGTGGGACACTTGAGTGACACGCACTCCTTTTGTTGAGATTGAGTGACACGCACTTGGACTACAGAAGGTCTCTTCCTTCCGGAGCTCATTTGAGTACAGTTTCATGTCTAATTCGTGTACCCATCCTATGCTGGTGATGCTGAAAAGAGTCAAACCGTGAACTGAAGTCGATGGCAATGGTACTTTGCAAAAGCAAAAGAAAAACAAAGACTAAATTTCACTGAACCAAGTGAAAACAACCAATTTATTTCTTAGTACTCTATAGCTTGTCATCTTCACTGCTCTCTTACTTTTTTGTTTTGTTTTGCGAAACACAGTACAACGCAGATGCTCACAAACACGCACGTACACTCACCCCTTGTACTACTAGACAAGTTTATTTCTCACGACACTTTTCGTGTATCGGAGGGAGTAGTTAGATTCATGAAAGGTGGACCACCCTGATTTGAAATCCTTGATCCACCACTGATAATAGGAGGGTCTGCCCCTGCTGTGGCATGAAGCAAGGGGGTCTATTTGCAACCGGTAACAACTACGCCCAAAGCTGTGTGATGAAAGGGCAGTGTGCCAGGAGGTGATCAGCCGTCTCAGGCGTGCTAGGGCAGGTGATAAGCACAAATCTAGCACTTAGAAACAAACGTTTCCTTTCAAAATCGTGGATCTTTCACTTGACTATGTCATTTACAATTTCTAATCCCCGTCAAGTTATATGTACTGCTTGGGGTGTCAAGGTATCAAAATACATGCCGTACATGAATCTGAAAAAGGAAGATGCTAAAGTTTTGGAAATACACGATAGGTAAGCTGATGTCCAAACGGACACATCCACCGCTTAATATTTTTTCTTTCAAATAGAATCACCGCAAATAATTTCAACACAATGTAATGATTTGGATAAAAATAACTTACAAACACATTTATGGTAAACTCACAACAAGAACAAGAAGAACCATTTTCTCAGCTTTCCGTGGTTCGATAATTTTATTTGAAAAACAGCCAAATAACATGTCCACTTGTAGGCATTAACCATTTCCAAAATCCTTAAACTTAGTGTAGGGGTAGAACTGAGACCTTTGAACTAAGTGTTGTGGTTAGAATTTGCCTTAATTTTTTGATATGACAAGAGCTATAATCATGAAGGGTGTAATTATGCATGAATAGTGCACCATGTTTCCGTTCAGGTAAAAGCATAACATATAAAGTATTGTTTAGAAAGGCAACAGGTATACCCCTCACCGGAGAGTGCACTACTACAGATCTGAGTTTTGCAGCCGCATCTCGGCCATGGGACTCAGCCGGTTTTCCCATCCGACTCGGAGCAATAGTTGAGGATAATCCAGACTACCGGAGCCGGTTCTGACGCGCGGCTGGGAAACTAGTCCCCGCAAACGGTTTTTTGAACAACCCGCCTCTGCAACCCGAGGCATGCGCAGCTAAGAACCGCCGCGCGCGTCGGCGGCGGGCTGGTTCTTCGACCGGCTCTACTAGCACGGAACGTCCGGAGTTTACCCAGACGTCCCGGCATAATTTGCAGGCGATTGTGAATAAAAACAGGCTGTGGTTGTATGCGCCGGACTATCTGCATTTACCCGGAAAATTATATATCTGGATGGGACGTATATTTTTGGATGCCCACTATTTCAGAAACAAGCGAATTAATTAATATTGATGCTGAGCAGTAAATTAGCACATATATTGCTAATCAAGCAGAATTCCATTACATGACGACTAATAACAACTGAAGGACTTCTAGCTAGCTGGATTCTAGATCATAGCTTAATTAGCTCAAATGTTTCATACACATCTAAAACGACAGACTGCTCTCTTACTTCTAGCACTCTTATCAATTAATTCAACCTCAAGACATCGTCATCACCATCAGTTAGATCCTAACAACGACAACTCCATACCAACACGTACGTATGCAGCTAAGCTATTCGACTCGGACGTGCAAAGCTGAATAGGAACTACTCAACTTCAACTTGCGTATGCTAACTGGACTACTAATAAAACTGGCGTAGAGTTGGGGGACGTTACTAGATCTTGCAAACCTGTACATACGGGTAAACATCAACCAATCCATCACGTAATGGACGACGGCGGCGACGTGGAGGCGCAGACCGGCCCGATCAACAACGATGTCCGGGAGCCGGTGCCGTTGACGTGGATCGAGGCCGCCGGGTGGTGCTTCTTCGTCTCCATCTTGACCGCCGGCTTCGCCATCGCCATCGTGTTACTCTGTATCCATCCGTTGGACGCCAACGGCGTTCCGATCCCTCGCAGCCGCCGCCTGGCGGCCGGCCTCGCGGATATCGTCTTGGGCTCCCTAGCAGTTGCCATCGTGATAATCTTCATGCTGGTGCCTAGGTGCCGAAAAAGTCGCGAGATCGAGGCCACGACTCGCCGGCACGTGGTGCCCGTGTCTCGCCCATGAAGATGAACTCCCGTCGAGTTCTCGCGCTCTGTAACCGTCGCTAGCATACCGATCTGCTCGCCGCCGCTAACAAGTACGCTTTGCAGGATAAAATTAGCTAGTACTCTCTCTGTAATCCTTTTTTTTTCTCTGCCCAAGAGAAACTATTTTGAGCGATTGAAAATTAAGATATTTATAAGGAGAGGACTGAGCGTCCTCCGGATTATTTGGGGAAAACATTTCCCGCCTTGACCATCGTCACTAACAAGGCAACTCATGTGTGTCCTTTCAACGCGGTACACCCCCACACCGCGTAGCAATTTTCCGTGTTATTATGCCATTGTCGTAACAATTTTTATTCCGGGGCGGGACAAAGATCATGTAAATATTTCAAAAACAACGACGCAGGTAAAAATTAGGCGTATGATAGAAAAAAACAAGTATATAACAAATCCGCACTGGTCGCAGCAAAACACCATCAGTCGCCCCAAACCCCCCGACAAAAGTCAACTCATGTATGTAGCATGGGAGCACAACGTTTGCAGCTTCTCACAAGGATATTTGCAGCAATGAAATAAGATTTGCATCAGAGAATCAAAATCATCCTATCATCTCACGTATACTTTCGCAGCAATATGCGTGTGACTTTGAAGTATTTAAGGAACACTCGTGCAGCACTGAAAAATCCATAGAAAAACCGACATTGTCCCGGAGCATGGACTTCATCGGATTGGCCTCGTCAGTGACGAATCTGGCTTGCCGGAGCCCTGACGACATTGGATCTGTCAAAATTTACTCATTCCCCCTTAGCCTTGTGTCTTCAACAAGTAAAATCTGAACTCTTCTAACAATGCCTTCAACAAGTAAAATGCTACTACCAGGTACAACAAATAAAGTCCAGACCTTAGGTTTTCACCCGGAATGTTGAGATTCAGCACACAAAGAGCACCGTCAAAACTGAAGTTCCGGAATGTTTTCGCCCCCACCGAGTCCACCGCTGCAAAGCACCAATCACTAGGCTCACATTCACATGTGCGGTTCGGACATCAATATCGTCTTGCAGCCATGCTCGCACAACATTTTGTAAAGCAATGTCTTGATCGTCACCAAAACTCTTCACCCACCAATATTGGTCTTCCTATCGTAGTCGTCTTAACATTCCCCACCTCAGTCCAACACTGTGGAAATCACAAGACACGACATGTCTCATGATGTCAACAAAAAGCGGAGCTTCGCGACATTCTCCCTTAAAGCCCCATAGGATGATATGTAGACGAGCTTGATCGGCCCCATCCAAACAAGAGGTACGTGAAGACCGCCAACGGATACATCGAAGCTTGTCGACGACTAGATCAAGGATGACCGGTAGCAGGTAGAGCGGGGCGTTGGCCTGGAAAAAGACCAATAGGGCCGATGCAGAACCTCCTTTTATTCGGTCAAGATCTGTATGGCATGACCGGCACGCGCCGGGCGAATAGAAGAAGCCCCAATGTCGCCAAGCCCAAACCCTAACCCTGCCGCCTCATCTTCCATGGCCCATACCAGAACCACCACCGGCGGCATCCCATCAACCGGCCGCCCCTTCTAGAAAAAGGAGCACAGGAGGACAGAGTGCCAGTAAGCAACGCCCCCAACATCGGAGACCAGGTTCCAGCGCGGCGGCCAACCTCCAGGTTGCCGCTCGAGAGGCCGCATGACGAGGAGGAGATCCGCACCTCCCCATCAATGGCGCCGCGACACTTAGGCCGGTAGCAGAGCCTCAGAGACCGGCGGAGTGAGGAAGGACCGGAGGGAGTTTGCGGCCGGGTGGGGTTAGTTTTTCCCCCTCGTTAGCCTAGAGAGAACGGACGACGCGAGCAGGGAGGCAAGACTTGAGTTATTCCCTCTTGTCATCTATTGAATCTTCAGATTCCCTTAAGTGTGTTTGCTAGCAGTAAATACAGTTTGCTCTTCTTCACTTAAGAAAGGGTCTGTCCTAGTAGAGCTTAAAAAAGGACCATTCCTAGAGCTACTCGAACATGAACTAAGAACGTTGTACGCGTGTCTCTACTCTCACACGGCTAACAACTAACAAGCCTGCTCGGACTCGGACCCCCTTACTTAACCCAACAAACGACTCGAACTAGCATGCATGTACCGTACTAGAAACGACAACTACGAGTACGTGTGCCAACACGTACTCGGACTCAGCAACACTCACGACGTGCAAAACTGAATATATACTGGGGCGTAGAGTGGGGAGACGCCGAGACAAAGCTAGACGATCTTGCCTCAGCCGTCCGGTCCGGATCCATACGGAGATCCTGTGCGTACAGGCAAACGTCAAGCCGATCGATCACGTAATGGACGAAGGAGGCGACGTGGAGGCGCAGACCGGCCCGGCCGATGGCCATGTCCGGGCAGATCCGATGCCATTCACGTGGAAGGAAGGCGCCATGTGGTGCCTCGCCGCCGCCATCTTTCTCCTCGGCGTCGCCACCGGCATCGTGTTCCTCATCCCTCGGCCGATGGACTCCAGCGGCGTCCGTATCGCCCGCTCTGCCACCGGCATCTTGCAGACCGTGTCTCGCCGATGAAGATGAACTCGCTTCGCGTTCTCGCGCTCTGTCACCGTGGCTACCATACCGGACTCACCCACCTACTTGCCGCCGCTAGCGTTAAGCTTAATTTACAGGATAAACGTAGCTATATTATATGCTTGCTCTCCTTAGTATACTTGAGTTTTATTCAATTTTTACTTGAGTTTTATGTATGTCAGATATGCATGCTAAACGGACAGATGGTTTGCCCCAATCGGCTATGTTTTCTGGGAGTTAATACATGCATTTTGTTCTTTTTTGTAAGGGGTCTGTCTTCACACTTGCACCAGTTTGCGAACTTGATGGTTAATCGTATACATAGCCGATTTGTTAATCGAGTGTCCAGTCCGAGTGAGGCGATCTCGAGTTGAGAATTTTGAAAATTCAAAAATATATGTTTTCCAATTCTAAAAAAACTGAAAAAATTCAACACCAAATCGGCTCACTGAGTCCATGTCCACCCCATTTAATACTCAACTCCTCGAGATCAACACCTTGACATCGGTCCGTATCGTACTCAACTCCACAGAATCGACCTTAGTTAGCTCGGGTCGTTGGGCTTACTTGTGCTGCTGCTCCAACTCTCGGCGTGGAGAGTTGTATTTTCTTTGTGCTTGTAGAGTTGTATGGACTTGCTTGACATGTTGTTTTATTTATAAAGCGGGACAAAAACCTAGTTTGAGAGTCGCGGGGGAAAATAAGGAAAATGCGGTGATAGATCGGAAGAAAGAGACTCGGCGCGATGGCCGGCAAAGGACTCCAATACACTCTGTAGCTAGGTCGCTAGAAGGAAGAACAGTTCCCATTTGTCTTGGACTCGACAACGACAGTCAAAAGATGCAAAGCTGAATGGAATAAATTAACTTGACTATAACTAGCTGGACTAGTATAGTTATTTATTTATTTTGCAACTAACTAGCGTAATATTTGGTAACGTATCTACTAACTAGCCGGCCGGCGGCCGGCCCCGATCCATACAGATACGTTAGCAAACGTACTGGTAAACAACAACCGATCGATCGCCTAATGGACGACGGCGGCTACGTGGAGGAGCAGCGGAGCCTGATCGGGGAGCCGGTGCCGTTGACGTGGATCGCCGCCGCCGGGTGGTGCCTCCTCGTCTCCATGGGTATCGCCACGGTCGCCATCGACATCGCGCAGCCCTTCATCCGTTGGACTCCAATGGTGTTCCGATCCACAGCGCCGTCTTTGCATTGTCGGCCGGGTTCATTCTGATCGTCTTGGGATCCTATTTGACGGCGTTGGAGGTCCGCATGCTGGTGACTAGGTGCCGTAAAAGTCGCGAGATCGAGACCATGACTCGGCTGCACATGGTTCCCGTGTCTCGTCGATGAAGATGAACTTGCGACACCGCTAGCACGTACGCTTTGCAGTATAAAAGTAGTAGCTAGTATTATCTAAGAATCGGATCCTGGTTTGCTCTCATGTATATGTGTAGCAGAATGTTCATCTGATATCATCATATTTTACTTGAGTTTTATGTTGTCGGATATGCTTGCGAGATGCTATGAAACGGTCGCATGGTTTGCCCCAGAAACAATTTGAGCGATTGAAAATTAGATATTTTTTTTACAGATCTAAGCGTGTTGCTGGGAGTAAAAAACTCCCCGCCTCCAACATCGTCACTACCAGGCCAAATCATGTGGGATTAAAAAAAAAAAAGCCAAATCATGTGTGACCTTTCAATGCGGTATACACCCCCACACCGCGTAGCAATTTTTCGTGTTATTATGCCATCGCTGCAACATTTTATAATGCGGTGGGACAAAGATCATGGCAGCATTTCAAAAACATCGATGCCGCTAAAAATTAGGAGTATGCAACAACAACAAAAAGGAGTATGCAACAAATATGTGCTGGTCGTAGCAAAATACCATCGGTTGCGCCAAATTCCAAAAAAAGTCAACCCATGTATGCAACATGGGAGCACAATGTTTGCAGCTTGTCACATGGACATTTGCAGGATTAATCTAACATTTGCATCAGAGAATCAAAATCATCGTGGCATCTCGCATGTGTAATTTCACAACAAAATGTGCGTGACTTTGAAACATTTAAAAAAAACTCATGCAACATTGAAAAATCCATGAAACCGACGTCCTCTCCGAACATGTGCTACACGTTAGCAAACGAGGAGTTGAATTGATGTCCATGGATCGAGGGCGGAAGCACCCGCTGCCGGGAGAAGACGCGAGGGCTTGGCGCTTGGGCGGTGGCCGGCGATTGGAGCTGCACGCCCTTGTGCGCATGTGGGATTTCGCCGGACTCGTGGCTGTCGGCTTCGATTGCAGATTCTTGATCAGAATTCTCGGAAGTTCGTGATCTGCGACTGCATCTTGCCTCCCGTGTTTTTTCCTTTTCTTTTCTTTCAGTTTTTTTAGAACATTCTTTTCTTTCAGTTGATCCAGAGCGAGTGTGTACAAGACTAGCACAAAAACAAGTCGTGCAATCGTGGCCTAGCACGCTCGCATGCCAACGGCCTCAAGGCTGAAAGAGCGTGGCGGATGGGCCCTGATGCACCGTATCTGGCCTAACCTGATGCCCACGCCAATTTTCGGTAGCATGTACGAGTAACAAATACCTGCACCCGTATGCCTGTGCATCAGGGTTAACCTACTGGGCCCCGCCCCTGGATGAAGATGAACTTGCGACACCGCTAGCACGTACTGCTTTGCAGTATAAAGTAGCTAGTATTATCTAAGAATCGGATCCTGGTTTGCTCTCATGTATATGAGTGTAGCAGAATGTTCATCTGATATCATCATATTTTACTTGAGTTTTATGTTGTCGGATATGCATGCGAGATGCTATGAAACGGTCGCATGGTTTGCCCCAGAAACAATTTGAGCGATTGAAAATTAGATGGATTTTTTTTACAGATCTAAGCGTGTTGCTGGGTGTAAATACAGTTTGTTCTTCTTCGTTTAAATGTTCTGTCCTTGCACTTGCACCCATCTGAGTGAGGCGGTCTGGAGATTGGGCTCTACGGAGTTCAAAATTTTGAAATACATGAGGAATATATAGACAGGTTCTGTAAAATACTGAATATATATTCTACACGTGTAAATTTCATTAAGAAATACTTTAGTTGTTACCATGGAAACAATGGTCGAGACTCGAGAATGGGGTACCTCTTCTCACGTGGAACGATGAATAGGGGTGGTACGGCGGCCTTATGGACAAGGTAGGCACATCGGTATTGTTTTAATATATTCGGTCGTCTTGTTGGAGACTTGGAGCACAACATAATTATATGTAAAAAAAACGAGGTAGTCTTGTTTGGAGGCTCAAGTTCTCATCGAGACGAAAAAAAGAAATACTCCCGATGCTTGATGGATTTGTGTTGTACTCGACTCTTTGGACTTGATTCTAGGTTTCCATATGTCCCATTTGTTGCTCTTGCATTGCACATGTTTTATGTTGTCAGATATGCATGCGAGATACTGTGAAACGGACAAATGGTTTGCCCAAGAAACGATTGGAACGATTGAAAGTTTGACAAGATTTTTTCTACAGATTAATTTAAGTATATTTGCTAGGAGTAAATATAGTTTGTTCTTCTTCGCTTAAAGGGCATGTCCTTCCACTTGCACCGGTCTAAGTGAGGCGACTTGAAGTTCGGGCTTCAGGGAATTCAAAATTTTGAAATACATGACGAATATATATGCAAGTTCTAAAAAAAATTGCATGATATATATATTCCACACTTGTGTAAAATTTCATTAAGAAATACTTTATTTGTTTTCATGGAAACAAAGGTTATGGGGTATCTCTTGTATGGAGAGACATAATATGAAGGGGGTGTGTGTGTGTGGGTGGGTGGGGGGGGGGGGGGGGGGGGGGGGGTGGTGGGTGGGTGGGTACAACGGCCTTCTGAACGAGAGGTTGTCATACACGAACACGATTGTCTATATTCGGTAGTCTCGTTGGAGCGCAACTTCATTCTGTGTTAGGAAAGCGTCGTGAGAGTCTTGGTTTGAGATTCAAGTTGAACTTAACTCCTCGAGACAAAACAAAACAAAACTCTTGACGATTGGTGGATTTTTTTTTCGTAATCGGCTCTTTTGACTGTACCCTGGGCTTCCCTATTTCCCATTCTTGGTTCTTGCATTACACATGTTTTGTGGAGTGACGGACTCAAAGCATCGGGCACTCGTAGTTCATTAAGAGAGGAAACCATATGAAGCCCTGAGTGTTTGACCGGGTTGAGGGGTCCATAAGGGCGGTCTCTGACGGAGGTGAGAACCCACTATATGCGAGTGCTATAGAACTCGTCTTTGAATTGAGATTCTCGAATGTGAGTTTTAGAAACTCGACTTTTAGTTGAGAAATAGGAATGTTGGTGGTTTAATTGTTAGAACTCTTAAAATTTAATTAAGAAATTAGTATATGAGTTCTAGTGAAATCGCCTTTTACTTGGAAAGGTCCAAAGGAAACTCAATTTTAACTTGATAATATCCAATGCGAGTTTATAGAACCTGGTTTTAATAAACCTCAGAGTGCTTCCATCCCTATCAGTGCAGATCTAAGATGCTCATTGAGGTGATAAGGTAATTAACGTCTGAAATTTATATCGGCTCATAGGTCTAGATGCAAAAATTTCCAAATAATTTTTTTGGGTATACTACATGACATTTTTTGTTATCACAAAAAGTTTCATGAAGAAAAGATATTTTTTGTAAGTTGTGCAAAAAAGACAAATCTGAAATTTTCAAAATGACTTTGTACGCGATGTTTTTTGACTTTTTTGCATAGGTCACAAAAAAAGTCTTTTCTTCGCGAAACTTTTAATGTTAACATAAAATGTAATGATGTATATTCAAAATTTTATTTGAAATTTTTATACATTAAAAAAATGTTTTACATAACGGGTGCATCTGCACCCATGACCCGAAACGTCGTGCCCACATCTGAAATTCATATTGGCTCACTATTAGAAAAAAGGTACTCCCTCCGTTCCAAAAAAGATATTTCCATTTGTCTACATGCGGACGTATCTAGACATGTTACATCTATAGATACGTTCACATGCACACAAATAGAAGTCATCCTTTTTAGAATGGAGGGAGTAATTGGCAACGTGCCACTTTTACCCATTAACAACGTATAGTGGCACGTTGCCACTCACGCTGCTGCTATTTTTACCGGCAACGTGCATTTTGTACACGTTGCCAGTACACAAACGGTGGGTGGCACGATTTTAACTTGATAATATCCAATGTTAGTACATGGGTGGGTGGGTACAACGGCCTTCTGAACGAGAGGTTGTCATACACGAACACGATTGTCTATATTCGGTAGTCTCGTTGGAGCGCAACTTCATTCTGTGTTAGGAAAGCGTCGTGAGAGTCTTGGTTTGAGATTCAAGTTGAACTTAACTCCTCGAGACAAAACAAAACAAAACTCTTGATGATTGGTGGATTTTTTTTTCGTAATCGACTCTTTTGACTGTACCCTGGGCTTCCCTATTTCCCATTCTTGGTTCTTGCATTACACATGTTTTGTGGAGTGACGGACTCAAAGCATCGGGCACTCGTAGTTCATTAAGAGAGGAAACCATATGAAGCCCTGAGTGTTTGACCGGGTTGAGGGGTCCATAAGGGCGGTCTCTGACGGAGGTGAGAACCCACTATATGCGAGTGCTATAGAACTCGTCTTTGAATTGAGATTCTCGAATGTGAGTTTTAGAAACTCGACTTTTAGTTGAGAAATAGGAATGTTGGTGGTTTAATTGTTAGAACTCTTAAAATTTAATTAAGAAATTAGTATATGAGTTCTAGTGAAATCGCCTTTTACTTGGAAAGGTCCAAAGGAAACTCAATTTTGACTTGATAATATCCAATGCGAGTTTATAGAACCTGGTTTTAATAAACCTCAGAGTGCTTCCATCCCTATCAGTGCAAATCTAAGATGCTCATTGAGGTGATAAGGTAATTAACGTCTGAAATTTATATCGGCTCATAGGTCTAGATGCAAAAAATTCCAAATAATTTTTTTGGGTATACTACATGATATTTTTTGTTATCACAAAAAGTTTCATGAAGAAAAGATATTTTTTGTAAGTTGTGCAAAAAAGACAAATCTGAAATTTTCAAAATGACTTTGTACGCGATGTTTTTTGACTTTTTTGCATAGGTCACAAAAAATGTCTTTTCTTCGCGAAACTTTTAATGTTAACATAAAATGTAATGATGTATATTCAAAATTTTATTTGAAATTTTTATACATTAAAAAAATGTTTTACATAACAGGTGCATCTGCACCCATGACCCGAAACGCCGTGTCCACATCTGAAATTCATATTGGCTCACTAGTAGAAAAAAGGTACTCCCTCCGTTCCAAAAAAGATATTTCCATTTGTCTACATGCGGACGTATCTAGACATGTTACATCTATAGATACGTTCACATGCACACAAATAGAAGTCATCCTTTTTAGAATGGAGGGAGTAATTGGCAACGTGCCACTTTTACCCATTAACAACGTATAGTGGCACGTTGCCACTCACGCTGCTGCTATTTTTACCGGCAACGTGCATTTTGTACACGTTGCCAGTACACAACGTACGTGCATGTTGCCAGTTTCCAACAAGCCGACAACGTGTTGCTCGCCACACGTTGCCAGTGTATGTAATACATCCACATGTGGACAAATGGAAGTCAATTAATTTGGAACGGAGGGAGTAGCAGCGACGTGTATCATGTGCGCACGTTGCTAGAGTTTTTTTGAATTTATATAATTCGTAATTAATTTATTTTATTTCCAGCATTTGCACAAGTAAAGTAACACAACTTATAAAGTGTATCAAATAGCAGTAATAACATACGAACTGATATAGATCAAAGTTATGCATCGAAGGTCTCGAATAGGTTATATATTAGAGTTACCATTTGTTTTACAAAGTCTCGAATACTAAACTTGAAGAGTTTTATCATCCTAAGAAAGATGCAGTAGTCCGCTCATCATCTAAACTATGATGAGATACAACAGAAACAAAATGGCAAGCAACAAGACAGCAATAATGAAGTTCTTCAGCCCACAGATCCTCCAAGTACTCCCTTTAAGAACTCCATGTCGCTTGCTTCTGCCTGCTGTCTAGTGCTGAACGACTTGTGGGGACTTGTCCACCTGCGGGTGACAAAGATGTGTCATAATTGACGAAGAGTCATAGATGATATGAAACATAGATATAAGGCAACGATTCACAAGAGTAAAATTGTTAGCAAGAGAATCAACATAATTAAAAGCATGCATGATTCATATATAACATCAGAAGCTCATTGTTCGAAAGCATAAAAAGTTCTCACTTTAATTCGATTTCTTTGGCGGTCGCTCCGGAAGAATGTCACCTAACTTGGCAAATGGCATAAGGTCGCCATGTCCCTCTAAGAGTTCTTTTACCTCCGCCTTCGTTAGTTCGTTGCTGGCATGGAACATTCTGCTGTGTTGGACGACATCCTTATAGATGGATGACGCTAGCGTACGTTACCGGTACCGCTCTAGTGGCAACGGGTGTATTTTCCACACGTTGTCGCGACTTACTAGCAATGTACCGAATTTTTTACATGTCGCAAACATAATGTTGTCTATAAGGGTTTTCCTACTAGTGCTCATAGGTCTAGATGGACCCACTGATCAAAAAACATTTTTCAAAATGTGGAAAAATTTCAAATAAAATTTTCGGATATACTAAATGACATTTTTTGTTATCACAAAAAGTTTTGCGAAGAAAAGACATTTTTTGTAATCTGTGCAAAAAAGACAAATCTGGGTTTTCAAAATGACTTTGTACGCGATTTTATTTTATCTTTTTTGCACAGGTAAAAAAAATGTCTTTTATTCACGAAACTTTTAATGCTAACATAAAATGTCATGATGTATATTAAATTTTTATTTAATGTTTTTTGACATTAAAAAATGTTTTACATAACGGGCGGATCCGCACCCATGACCCGGAACGCCTTGTCCAATTAACATGACTCTCCCTTGAAACTGGCACTTCATGCCTGTGCTTATCATACCCATGGTCACGACCAGTGGCCGGATGTTGTTGTCATCTAAGTTGCTGATGAAGGCCGACAGGGGCGGATCTATGTTGATATCAGGGGGGCCGCCGCCCCCAGCCCAAGAAAAATTTGACTAAAAACTACTACTTTATGGCCTTTTTTTCACATAAATCAATGAAATTTGGTCATTTGCCCCCCAATACCGGCCCAAGATGCTGAAGAAGCCCATCTGCCGTCCCAGCCAGTTGGCCAAGCTCCGCCACTGAAGGCCGAGACAACTAAAAATAAAAATGCCTCGGAGATATGTCCCTCCATAAAGGGGTGCGCGTGAACTGACGCTCAACAGCACATCAATGATCATATACTGGAAAAGTGGTGTGCGACATCCTGGATTGCTCATATAGAGGTCATATGAGCAACAGGGGCAAAAGTCTCATCATAGTCTCTTCCACGAGCTTGCTAAAAACCAAATCAGATGGTTCTCCGTTCTAAAAGGATGTCACTAAAATGGATGTATCTAGCACTATAATTTGTCTAGATAAATCCATTTTTGCGACATCCTTTTCCGGACGGACGGTGTATGAAAGATCTCTATTGGAAAAGTGGTGTGCGTGAACAAAACAAATACTAAAAAAATGATGTTGTACCACATTTCTGCACATTGGACCCACCTGTGAATGGGGCCTTTTCTTCATGCAGCTCCAGACGATTGAGCAGATTCTCCACATCCTGTTCGTCCATCTCATTCCCGCATCTGCTCTTCAAAACCTAGATTGGATTAGAGATGCGTCCTCCTGACCTGCCGAACCTCAGCTAACCAAGGACAGGCAGCAACGCAAGGTTCCCCTTAGTCAGCCCGAGTCGTGGGAGGAAAAGAAAGGAAATATCGGCGATAAATTGGAAGAAACATATTCTCCACGCAATCACCGCGCGCCGAAGGATTCCAAAACCCTAGCTAGGTAAAGAAAATACAGTTCCCATTCGACTTGGACTCACGAGACTGACAAGATGTAAAGCTGAACGGAACTAATCAACTTGATTATAACAAGCTGGATTACTAATACTAACTAGTGTAGTATTTATTTATTTTTCGGTTAATCTAGTTAGAAAACATGTGCTACTAATAACATCCGTCCGGCGCCTGAAATATTAGAATTCAGGTCAACACATGTATGCAAGGAATCTTTCCACAAAAGAAAATTCAAAATAAATTATCTCTTAAACCGGAAATCCAATTGACGATCGGTTTTCACCGTTGGCTTTGTTTCGACAAGTAATTTAAAACAAGATCTCATCTTAATGTGCCCACAGAAAACTAATCTGGGGCACGTACCCTTAGTACGTAGCACGGTCCTTTATTTTTTGGCAACTCACTAGCGTAATAACTTGGACTACAAATTATTCTCAAAAAATAAATAAACTTGGACTACTAATTTGATTTTGCAACTATCTACTAACTAGCCGGTCGGCGGCCTGTCCCGATCCATACATATATACGTTTAAAACCTGTACGTAATGGACGACGGCGGCTATGTGGAGGCGCAGCCGGGCCCGATCAACCACGAGGTCCGGGAGCCGGTGCCGCTCACCTGGATTGACTCTGCCGGGTGGTGCCTCTTCCTCTACGGTTATATCGACTTGGTCACCACCGGCATCGTGATCCTCTTCGTCCGGCCGTTGGACTCCCAGGGCGATCGGATGCGGCCTCACATCGCCGCCTTGGGGTTCGGATTCATGCTGATTGTCTTCGGCTATCCTGGGGCGGCCATGGCGGTCCGTGAGCTGGTGACGAGGTGCCGAAAAAGTCGGGAGATCGATACCATGACTCGGCTGCACATGGTGCCCATATCTCGGGGATGAAGATGAACTCAGCATTGCATTCCTTGCCGCTAGCACGTACGGCAGGATAGAAGTAGGTAGCAGTATCTAAGATTCGCAACATAGTTTGGTCTGATGAGTGTAGTAGAATGTTCATATGTCTTCATCGCATTTTACTTGAGTTTTATGTTGTCACATGGCATGCGAGTTTTGTAGAACTCAATTTTAAATAGAGAAATTCCACACAGAGTTATCAGGAAACCCAATTTTGAATTGAAAATTTGTAATTTTGGTTTAAGGGAACTTGACTTTCAATGTAGAAATTGGAATGCAAATTCTAGAACTCCACTTCAAAATTGAGATAGTCCAGTGGGATTTCAATATAACTTGATTGATTTTAATAAGAGTAATAGGATCCCATGGAGCCAAGGTGCCCGATTAATTAGCGTGTGTTCACGATGGCGGCTTCCTGCAGTGTGGATGATGTCGCGGTTTCGGTTGCGTAGACAGGGTATTTCTGCCTAGGTCACTGCTTTTTTATGCCTAAAGCCTATGATTGTTTTTGCTCTACCCTTTTATAACTGGATTTTTCGCTCTGGTCCACCTAATGCATTTTTTCTGGCTCCGCCCCTGACGGTGTTTTTTTTTCTCTAGTTACGTCTCCATCCAATGAAGCGCATATAGAAATGACTTACTTGAGCAACCTGTGACATTTATATCTCCCTCTTTGGGCTGATTGGAGTTGGGATTAGCCCTCTTTGGTCCAGACACTAGTAAACCCCCCCCCCCCTCCCCCTTTAGTCCCGGTTCTAGAGCCCCTTTA
This sequence comes from Poa pratensis, assembly GCA_947311845.1. Lineage (NCBI taxonomy): Eukaryota > Viridiplantae > Streptophyta > Magnoliopsida > Poales > Poaceae > Poa > Poa pratensis. The sequence continues at coordinate 31,056,301 of CAMZMU010000095.1, forward strand.
GTCCTGGTTTCCCCAACCGGGACTAACAAATCGGGACTAAAGGTCCCTCCTTTTAGTCCCGGTTAGTCACGAACCGGGACTAAAGGCGCTCCACGTGGGCGAAGCCATGCGCTGGGGCTGAAGGACGTTTAGTCCCGGTTTGTAACACCAACCGGGACCAAAGACCTTTTTTTTTCGAAATAATTTTTTTTGAATTTTTTATTTTTTTTGATTTTTTCCTATATTTTAAATCATTGAATTATTTGTCAGTTTAATCTCTAATCGCCCCTAATCTCAAGTCAAAGTGCATCCTCACACTCCTATCCATACTCGACCTCACACTGCTCCACCCAGCACGCTTAACTTTTGAGTTTCTTTCCAATTAGCTTCCAAGATTGCACTGATAACATCTTGATAATACTATGGTATCAATCTTATTATGCCCTAGACTTTGATGTCACATGATATTATTTTTAAATTCCAAACGTATATTAACATAAATATTAATGATTAAGTAATAATAATTATTAATTCAAATAACAAAAAAAATTACATTATTATTGCCATTTTCAATTTAATATGAAAAAATTTATATATTTAAATCCGTAAATCGAAATTCGACAAATAATATGTATAAATCAATCAGAAAAATGATAGGAATCCAAATATTGCATCCATATCATCTTTTGCATAATGTGCTATGTCTTTTATATAATGTACTACTAAGTGTGCTTCTTTTTTTTGATTTTGTAGAAAAAAATCTTCTTTTTGAAATAACTTTTTTTCCATTTGGAATTTCTAGGATGTGAGAAAACTTCACCGGGTAAACCCGAGCTACAATTTTTCTCTAATTTTTTTGATATATTAAACGTATTTTTTCGACGTCGTATGCAAAAGTTATGGCCATTTTAAATTTTTTATGTTTTTTGCAAAAAAATGTCAAAATTCATATTTCAAAATTTCTATACCAACTAGACACTAAAATCTAACTACATCTCTAAGGATTTTATTTTTTTGAATATTTTATCATTTTCTTTTACTTTCTACAAAACTAAAAAAGGCGATCCGGGGGTAGGCATGAGAGGCGAAAAAACCTTTAGTACCGGTTCGCGATTCGTATCACGAACCGGTACTAAAGGTCCATCTTTAGTACCGGTTCGTGATACGAACCGGGACTAAAGGTGCCGCAACCTTTAGTCCCGGTTGGACAACCGGGACTAAAGACGTGCGGCCATCCTAACCATTTGAATCAGGACTAGCGCCACATTAGTACCGATTCGTAACGTGGTCTAGACGAAAGGGCCGAACCGAAGGCCCTTTTTCTACAAGTGAGACTTCTCCAGGACGACCTATTTCATTCATGGTCATAAAGGTCTTTTGGTCTACGTACATGGACGACTTCCCGACCGATGTTTCTACTAATTCCTTGGTTTCAACAAAAATTATCTAATGTGAAGGAGACCGACAACCAGGTTTGCTCACCGCGCCGCCGGTGGATGCAAAAGGAAGATGGTACTGACTTTTGCAAGGACTTATAATTTCGTATGCTTGGAAGATATTTCTTGCAAGCGTTGATTTTATTCAAGTATATATTGGATTTGGCCTTTTCGCAAAAAAAAGAAAGAACTGGCGTAGTATATTTGTTAGATACGTTAGCAAACCTGCACGTACTGGTGAACATCAGCCCATCGATCGCGTAATGGACGACGGCGACTACGTGGAGGCGCAGCCTGGCCCGATCAACAACGAGGTCCCGGAGCCGGTGCCGTTGAGGTGGATCGACGCTGCCGGGTGGTGCCTCACCCTCTCCATCTATATTGCCTTGATCGCCTTCGCCATCGTGCTCCTCTTCGTCCCGCTGTCGGACTCCAACGGCGTTCCGATCCCACGCCTCAAGCTGAGGGTGATCGGGTTCCTACTGATCTCCTATGGGTCCCTTGGGTTTTTGTCATATTTTACTTGAGTTTTACTCCCTCCGTTTTTAATATAAGATGTTTTAACTTTTGTCCACATGCGCATACATATAAATGTCTGTAGACACATTTTTGTGTGCATGTTCACTCATTTTATGTGCATATAGACAACATGTGTACCACCTAAAACATTTTATATTAAAAAACAGAGAAAGTATATTCTACTCCGTAAGATATATGCGTGCGAGATAACCGACAGATTGTTTGCCTCAGAAACTTTTTTTTTACTATAAACAGCATGTGTTCTACTTTTGTATTATAGATGGAAGTTAGAAACTAACCAGTGGAGATTTCTTGCTCCCAATCTCCAGTGCTCCCCATGTTAAAAAAAAATCAAAACTATTTTGAAAAAAATGTAAAAAAATAATCATGGATATTCTCAATGATGTATTCTAAAAACATGCAAAAATTCAATTATAAATACTTTGTGTTTTGAGCTATACAAAAAATAAAAATGTACATATATCGAGTGGAGATATTTGGCTCCCGAGATCCAGTGCTCCCTCAGGTTTAAAAAATTCTAAAATCATATTTTTGAGTTTCAAAACATTCTGAAAAAAATCTGCTTGTAGCCAATAGTTTATTCTAGGAACATGCAAAATATCAACTTCAAAAACTTTGTATTCTGAGCTACACAAAAATAACAAAGGGTTGATATGAGTATGCATATTTTCAAAACTCCAAGTTTTAGGTGATTTTGTTATTTTTGTATAGCTCAGAATACAATGTATTTGAATTTGATATTTTACACGCTTGTAGGATATACTATTGTCTACACCCATATTTTTTTTCAGAATTTTTTGAATCTCACACATATGATTTTCGAATTTTTTAAACCCGAGGGAGCCAAAAGTAGTTTTCTCTATCTGAGTATAGTGTTTCAAATCTCCAAAAAAATTAAGATTTTTGTCATTTTTGTATAACCCATGATATAAAGAATTTTGCGTTGTGGTTTTGCATGTTTGTAGGCAACATCATGGACTACATCCAGAATTATTTTCAGTTTATTTTAAAACTTCTAAATAGTGTTTTGTTTTTTTAAAGCGAAGGGAGCACTAGAGCTCGAGAGCACCACCAATGACTTTTCGGAAACTAACAGTTATACATGATGACAACAATGGTGGCTCGCCTACACTCAGAAACAATTAATTTTCACAAATAGAAAATCACATAAGAAATAAAATTTACACATTTAAGCGTGTTTGCTAGGAATAAATATCGTTTGTTCTTCTTCGTTTAAAGGTTCTATGTCTTTTCAGTTGCACCCGTATGAGTGAGGCGATTTGGAGTTGGAAAATGCTTGTAGTCAGGCAACCGATAACACACTGCCTTTATACCATCGCCACACCCCAATGCGACTATCTGCGAGCCAATGATTCTTGCCGAGCTCTCGACACTCAATTAGAGAGGCACTACCGGATTTGTCCACATCCGGGTCTCCCCTCCAGCCCATGTCCTGGCCTTGCTGTTTTTCCTCGGCCTCCGACGACCTCCGCTGATCAAAATCCAGCTCGGCGCACGACGCCGGTGACCGGCAGATGTCCCTTCCTTCCTCCCCACCGTCCGATTTCAGTTGTGGTGCACTATTTTACATCTTGGCAGAAAAAACTCCAATGCCCTATTTTAGGCCATCTGCAGTGGCAAAAGAATTTGTGTCACATTTTGTCCCCAAAAACAACTTTATAAGTCTTGTAAACTGCTTTCCGGTGCCCTATTTTACTCTGGTAATCTTGTTGACACCTGCCAATCTATGATCTGTACCAAGCTCCGCCGCTGCAACCACAACCAGAGAGTTGGTAGTCCGCCAGGTCGCTTGGCAGACAAGACTCATCGACCAAGTATGCCCACATCCAGCTGCTGAGCAACTACGCCAGGACGATTAATACTGTCCGTGATCAGACATTAGAGCATCTCTAACGGCTGACCTATAATAGAGCACCACTTTTTTATTATAGGGCACCAGTTTTTGAGTTTTAGGACACGAAAATGTCAGCGGTTCCAGTGGCTGCCCTATTTTAGGCACGGTTGCTCCAGCGGCTGCCCTCTTTTAGGGCACGGCTACCACGCAACACCCCTCTCTTTTCTCTATGTTTCTACACATTTGCATATATATGTCAAATAAATAGTATGAAGGATGATCTAAAATGAATTCAAACAAGTAAAGATTAAATAGTACTAAATTATTACAACATAATAAAAATTGTTCATCGGATGGTTTATCAAGTTACACATAGATCAGCACACAATAGCAATTGTTTCATGACATAGAACAACTTATATCAAGTGCACGGTTTGATCTTTGCTTTCCATGCCATGACCACCACTCCTCCATGAGATCCGTTTGAAGATCCTCGTGCACGCCGGAGTCACGAATGTCGTGGTAGGTCTCAAGAAAGTGTGCAACTTGGTCTCCACCCCGCCTCGGCCGCACCGGCCAACCCCATTAACTCGTAGGCACCATAGACAATAGTTTGGCCACGCTCACTTGTATTATCATGTTATGCATGATTACACATGCAGTCATGATGTACCAAAGGATTTCTTTATCCCAAAACCTCACCAGTCCACTGACAATAGCAAATTGGGCTTGCAAAATCTCAAATGCTATTTCCACATCTTTTCTTGCCACTGCTTGACCAGTGTGGAACTCAACTTCCTTCTTAACTAGGGCTTCACAAATGTATTCCACTTTTGGTAGATACCATCCGCAAGGTAGTACCCCATCTTGTATGTCCGCACTAGTAGAAAACAGGCCTTCCGTTCGGACCTTTAGTCCCGGCCAAAATTGGAACCCGGACTAATGTGAGCATTAGTCCCGGTTCCAACGGCTAGGAGGCCGCACGGGCCCAGTCCTGGTTCGAACGGGACCTTTAGTCCCGGTTCGTGGCCTGCCGCTACCCTTTAGTCCCGGTTCATATCACGAACCGGTACTAAAGGTCCATCTTTAGTACCGGTTTGTGATACGAACCGGGACTAAAGGTTTCCCCTATATCATCTTCCACCCCGAGCCAGCCTTCTCCATTTTCCTACTCGAGCAACATCTCCATTTTTCTCCTCGTTTACTCTCCTGAGCTCGAGTTCATCCCCATTTTTCTCCACGATTTGTCAAGATTGGCGGCACCCATCTATCCACGGGTCAGCAACTTCATCCTTTCTTCCGACGTTGCTAATTTAGCTCATTTCATTTTTCTAGTGCTAGCTAGGTGTTTGATGAAATGGCTAAGTTAGGGAGTTCATTTGTTTTATATGCAATTTGAGCTCAAATTAAAGTATGATTTGTGGGTTTTAGTGTCGTCCCGTCCCCGTCCTCACCGCTGTCGATCGCCTGCGCCGTCCTGTCACCGGCATCACCTTGGTGAGCCTCTTGTTTTTATCTTTTAAAAAAACTTGTATGATTTAGATGCATAGTTACTACTTGTATAATTTTCTTATTTGCATGATTGTTTGTTATATTTATAGTCCCATGGTTTTGATATCCATCCCCGTCGGCCCTCGCCCGGTCTATGATTCGGATGTGGTATATTAATTATATTTTATAACTATTGGTTTCATTTCGTGTTTATATGACAATTATGCCGACCAACAATTGACATAGATATTTTTATCTAGGAGGTCTGTGAACCGAAAGTCCAACCGACCCTCTTGTAGAGAGGTTAAATTTAGTTGAAAAAGAAAACGACGATTTCAAAGAAAATGTAAAAGAATTGAAGAAGAGAAGATGAAATTGGAGTTGTATCTTGCCGATGTCGTCGATGATCACAAGATCAAGATGGATGCAATGCGCTTGAAGATTAGAAAGATTAGAAAATATGCAATTAATAAAGAGGCTTGGTATCATTATGCAGTTGGATCAATAGTTACCTTAGTTGCGATTTTGATCGCATTTGTTGTTGCATTTAAATGCATTAGATAGTTGTATGTTAGTTTCAATGTATGTTTTATGTGAACTATGTATTACATTTGGTCACTACTCTACTTTGGTTTTAATGTGATGAACTTGTATTAATTAATTTGGTCACATCTATATTCATGATGTAGTGTAATTTTTGTTAATATATTATATAATGCAGATGAGCCGACAATGGATGTACGGTGACCGACGCTGTCCCGACTTCATTAATGGCCTGCATAATTTTCTCGATGTGGCTGAGGCAAACAAGAGGAATGGTTTTATTTGTTGTCCATGTAGTGTCTGTAAGAATACGAAGGATTACTCTTGCTCAAAAATCCTACACTACCACCTGTTGCAGTCCGGTTTCATGTCCGGCTATAATTGTTGGACCAAGCGCGGAGAAAGATGGAAGACAATGTAGAAGAAGAGGATACAATGTGTACCCGGGGCATCGTCGGTTTCTTCCGACCAAGCATCTCTGAATAAGAAAGAAAGGCAAGCATTTCGAAGGTGAGGCAGATCACCAACAGAAGCCTACCTGCCGTACTGGTGATTATATATATGACATGGTCATGGATTTAAAAGTAATCTTTGGAAAGGGTCCTGGCGGACTATCTGTTCCGAATGACGCTGACGGACACGTACCCATGTGGAAGAAGAATTCTATATTTTGGGAGCTACCCTATGGAAAGTCATAGAGGTCCGCTCTGCAATCGACGAGATGCACGTGACGAAGAATCTTTGCGTGAACCTGCTAGGTTTCTTGGGCGTGTATGGGAAGACAAAAGATACACCGGAAGTACGGCAGGACCACCAACGTATGAACGAACGAGATGACCTGCATCCAGAGAAGTATCAAGGTCCTGCCAGCTACGCTCTTACCAGAGAAGAGAAGGAAATCTTTTTTGAAGTCTTGAACAGTATCAAGGCCCCGTCTGGCTTCTCGTCGAATATAAAAGGAATAATAAACATGGCAGAGAAAAAGTTCCAAAACCTAAAGTCTCATGACTGCCACGTGATTATGACACAATTACTTCCGTTGCATTGAGGGGGCTTCTACCGGAAATTTTTCGAGTACCCATTGTGAACCTCTGTGCATTCCTCAATGCAATTTCTCAGAAGGAAATCGCTCCAGTAACTCTACCAAGTTTACAGAAGGATGTAGTCCAATGTCTTGTCAGCTTCGAGTTGGTGTTCCCACCATTCTTCTTCAATATTATGACGCACCTCATAGTTCACCTAGTCGAAGAGATTTCCATTCTCGGTCTTGTATTTCTACACAATATGTTTCTCTTTGAGAGGTTTATCGGAGTCTTAAAGAAATACGTTCATAACCGTGCTAGGCCAGAAGGAAGCATCTCCAAGGCTATGAAACAGAGGAGGTCATTGAGTTTTGTGTTGACTTTATTCCTGACCTTAAGCCGATCGGTGTTCCTCAATCGCGAGATGAGGGGAGACTGAGTGAAAAAGGCACGCTAGGGAAGAAAGTAATAATATGTATAGACGGACATTCTTACACTCAAGCACACTACACCGTTCTACAAAATTCCGCCTTGGTGGCTCCGTATCTCGAGGAACACATAGATTTTGTACGCTCCAGAAACCCGGAGTAGACTGACTCCTGGATTAAAGATAAACACATGGAGAATTTCGGCGGTTGGTTGCAGACACATCTCATGAATAACAACTTCACTATTGCAGAGCAGCTGTACTTGTTGGCCAGGTCACCATCTTCGACTATATCGACTTTCCAAGGGTACGAGATAAATGGAAATATATTTTACACGACCGCCCAAGATATAAAGAGCACCAACCAAAACAGTGGTGTCCGCTTTGATGCAACAAACAACAATGGACAAAAGGACACATATTATGGTTACATAGAAGATATATGGGAACTTGACTATGGACCTTCTTTTAAGGTACCTTTGTTGTGGCTCTGGTTTCCTAAAGACGGGGTAAAGGTAGACCCGCAGTACGGAATGACAACAGTGGATCTCAAAAATCTTGGATACGACACCGAACCATCGTCCTAGCCAATGATGTGGCTCAGGTTTGTTATGTGAAGGACATGTCTACCAAACCGGAGAAAAAGAAAAGATAAGCAAGCAAATACATCATACGATGAGCCAAAGCGCCATGCTAGCGCTAAGTTGACGAGGGAATATCTCCCCGGCAACAGTGCCAGAAACTATGCTTGATGCTGTAACACACGTCAGTTGGGAACCCCAAGAGGAAGGTATGATGAGTGCAGCAGCAAGTTTTCCCTCAGTATGAAACCAAGGTTTAATCGAACCAGTAGGAAAACGAGGTTGCTTCGAAGGTGTTGGTGAAGGAGTGTAGTGCGGCGCAACACCAGGGATTCCGGTGCCAACGTGGAACCTGCACAACACAATCAAATTACTTTGCCCCAACTTAACAGTGAGGTTGTCAATCTCACCGGCTTGCTGAAAACAAAGGGTTAAACGTATCGAATGGAAGATGATGTTTGTTTGCATAAAACAGTAGAGAACAATGATTGCAGTAGATTGTATTTCAGATGTAAAAGAATGGACCGGGGTCCACAGTTCACTAGTGGTGTCTCTCCAATAAGATAACTAACATGCTGGGTAAACAAATTACAGCTGGGCAATTGACAATTGATAAGTGCATATAACATGCATGTGTGAGTTGTGGTGTCTACTATGAGATTCATTTGGGCATTACGACAAAGTACATAGACCGCTATCCAGCATGCATCTATGCCTAAATAGTCCACTTTCCGGTTAACATCCGTACCCCTTCCAGTATTAAGTTGCAAGCAACAGACAATTGCATTAAGTAATGTGCGTAATGTAAACAATACATTCATCCTTGAATAAAGCATTGCTGTTTTACCCCTAGTGGCAACAACACATCTACAACCTTAGAACTTGCTGTCACTATCCCAGGTTAAATAGAGGTTGAACCCAACTATCATGCATAAATACCCCCTCTTGGAGTCACAAGTATTCACTTGGCCAAGGCTTCAACAAGTAACGGAGAGCATGCAAGATCACAAATGACATAGACATGATAATATAATATTCAGCTCCACATAGGTATCAATATAAGTCAGATCCCAGCAAACACAACATGTAGCATTACAATAAGATGATCTTGATCATGATAGGCAGCTCACAAGATCTAAACATGATGGCACAAGTGGAGAAGACAACCATCTAGCTACTGCTATGGACCCATAGTCCAAGGATGAACTACTCACGCATCACTCCGGAGGCGGGCATGGCGATGTAGAGCCCTCCGGTGATGATTCCCCTCTCCGGCAGGGTGCCGGGAAGAGCTTCAGAACCCCCCGAGTTAGGGTTGACGACGGCGGCGGCAGCGAATATGTTCTGGATGAAAGGCTCGGTGTTTTAGGGTTTTCACGTCTCGGGGAATAAATAGGCGAAGGGGCGATGTCGGCGGACCCCCGAGGGGCCCAAACCACCAGGCGGCCGGTGGGCCCACTGCCGCGCCTGTGGTTTGGCCACCTCGTGGCTCCTTCGTCTCTCCTTCGGACTCCGTGTACGTGTTGGAAAAATAGGGACTTGGCCTTTTGTTTCGTGCAATTCCGAGAATATTTCCAGAAGTAACTTTCTGAAACCAAAAACAGCAGAAAACAGGGAACTGGCACTGTGGCATCTTGTTAATAGGTTAGTCCCAGAAAATGCATAAAAGTGATATGAAGTGTATATAAAACATGTAGCAAATGGTATAATATAAGCATGGAACAGCAGAAATTATGGATACGTTGGAGACGTATCAAGCATCCCCAAGCTTAGTTCTACTCGTCCTCGAGTAGGTAAAACGATAACAACAAATAATTTCTGAGGAGACATGCTTTCACACAATCTTGATCAATATATTGCAAGGCTCATGTCATGAATGAAGTGACTCAAAGCAATGTCTATAGTTTGCTAACAAATAGATAAAGAGTAAACAATGAATCATATAAGCAAAAACTTTTCATGAATAGTACTTTCAAGACAAGCATCAAAAAGTTTTGCATAAGAGGTAACTCATAAAGCAATAGATTCAAAGTAAAAGGCATTGAAGCAACACAAAGGATGATTAAGTTTCAGCATTGCTTTCAACTTGTAACATGTATATCTCATGGATAGTTGTCAACATAAAGCAATATAACAAGTGCAATAAGTAAACATGTAAGAATCAATGCACACAAAGTTGACACAAGTGTTTGCTTCTAAGATAGAAAGGAGTAGGTAAACTGACTCAACATAAAGTAAAAGATAGGCCCTTCGCAGAGGGAAGCAGGGATTAAATCATGTGCTAGAGCTTTTTAAGTTTTCGAAAGCATATAGAGAGCACAAAATAAGTATTTGAGAGGTGTTTGTTGTTGTCAACGAATGGTAGTGGGCACTCTAACCCCCTTGTCAACCAGACTTTCAAGAGCGGCTCCCATGAAGGACGTTATCTCTACCAGCAAGGTAGATCATCCCTCTTCTCTTTTGTTTACACATGTATTTTAGTTTCTTTATAGATGACACTCCTCCCAACCTTTTGCTTACACAAGCCATGGCTAACCGAATCCTCGGGTGCCTTCCAACATTCACATACCATGGAGGAGTGTCTATTTGCAAATTAAGTTGCTTACTGATAAATCAGGGCAAAACATGTGAAGAGAATTATTAATGAAAGTTGTAATTAATTGGGGCTGGGCACCCCGTTGCCAGCTCTTTTTGCAAATTATTGGATAAGCGGATGTATATGCCACTAGTCCATTGGTGAAAGTCTGTCAGAAGTAAATGACAAGATTGAAAGATAAAACACCACATACTTCCTCATGAGCTATAAAACATTGACACAAATAAGGAGTAATAAAGTTTTGAATAGTTTAAAGGTAGCACATGAAATATTTACTTGGAATGGCAGGAAATACCACATAGTAGGTAGGTATGGTGGACACAAATGGCATGGGTTTTGGCTCAAGTTTTGGATGCACGAGAAGCATTCCCTCTCAGTACAGAGTTTAGGCTAGCAAGGTTGTTTGAAGCAAACACAAGTATAAACCGGTACAGCAAGAATCACATAAAAACATATTGCAAGTATTATAAGACTCTACACTGTCTTCCTTGTTGCTCAAACATTTTACCAGAAAATATCTAGACCTTAGAGAGAACAAATATGCATCCCAAGTCTCAACAAGCTCTACGGTAGTTCTCCACTACTAGGCTTTAACTACATGATGCAAGAGCTTAAACATGATCTACTTGAGAGCTCAAAACAATTGCAAAGCATCAAATCGAAACAAGACAATGATCTACAAGAATGCATATGTCTTTTCCAATACCAACTACTACATGTAGCATTTTCTTTCTTCCAAACAAACACCAATCAATTTATTTAAACATAAACTCTCCAAATGATAATATAATGCAGCAAGAGAGTATTTATAAACAAGTGCTAACAGCTCGAAGAGATGCATGAAAAACAGGAGCTAAAAGCACTGCAGTAGCTAGTTAAGAATACTCAACAAATATAAGTGAAGAACATGAGTATTCACATGAAAAAGCGGAGCGTGTCTCTCTCCCACACAAGGATTGCTAGGATCCGAATTTATTCAAACAAACAAAAAAAAAAACACACAGACGCTCCAAGTAAAGCGCATAAGATGTGAAAGAATTAAAATATAGTTTCACTAGAGATGACCTGATAAGTTTGTTGATGAAGAAGGGGATGCCTTGGGCATCCCCAAGCTTAGACGCTTGAGTCTCTCTGAATATGGTTGGGATGAACCACGGGGGCATCCCCAAGCTTAGGCTTTTCACTCTTCTTGATCACATAATATCACCCTTCTCGCTTGATCCTTGAAAACTTCCTTCACACCAAACTCAAGACAGTTCTCATTAGAGGGTTAGTGCATAATCAAAAATTCTCATATTCTGTAATGATACAATCAATCCCAAAGCTTCTGGACATTAGCTACAGCCACCAATGCTTTGTGGAGCAAAGAAATCCACACAAACACAGTAAAAGAGCGAATGCAAAACAAAAGGCAGAATCTGTCAAAAACAGAACAGTCTGGAATGACGAATTTTTTCGAGGCACTTAAGTTGCTCAGATGGATCTGGCCTAAAATAATGAAAGTTGCGTACATATCTCAGGAATATGCGTGATTTTTTCAGAATTTTTTGAATTTTCTACAGGGAGATAAGCTCAAATCCGTGACAGCTAAAAATCTGTCACTGCGCAGAAATCCAAATCTTGCATCAACTTTCAATATAGAACTTTACTTGGCACAACATTGCGATAAAATAAAGATACAAAGGAGTTGCTACAGAAGTAACAAAACTCCTTGACTCAAAGAAAACAAAAATAACAGCAAATAAAAACGATGGGTTGTCTCCCATAAGCGCTTTTCTTTAACGCCTTTCAGCTAGGCGCAGAAAGTGAAAATCAAGTGTTGTCAAGAGAAGAAGCATCAACATCATAACTTGCTCTAACAATAGAGTCAAAAGGTAACTTCATTCTCTTCCTAGGGAAGTGTTCCATACCTTTCTTGAGAGGAAATTGGTACCTTATATTACCTTCTTTCATATCAATGATGGCACCAACAGTTCGAAGAAAAGGTCTTCCCAAAACAATAGGACAAGATGCATTGCATTCAATATCCATAACAATAAAATCAACGGGGACAAGGTTATTGTTTACTGTAATAAAAACATCATTAACTCGCCCCAAAGGTTTCTTCATAGCATTATCAGCGAGAAAAACATCCAAATAACAATGTTCCAAAGGTGGCAAATCAAGAATATCATAAAGCTTCTTGGGCAAAACCGAAATACTTGCACCAAGATCACACAAGGCATTGCAATCAAAATCATTCACCTTTACCTTAATGATGGGTTCCCAACCATCTTCTAATTTCCTAGGAATAGAAGCTTTAAGTTTCAACTTCTCCTCCCTAGCTTGCAAAAGAGCATTTGTAATATGCTTTGTAAAAGCCAAATTAATAGTGCTAGCATTGGGACTTCTAGCTAATTTTTGCAAGAACATAATAACTTCAGAGATGTTACAATCATCAAAATCAAAATCATTATTGTCAATGGTGGTGGAACCATTGTCTCCAATAGTTTGAAAAATTTCAGCACTTTTATCAGAAAAAGTTTCAGCAGTTTTAGGCAATTTCAAACGCTTTGCAGAAGTAGTAGAGACATTACCAACACCAATAACATTACCATCAATAGTAGGAGGCTTACTAGCATGTAAAACATTAGCATTACTAGTGGTGGTGATAGTACAAACTCTAACTATACTATTCTCTTTTTCAAGTTCTTCCTCTTTTTCCCACCTAGCATGCAATTCAGCCAACATCCTAATATTATTATCAATTCGAACTTGGATGGCATTTGCTGTAGCAAATGACTTAGTATCTTTAACTTCATTAGGCATAACTTTCAGTTTTAGAATTTCAACATCATGAGCAAGACTATCAACTTTAGAAGCAAGATCATCAATTTTTTCAAACTTTTCCTCAACAGTTTTATTGAAAGCTTTTTGTGTGCTAATAAATTCTTTAAGCATAGCTTCAAGATCAGAGGACACACTTCTATTGTTGCTGTAGGAATTACCATAAGAATTGCCATAACCATTTGAAGGATAAGGCTTATAGTTGTTGCTACCAAAATTATTCCTATAAGCATTGTTGTTGAAGTTGTTGTTTTTAATGAAGTTTACATCAACATGCTCTTCTTGAGCAACCAATGAAGCTAAAGGAACATTATTAGGATCAACATGAGATCTACCATTCACAAGCATAGACATAATAGCATCAATCTTATCACTCAAAGAGGAGGTTTCTTCAACAGAATTTACCTTCTTACCTTGAGGAGCTCTTTCGGTGTGCCATTCGGAATAGTTGATCATCATATCATCAAGTAGCTTTGTTGCTGCACCTAAAGTGATGGACATAAAGGTTCCTCCAGAGGCTGAATCCAATAAGTTCCTTGAGGAAAAATTTAATCCTGCATAAAAGGTTTGGATGATCATCCAAGTAGTCAGTCCATGAGTGGGACAATTCTTCACCAAAGATTTCATTCTTTCCCAAGCTTGAGCAACATGTTCATTATCAAGTTGTTTAAAATTCATAATGCTACTTCTCAAGGATATAATCTTAGCAGGAGGATAATATTTCCCTATGAAAGCATCTTTGCATTTTGTCCAAGAATCAATACTATTTCTAGGCAAAGAAAGCAACCATTCTTTAGCTCTTCCTCTCAAGGAGAAAGGAAAAAGTTTCAGTTTTATAATATCCCCATCCATATCCTTATACTTTTGCATTTCACAAAGTTCAACAAAGTTATTAAGATGGGCAGCAGCATCATCAGTACTAACACCAGAAAATTGCTCTTTCATAACAAGATTTAATAGAGCAGGTTTAATTTCATAAAATTCTGCTTAGAAGCAGGTGGAGCAATAGGAGTGCATATGAAATCATTGTTGTTTGTGCTAGTGAAGTCACACAACTTAGTGTTCTCAGGAGTACTCATTTTGAAAAACAAAATCAAACGAATTAAACAAGTAACTAATTTTTTTGTGTTTTTGATAAAGAGAGCAAACAAGACTAAATAAAAATAAACTAAGCAAGACAAATAACAAAGTAAAGAGATTGGGTGTGAGAGACTCCCCTTGCAGAAGCAATTCGGTTTTCCCCGGCAACGGCGCCAGAAAACGTGTTGCTAGGCTAAGTTGACGAGGGAATATCTCCCCGGCAACAGTGCCAGAAACAATGCTTGTACGTCACACGTCAGTTGGGAACCCCAAGAGGAAGGTATGATGAGTGCAGCAGCAAGTTTTCCCTCAGTATGAAACCAAGGTTTAATCGAACCAGTAGGAAAACGAGGTTGCTTCGAAGGTGTTGGTGAAGGAGTGTAGTGCGGCGCAACACCAGGGATTCCGGTGCCAACGTGGAACCTGCACAACACAATCAAATTACTTTGCCCCAACTTAACAGTGAGGTTGTCAATCTCACCGGCTTGCTGAAAACAAAGGGTTAAACGTATCGAATGGAAGATGATGTTTGTTTGCATAAAACAGTAGAGAACAATGATTGCAGTAGATTGTATTTCAGATGTAAAAGAATGGACCGGGGTCCACAGTTCACTAGTGGTGTCTCTCCAATAAGATAACTAACATGCTGGGTAAACAAATTACAGCTGGGCAATTGACAATTGATAAGTGCATATAACATGCATGTGTGAGCTGTGGTGTCTACTATGAGATTCATTTGGGCATTACGACAAAGTACATAGACCGCTATCCAGCATGCATCTATGCCTAAATAGTCCACTTTCCGGTTAACATCCGTACCCCTTCCAGTATTAAGTTGCAAGCAACAGACAATTGCATTAAGTAATGTGCGTAATGTAAACAATACATTCATCCTTGAATAAAGCATTGCTGTTTTACCCCTAGTGGCAACAACACATCTACAACCTTAGAACTTGCTGTCACTATCCCAGGTTAAATAGAGGTTGAACCCAACTATCATGCATAAATACCCCCTCTTGGAGTCACAAGTATTCACTTGGCCAAGGCTTCAACAAGTAACGGAGAGCATGCAAGATCACAAATGACATAGACATGATAATATAATATTCAGCTCCACATAGGTATCAATATAAGTCAGATCCCAGCAAACACAACATGTAGCATTACAATAAGATGATCTTGATCATGATAGGCAGCTCACAAGATCTAAACATGATGGCACAAGTGGAGAAGACAACCATCTAGCTACTGCTATGGACCCATAGTCCAAGGATGAACTACTCACGCATCACTCCGGAGGCGGGCATGGCGATGTAGAGCCCTCCGGTGATGATTCCCCTCTCCGGCAGGGTGCCGGGAAGAGCTTCAGAACCCCCCGAGTTAGGGTTGACGACGGCGGCGGCAGCGAATATGTTCTGGATGAAAGGCTCGGTGTTTTAGGGTTTTCACGTCTCGGGGAATAAATAGGCGAAGGGGCGATGTCGGCGGACCCCCGAGGGGCCCAAACCACAGGCGGCGCGGTGGGCCCACTGCCGCGCCGCCTGTGGTTTGGCCACCTCGTGGCTCCCTTCGTCTCTCCTTCGGACTCCGTGTACGTGTTGGAAAAATAGGGACTTGGCCTTTTGTTTCGTGCAATTCCGAGAATATTTCCAGAAGTAACTTTCTGAAACCAAAAACAGCAGAAAACAGGGAACTGGCACTGTGGCATCTTGTTAATAGGTTAGTCCCAGAAAATGCATAAAAGTGATATGAAGTGTATATAAAACATGTAGCAAATGGTATAATATAAGCATGGAACAGCAGAAATTATGGATACGTTGGAGACGTATCACGCCACATAGTTCTTTCAGGGAAAAGAAAACATCGTGGAGTGGAGGACAAGACAAACATGTCAGAAGATTACAATAAGTTTGATGAAATTCCGCCCTTCAAAGTGAACACTGACTCAAGCATCCCATTAAATAATGAAGATTCTCCATGGTTATGGCGCAATCAGAAGAAAGGGACACACGCGAAGAAAAAATATCGTACCCCAACACTAGATAGGGATGTTGGTGATGTGTAATAATGTATTAAACCTTTTATGTAACTGTGTTGTGAAAACTCAGAAGAAAACTCTAAACACTATTTTTTTTTGTTCTGGTTCTATTTTTATAAATTATTCCAAAAGATATAAAAGAAATCAGAAAAAAGAAAAAGGAATGAGAACAAAAAAAACTATTTCAATACATATAAAAGAAATATGAAAATATAGATATGATTTTTAGAAAATTTTCCAGAAGTTGTTGAGGATGTTTTCAATTATAGATCTGATTTTTACAATTTTTTAGAAACTAATTTGACTTCATTTGGACAATTAAATCAAATACATATAAAAGAAATCAGAAAATATAGACTGATTTTTATGAATTTTGAAACTAATTTGACTTGATTTGACAATTTTGTCTTGATTTGAAACTAATTTGACTTTTTTTAGAAACTAATTTGACTTCAAACAATAGATGTAAAAGAAATCAGAAAATAGAAAAAAGAAAAAGGAAATAACGAAACAGAAAAAAAACTATCCATCTTAGTCCCGGTTGACAGTCAGGGCCCAAAAACACCTTTAGTCCCGGTTCCAGCCACCAACCGGGACTAAAGGTACCTTTAGTCTCAGTTCGTGTTACGAACCAGGACTAAAGGTCCGTTTCGCGCTAGTTAGTGTAGTTCACTCCAAAATTTCCCCATTCTCCACTCGCGCCGCCCTCCCCTCCTCCAGAGACGACGAACCATCACCGCCCGATCTCCTGCTCTGAGCACCGTCGCCGTCGACATCCGCCGAATCGCCGTCGCCGTCGACCCGGTCGCCGCCCTCCCACTCCTCCCACCGCACGGACGGCCGCTGAATCGCCGTCGTCATCGCGTTATTGTGGCCGCCATGCTCGCCGTCGCGTTCGACCCTGCCTCGCCGAATCGCCGTCGCGTTCGACCCTGCCTCCTCCTCATGCCATCGCGTTTAACCCGCCGAATCACTCGTCGCCGTCGCATCGCTCGCCTGCGACGGGCCGTCGCCGCCCTCCTCCTCCACACCTGAGCCGTTCGTGCTCCGGTGCCCTCTCGACGCCGTCGCCGTCCGTGCTCCGCCGCCCGTGGAATCCACGAGTTCGTCCATGACCCGAGCGCCATCCTTGCTCGACCACAATGTCGGCGAGGTAAACCGTAGGTTAGATTAGTTTGGTTAGGTTAGTTCCTAAATTACGTGAAAAATTTGGTTAGGTTAGTTCCTAAATTAGGTTAGGTTAGTTTCTAAATTATGTTAGCTTAGTTTCTAAATTAGGTTAGGTTAGGTGCAAAAACTCCTAATATGCTAGAAGACGAAAATTGTATGAAAATCCTAATAGGTTAGGTTAGTTTTGAAAATTAGGCAAAATGTTAGTTTTTAAAATTTGTTAGATAAAAATTAGGCAAAATTTGTGAGAAGCAAAATTAGTGTTAGAAGCAAATTTGTTAGATGAAAATCCATATGTTAGAACTAATTTGTTAGCCATTTTTGTTAGTATTAATTTGTTAGATGTGTGCATATTAATATTGGGTACCTATTTTTTCCTAACCAAATTTTTGTGACAACAAATTATGGGTTGCATTTTATCATCATTTGTATCTTGTGAGAGTATGTAATTTTTCTTGTGTATTCATGTGTACAATGCAAAAATGTTAAGTATGTAATTTTGCTTGTGTATTTTTCTTGTGTATTCATGTGAATATTGTGTATAAGAAATATTGTTGATGAATTGTATAAGAAATATTGTCGATGAATATTGTGAATAAGAAATATTGGTGATGAATATTCGGTTTGTAGTTAAGCTATGGATGCCCACGGCAGAGACGGTGAAGAGCAAATGGTGAATATGATATATGCGGTGGAGAAGGTGGAGAAGATGCCGGTGGAGAAGCTGAAGATGCTTTCAGCTCACAATTCTTGAACGACTACGGTGATGGAGCTGAAGAACCAAGAGACGAAGGGCCCTCCCGATCACTAGACGGAGTGGAGCTAGAACAATTTGTAACAAATTCCGGCGCGATATATATATATTAAGCCTCTGTTGATCACTAGATGCATTAATTGATCTGTATTGTACTTATTAACGAATCTTTCTTCTTTTAGCCCTCGGTATCGACCCAATCGACCCAATCTGTTAAAAGTCAACGAGGCCCGAGCAAAAGTTTGGGCGACAATCAAAGGTTGACGATCGACGAAGTCGCTGAAGATGGCGAACCGGTTGCTCCCAAAGAGAACAGAACAAAAAATTTAAATCAATGCGGAGTTATTGTTAGGACAACATCGCGATCAGCACTCGAGAATGGCATAAGCCAAAGGAAGACGTTGGAACAGTTAGTTATGTCGACCAAAGATCCAAAGATGACCTTTGGAATAAGCTCATGTCATTTGTCAACCTACCGCCAACTCTGTCGGAAAAGGAGAAGTTGAAAGTCAAGCAGTGGACTCTTAAGAAGATAGCCACACAATTCCAGTCCTTCAAGAAAAAAATATGGAGTGATTATAAGCAGAAAAAAGAAACTCTAACTTTCACCGGAACACTAGAGAAGCAAAATTATTACTGGGCCGAATTTAAGGCGTACAAGGAATCGTCTGAAGCGGAGGTAAGGTCGAAAATAAATAAGTTAAATGCTGAGAAAAAGGAATATCACCATGTTTTGGGGCGAGGTGGCTACAGGACTGCCGCGCCTAAGTGGGAAAAAAGAGACGCCGAACTGATTGTTAAAGGGATCACTCCAGAAACAGAGAAAATTTCCCATGAGCTCCAAGCGCTGGTTGTACGC
Source organism: Poa pratensis (assembly GCA_947311845.1). Lineage (NCBI taxonomy): Eukaryota > Viridiplantae > Streptophyta > Magnoliopsida > Poales > Poaceae > Poa > Poa pratensis. Next base: position 31,075,498 of record CAMZMU010000095.1, read on the forward strand.
GCATGGGGCATCGTTGGACCTAGAGACAGGGAAGCTTGTTGCAAGGGAAAAAATAAGGAAAAACTTCAAAAGGTCACTGAAAAGATTGTTGAAGCAATAGGAAAAGTTCGAGATGAAACGTTCAAACCCGACAGAGAGAACGACGAGCTGACACTCGCCCTCGGGAATCCTGAACACAAAGGACAAACACGAGCCTATGGCCTCGATGTTCCGTGGATTAAAGGGTTTCCGGAGTGCGCTGGCAGTTATAGAAGCCGTGAGAGGAAAAGAAGCTGGAGGCAGACCAGATCCAACGGATAGAAACACATACCGAGGAATTGCAACGCATGGTCATCGGCAGCTGGAGCCACTAGAAAAAGTACTTAGCCAGCAAAGGACATCTGAGCGGCAGCAAGAAGATCCTGCATTCGATAGTATCGTCCCCCATCTCGTGGGAAAAGCAACGTGGGTTCCACGGTGTTCCTGGATGATGAACCGCATGCTCGCTACCCCGTCGATAATATCACGGAGAAGACAATGTGTGATCTACATCAGTCAATGAAGAACATATCCTTCAAGGTGGCGGTCGGCTATGCTTTACCTAACCAACCTGGAGAATGCTTCCATGTCAGTCAGATTCCATCTGGCTTTGCTCGTGTCGGGGTGGATGAAGTTCTGAACGGATATGAGTCACTGGAGCTTGACATTGCTGGAGGTGAAGGGGAGAAGACACTGGGAGCTGCCACTGGTGCTATCATTCTATGGAGAAAGAAATACATCGTGTTTGAAGACTCCACCCCTCCACAGACTCCTCATTGTAACATCTCGATCTCCGGAGCATCAGCCATCTCGATCTCCGGAGCATCAGCAAAGTCCACCCCTCCCGAGAGGGACCCCAGTGCGAGTCCATCTCGATCTCCGGAGCATCAGCCGTCTTCGCCTATTAAGTGGACGAAGCGGAAGCCCACCAGTTCGCCTCCTAACAAGACACAAAGAAAGAAGGCAAAAGTCAAGACTCCTGAGAAGTTACCTTGCGAATGGACTTACGAGGAAAACTACGCGATCTCGGCTGCCGAGGTGAAAGCCTTTTTTGCACCGAAAAAGCCCGAGCCAAGACAGAAAATACCTCCAGAGGTCGCTGAGCGCTGCATTATGAACTTATATAACCGGAACCGAGGTTGGCAACAGACTATGAGCGCAGTATTGACAAGTCATATAGCTCACTGATGGAGCAGAGAAAAAGCGGGAAAAAAGTTACCCAGCTCGGAGAACAGGAAGTACAATTGGTCCCCCCGCTCAAGGTGTTTCCCGATAAGGACGTACACAACGACAGTACTGGTCTCAGTGTTGCTCAACAACACATAGGAGACACTGGTTACATCATTGCTGAGATAGCATGGAAATATGTTCACGGGAAGTCTTTGGTAGCAGGTCCCGTATCTAACAACACAAATGCGAAAATTGCATGATTGGTACATGCAAGCCGCAAAGAAAGGGAAAATCTATCTCATAGCGGCAGTTAAGGAAGAGCACTACTTCCAAGAATACGGTGGGCATATTGATTTTCCCAAACTTTTTCAGTTATACAATCAAGACGCCCTCGACAAATCTCTCGTCAGTTGCTATTGTATGTAAGTGATTTATTTTTGTAATTTAAGTCTTTAGCTCAACTTGTTCATTGCCTGTAATTACCCTCATGATATTCTTTTGTACGCTATTATGCAGAATGAAGATTCTCGAATGCAAAAAGGAAGGAATCTGGGATATTGGGTTCATTGACCCGAATAAAGTTCATGAAGTCACCGTACAAATTTGTGCCAAGGACATAGAGTCACTTTTGCTAAGGTTTTTAAAGCGACAACATACCAAAAAAGAAATACGTTTTCCTTACAATTTCAAGTGAGTGTTACTGTCTTGTACACATTCTATTTTGCTTACCCGATGTTAAGTGTAATTGATGAGTTATTCATGACTGCGTATATAAACGTGCGCAGTTTCCACTGGATTCTACTAATCATTAAAATTGACGCTGGAGAAGTTGAAGTCACGGACTCATTAAGGAAAGAGCCTAAAGAATTCGCGAGCGTGTATTATATGATCTAGAAGTAATTTCAATCTCACTATATCGGCCTCTTTCGTTTATTTCCTGATATCAAGTAATTAATAACTCATTTATTCATTTCTTTGCCGGGCAGGGTTTGGAAACGGTTCATCAAGAAAGAAGCCGGTGTATGGAAAGAGAAGCTGGATTTTTGTGTAAACAAGGTAAGTAGTACTACCTAGGTCTGCGTATCTCTTTAATTCTAGTTTCAATACCATTATCATGCTTGATTATTATTTGATTAAATTCAATTCTCGTATAGTGGTGCCTCGAACAGCCACGGGGGACTAATTTATGTGCAAACTACGTTTGCGAGTTCATTCACATGAGGACCAATGAGAGATTCAATAATCAAAGAAATAAAGATGTACGTAAACATTATTCACAATTTATTGTGTTACCATCAATTGTGTTGAGTTTCATTCATAATTGTTTTGATCTCCTTCTTTTAAAGTTGCGGAGGAGGCGGAACGCGCTCCTACCAGAGCTCCGCGTAAAAGCAATTGCGGAGGAATTGGCGGGATTTCTCCTTACGGAGGTCATACCTGAAACCGGAGAATACTACTATAGCGAATAATATGCCTCCATGTACTAGTGATCTCCATATGTAATTAAGTAGATATATATACCAAATTGTATGTGTTATGTATATGCATCAACGTGATCTCCGTAAACTTGCGAAAACTTGTGTGATGTATATGCATCAATGTGATCTTCATGTAGTACTTTATGTATACGAAAACTTATTTTTGGCACATCGACGTGATCTCCGTAAATCCCTCCTAAACACAAAATCAGAAACCCTAAACCTCTCCTAAACCCTAAACCCACCCTGAAAAATAATCGAAAAGAAAAAAAAGAGCAGAAACCTTTAGTACCGGTTCGTGTTACGAACCAGGACTAAAGATCTCCTGCCACGCGGGCTCCGCCGCGGTCTCCGTCCCGGTTCGTAACAAACCAGGTCTAAAGGGGAGGGGGGCTTTAGTCCCAGTTGGTCAGTCCCGGTTGGCCAACCGGGACTAAAGCCCCTTACGAGCCGGGACTGTTTCCCCTTTTTCCACTAGTGCCGGTTATTTGCTATGAACTCAACTGGTGGTGACTCCCCATTGGCTAGCTTGGAAAAGAGAGGAGAACATTGAAAAACGTTGACACCATTGCAAGAACAGGAATCCAAAAAATGCATGCCATATCCAAGTCTCGTGATCCGCCACAGCCTCTAAATTGATGGTGGAATCATTTTTTGCCCTCTAAACTTCGCCCTCTATGAGTCTTCATGCATTCCGCAATTTTCCTGAATAAACGGATGAACATCCGGAAGCAACGACAGAACAAACGTTCAGGATAAACAGGCTTCGGATTAAAGTAGCTGCACATAAGCTTTGCATCGGCTTCCATACGTTCCCTCAGAATCTCCTCACGGCTAAACAACGAACCTCCATGCTTTGGCCGCTTGTTCTTGTGCAACATCAAAATGAAAGCAATGTCTTCCTCCTCCAAAGCATACTCCTCATCCGACGAGTACCCGATTAAAATCATCTACAAACACAATTTATTTGTGTTCAAAACACTAGTACCAAATCGAACCAAAGAAAGAAAAAAATATGGGGTAGAATTTACCTCAAATACCTTGCGTGCGGCTCGGGCGGTGGTGGTGCGGTGAGGTCGCCGAGCCGGTCGCCGTGCTGGTCCTGGGCAGGAGCGGTGGACAGATCCTCGCCGGTGCAGCGACGGCGTAGCGGTGCAGGGGCCGAATCGACTGGAATCTAGCGCGGCGGGGCACGGCCGATTCAACTCACCGGCGGGCGTATTTGTGGCCAGCGACAGCGGGAAGAGGTGGGAATAGGCAGGAAGAGGTGCGGCGGTGGTCGTGCTGCACCGGCGGGAGCTACGGCGGTTGTTTTCTGGCCGCGGTGGCGAGACGGGGCAGGGGTTGTTCGGTGGGAGTGGAAATGAAACTTCAACGCACAGTTGGGGTGCGGGCACGGTCGGTCTCTCGTGTTGCATATTTACATCGCGGGGCCAAATATAACATCTGTCCTAAAATATTTTAGGGCACGGAGTAAAATAAGACGGTCGCTACTCGCTAGAGCAGGTTTTAGCCACGCTATAAGTTATGTATTATAGGGCACGCTATGTCAGCCGTTAGATACAGATGCTCTTAGGCCACGGCAGGATCACAGATCACACGTACACGCGGCGAGACAGAAGGGTGACAACAGAGTGCATGCAGTACAGCGAAGCCTCCCGTTTCCCAGCTGTCGGCCATTCTCTGCCCAGGCGATCTAAGAGCTCGAGATTCTTGAAGTGTTGAGGACTTTGACTGACATGACAACACCTCGACTGCGAGGGCTCAGAGTTATGTTCTCTCTGAACCGGCACGCTTGGAGCAACCGACGAGGTGAACCGGTGCTCGTACACGTGTATGCTACACGTGGTACTTGCCTCGTCTGCTCTATAAAACTTCTCCACGGCAAGGCTGTCTCAGTGCAGTGTCTAGACTTCTACTCCGTAGTTCTAGTCGACGGTTGAGGCTGAAGATCAGCAACGCGGAGGTGAGCATTGTGCCTCTTCCTACCTACACAATTCCTTGCGTATTTTCAATCTCTGCATGAACTCAGTCTTGGCCTCTTGGGTCACTTCTCGTACCTAATCTTGCACCTTTTCTTTCGATTGATGAGTTCTTCCTACTATTTTGTGCTCGTGAATCCTTACTACATGTCATCTGCATCTCTATCTCTTATTAACCACTTCTCTGTTGGTAGAAAATGATTACATGCAACATATTCCAGTAGGAACATGCGTGAATGAGTCATCACTACTTTCTTCTCTGACGCTTGGCAAAAATGTGATACAGAGATGCAGGACCATAGAACGAAGAAGGCGCGGACGATGTCTGAAAAAGGGGGGAAGATAAATGATGCTCAAGATCAGGTAGAATATACGGATGCTTACAAACTTGAGGCAGACAACATACGATGTGACATCTGCTTCCAGCCGTTTGGGGATCAGATCTTCATGGTCAGTACTCCTACCTAGTTTATATTGATTGATCTTATACGATTATTCAGCTAAGCTAATAAGCATTTTCTCTTGTCTTGATTCAAGTGCAAGAATGGCCATCCTGCCTGCCCAAGATGTTGCCTCCTCATGGACCCGTTGTGCTTCTGCAGCGAGCCCACCGGCGACATCCGTTGCCGGCCGCTGGAGAAGATCCTGGCGGCCATGACCAGGCCCTGCTCCTTCAAGGAGCACGGCTGCCGCCAGATCGTGAGCTACACGGAGAGCAAGGGCCACGAGGAGGCGTGCCGGTACGCGCCGCACCACTGCCCCTTCGATGGCTGCACCTACTACGGCCTGCATCTGTACAACCACATACAGGACGACCACGCCGACGACCCGGACGAGGCCGCGGTGATCGTGCGCTGCAACCGGCGCTCGACCATCACGCTACAGAAGACCATGCCGTTCCGCGTGCTCCTCCACCGTGACATGGCCAGCATGTTCCTGCTGGTCAACGGCGGCGACGTCCTGTCGGGGCGATCGCTGTCGCTCGCCTGCATGGGCCCGCGCCCGACGGGGAACGCCGAGGTGAAATACAAGATGGAGGTGAAGAAGAGGAACGCCGACCCGGCCGCGCTCCTGCTGTGCAGCTCCGGGGCCGCGCCCTTCATTCGGCGGCTGGAGGATTTCCAGCCCAAAGGGTTCCTGTTCGTGCCCAACTCGTACTGGGACTCCTCCGACGCCGTCTCCGTGACGGTGCATCTCACCGACGGCTGGTGAACTAGCTCGGTGAAGCTGCTCTCGGCTTTAAGTTCATGACCTTCTTGGCACCTTTTGCCCCACCAGTGTTCCGGCCAAGAACAACAACTCTAGTTTTATTACCTACTCCCTGTTTGAGTTCCTTCCGTTATTTAGCAGTACTAGTCTGTGCCAGCGACCTGCGCGTCGCTCAGTTTCATCTTTCATGTCCTGAATGATGTGACCTGAAGTTCATGTACGTATGTTCGTGTATTATCTGTATTATTACGTGTTTTCTGTTCATAGTACTGTGCATCTCTGCCTATCCTTTTTACCCTGATCTGCCCACCCTTCCATGGAACGTCTTCGTGATATTCCAGCTATGTGTGTGTCCCTGACTTGGGTTATCCTCTGAAGTCTGAACGTCCCTCGTCTCTTTGCAAAATCTACTTGCGTCCCTCAAAGTCTTAATCGAGAGATAATTAAATGCCCCTTCATTCTTTGTAAATTATAGATTACGTCCCTAAGTGCGATTTAGCTGTCCACGTCGTGGTTTCTTTTTCCGGTGTAGCCTCGTCGGACTAAGATTCCCGAATTAACTTGTGAAGGGCCTGCTATTGCAGCTGATTTAATTATTATTTCCATACCAACTAACACATTGACCCTTGCAAATGCGAGGTATGACCCTTGCAAATGCGAGGTATGTCATCTTCAGTCCGTAAGTTCGTAGTGTTTGTTTGAGAAAGAAATTTATGTTTTGAGAAATGTTTTGTTATACAATTCGAAATTGTAAGGTTCTATAGCCACCACAAAGGTGCTAAATAAAATTATACGTACTTCTGTAAAAAAAATTCTTAAGTATTTAATTTGCCACAAAAATATGATTTTAGCATCCTAGATTTTCATAAGAATGATCATAATTATATCGTTTGCACGTTTTAATTGGATAACACACTAGGTAGCACAATTGTTGAGTCCGTCGTTTAGGATTGTATGATGATAGATGTCCAATCACTAAAATTCATATGATGTGATGGTAATAATAACTAGAGACTACAAGAGAAAATTAAAGATGTGATATGATAATTATAATGATCTTGTAAATGTGGTCCATTATACTTAGGACCTATAATATGCATACATATCTATGTCATGATATTAAAAATTATGGACACATTTTATAGTTTTGGCTAGTTAATACGAAGGTTGAACAAATATAAATACACTTGTGAAGTTTTTTTTTGTAGTGGTGTCTATTGGAAAAGGAATTTTTGGTGGTGATCACTTTTTGCCGATTTTCTACCAGCTGAGGAATTCCTGTTGACGGCTGAAACTTTGGTTGACGTGATAAAAAAGGAGTCGGAATAGGGGCACTTGAGAAAGAAGCACTCCGACGTGAAGACGGCGCCAGGAGGCCAAACCGAATGAGGCCAAAAGAGAAGGCCGAAGAAGATCGACTATGACACGAAGCTAAGCAAGTTCGGACACGAAGACCGATTACTTCCAATAACTCAATTTGATGGAGTCGGCGCTCCTATGAGGAAACATGCCTAGTTTAGGGTTCTACTACTCCCTCCGTTCCAATTTAACTGACTTGCTATCCACCAAATGTGGATGTATCTAGACATGTTACATGTATAGATACATCAACATGTAGTGCATTGCAAGTCAATTAAATTAGAACGGAGGGAGTAGAAGAGTGATGCGTGCTTTGCGGCCCCGCATGATATTAGAGTTTAACATGAACCAGAAAGAAAGATATGTCTTATCGCGCTCACTATTCCCTACCATTGTTGAAAAAGAGTCATAACTGGTGGATTTTCTTTTCAGTAGTCTGGTAGTACCTTATCCCGTAGTCGTATCAATGGTGTGTATCAATGGTGCGTACGGGTAATGCTTCTGTCTTGAACCTCTTGCTAATAAATCTATGAAAGTAGAATCTTCTGGTCATATCATCCATTACACATCATCCGTAAGAAATGAATTGAGCTGATGCTGAAATAAACAAAAGGTATGTGTGGTTATTAATACAATCATCTTGGCATGGTTAGTAGTCCAAATAGTCTAAAAAAGGCAATATGTATGTCTTGAAAGAAAGGTATGTTATATGGCTCACAAGGCGATCACTTTTAGTGAGAAGAATATGTATACACATGGTGCCACCATCCTGACTGTACCGAAAACGGATACCCAAGAAATTGTATTCCCTCAAGCACCACTTATGGCTACAACATCACTAAAAGTGGAGTCAAAGTAAGCATGAAGGTGAAACTGATTATTGCGAGCATAGAATAGACGTCGACATGTTGTCCCCTCAAGTACTGATACGTCTGACATGTATCTATAATTTTTTATGTTCCATGCTTGTTTTATACCAAATGCTATATGTTTTATTTGCACTTTATATCATTTTTATGCATTTTCTGGAACTAACATATTAACAAGATACAAGATGCCGCCACAGTGCCTCTGCTGTCTTTTTGTTTCAGAAAAGCTAGTTGGGGAAAATTCTCGGAATTAGACGAAAATTTACGTGATTTATTTTTGCAATGGAACGAAGACATTGCCCGAAGAAGAGGTCGAGGGGACCCACCAGTCGAGCAGGCGGGCCCATGGTGCGGCCTAGGGCTGGCCCACGCCCCAAGGCCGTGTGGCCCCTGGTCCTCCTCCGGCGCCGCCCTTTCGCCTATAAATCACTCCTTCCCCGAAAACCCTAAAGACCCGATCAGAAATCTACGAAAAGTTCCGTCGCCGCCGTCGTCGTCAACCCTAGTTCGGGAGGGTTCTGAACCTCTTCCTGGCACCCTGTCGGAGGGGAGATCATCACCGGAGGGCTCTACACCACCATGCGCCTCTGGAGTGATGCGTGAGTACTTCCCCACGGGACTACGGGTCCATAGCAGTAGCTAGATGGTAGTCTCTCTCCACTTTTGTGCTATCATGTTTAGATCTTGTGAGTTTCCTACATGATCAGGATCATCTTTATGTAATGCTACATGTTGTGATTCGTGAGATCTGATTAATTGTGAAGTTATGATCAAGTTTGTTCATCTATTTATCTACATGTGTTATTTATGTTCTTGCATGTTCTCTGTTGTTAGTATATGCTTTGGCCAAGTAGATACTAGTGACTCCAACAGAGGGTATTTATGCTAGATAGTGGGTTCATGTCTCCAGTAGACTGGGCTCGCGTGTCAAAAATGACTAACGTTGTGGATGTGATGTTGCCACTAGGGAAAAAACAACAATGCTTTGTCTACGTGTCATTTGCATTATTTACATTACACACTTTGCTTATTGCAATTATCTGTTGCTTGCAACTTAATACTTGTGGGAGACACGGATGTTATTCTGCAGGTGGATTATTAGTCATAGATGCAGCTAGCAAGCGGTCTATGTATCTTGTTGTAATGCCCAATAGATCTTATAGTGAACATGCACTAGTACAGAACGACACATCGGATACCCCTATGAAAACGGCAGGCGTTAGGCGACGGAGAATCGCACTTTCCGCGCGGCCAGTGCGTACAAACCTGACCTGGTCCGCGGCTGGCCCGTCAACATAGGTAACGGAGAAAGTATGAACTCTGTTACCCATAGTATTGGAAACGGTCATAATTCTGGCTCTGTTTCCGATATGTGCCTCTATGGCAACGGAGACTTTTGTGTGTCCGTGTGCAATGTGGACACGTTCCATCTTCGTGGAATTCGATGCGAGCGGCGTAACTGCTATGGCGTTGTGGCGCCGCGGCACCGCCACCCACTACTCCTTAGAAACCCACAATCTTCCTGCTATCTCAGTACGCCACTTTGCCGCAGCCATGGATACTCTTGAAACTCCTCGGGCGTTCGCCGCAGCAGTTTGCCACTTTCGGTGAATTGGAACCGCGTCGTCGTGCCGGAGGCCGTCGCGTAGAGGCACTGGCAATATAGGAGGCCAGTGCCCTGGTCAAATGTTAGCCTCCCCGGTGGCTGGCACGTCAACCACAGGAGGGTGCCTATGCCGCCGGAAGAGGACGCGAGATCCTCGGGCGCCCGCGACCGCAACCGCTCACCGCGGCGGAGAGACGCTTGTCCGCGGTTGCCTGGATGGAACCGCGTCATCGTCGGGCAGGCCGTCCCGGAGCGGCACTGGCAATATAGGAGGCCAGTGCCATGGTCAAAGGTTCGGCTACCCGGTGGCTGGCACCTCAACCGTGTGGCGGTGCCTATGCCGCCGGAAAGAGTTGAGCTGCTTCTCCCCCGGAGCTGCGCGACGATCCTGCCTACGATGACGACGAGATGTGGGAGGGGCGCACGGGCAGCGATGACATCGTCGGCTAGGAGCCGCGCGACGCCACAGACAACTACGTGGCTCTCCTCGCATACGAGCAGGAGAAGGCGGAGGCCGAGGAGTAGTTATTTATTTTTATGTTCTTCAATTCTCCATAGTAGTAGAGATCTGTTTCGAAAAAAACTAGTAGAGATCAGTATAAGCCCAGTGTGTCAGTGAAAAAATCAAAGGGAACGGTTGTTTATCCCTCTGTTTTCGATGTTCTACTTTGCTATAAATGCGCCCTTCACATAGCCCTAAACTCTATCGCTCTCACTCTCAGCCTCACTCTCAAAGTGTGACGGCGCCTCCACGCAACACCAGATCTTAGCTCCACCGTGGCGGCGCGCATCTCCCTCCCTCCGACCGTGGCGGCGCGCATCTCCCTCCCTCCAACCGTGGCGGCGCGCATCTTCCTCTCCTCCGACCGTGGCGGTGCGCATCTCCCTCCCTCCGACTGTGGCGGCGCGCATCTTCTTCTCCACCGACCGTGGCAGCGCGTACCCATTCTTTGCTCCACCCGGGCAGATCTCGTCGCCTGTTCTGTAGGTGGAGGGCGCATGGTGTCAGGGGAATACTTTGTGGATTAACCTGTGGCCCATGTTGATAAGTGCGACTCATATTACTCGCACGATAAAGGCCTGCATGAAAGCAAGCCCAACATCGTACCGCCACAAGGAGAAGGATCTAGAAGACATATCCTGGAAGACGTGAGGAGGAGTTAGTCTCCAAGTAGGTTCCGGTCGATATTCCTTGTGGAGGAAGTTTCCTTTGTAACCTAGCGAGTCTCTGTGCATATAAAGAGGACTCGCAGGACTTAGACATGGTCAAGCTATCAAGCCCTAAAACCCTAGCTCTTACGGCGAGTTCCCAGATCGGATCGCCTCCATTGTAACACCACAGATATCATATCAATACCAATCTAGGGTAGGCAGGAAGTAGGTCTTTACCTCACATTGAGGGGTCGAACCTGGGTAAATCTGTGTTCGTCCTTGTTCCTGCGATCCCAAGCTCGGAGACGATTGACTCGCGCAAATCCCACACCTACGAAGTCATCCATGACATCTGACATGACAAACCCACGACAGTTGGCGCCCACCGTGGGGCCTGCGGTCAAGAGCGTCACGTTCCGCGCAGGATCGGAACCAGGGTTCAAGGACATCGCCATCGGCCAAGTGGAGGATATCAATGGAGTTCCCTTCATCGACGACTCAGAGTGGGGACCAGAAGCAGATCATGTTGAATTTGGGTATGTTATTCCCATCGGGTCGGTGAAAGTCTTCGTCGGGACCGTTAGTTGCAGATCTGCCGGCGTGACTCAAGGAGGCAAACCGGGAGAGGAACTGCGGCCAGTTAGGATCCGCGTGCTAGAAGAACTACAACTATCCTCCGTCCCGTCAAAACCAATCTGGGAACCTCTGCCTAGCCGGGAGAAAGATCCCAGAATTGAAGAAATCGAAGCTGTCAGGATTGAGCTTTACGAAGAAGCGCGAAGACTCGCGGCAGAGCGCGAGAAACTCCAGGAAGAAGATTGGCGACTGAGGCGTCGGCAACAAAAACAACATGCAACTCGCGCCAGGATGGACAAAGGAGAGAAAGAGATGAAGCAGAAGTTCCATGACAATCCGGAGAGCAATACGCACGCCGCGATCGGGATATTATCAAAAATAGCACCAGTCGGAGATACGCGAGCCGATAAGGAAGCTCGCCATGTGATCGATCTGCTACAGACAGCCACCCTACAGCAAGCAAACATGTATGCAATCACACCTAACGAGCCGCAACACGAGCTATCGTGGGGCGAGGAAGGATGCAATATGGAAGAATTAGACAACCAGCTAGCATGTCTGAAAATATCACCAGATAAAGAGAGTAAGGCAGACGGTAAGCCGCAAATGCTCGATGCGACTCGACCAACCCAGTTTGAAACTGATTCAGATGAGGATACGTCACCTGTGAGCTCCTATTCGTTATTGAAAGGACCAGCATGTTTTGGGAGGAAATACGGCTCACTCGTTTCCCACCGAACTTCGGCGAGTCACAGCTAGTCACCACCTACCATAGTGATCTGGACCCTGTCCTATGGATAGGGGATTATGAAATGAACGTGACAGGAATCGGTGTAACTCAGGAAGTGCTCGCAAAATATTTTCACTTGGTACTGCAGGGAGAAGCCAGAGATTGGCTGCTAAGGTTGCCACCAAAGTCAATAAACTCATGGGAAGAATTGAAGGATAAGTTCATCAAAAGGTTCCAAATAGAGGGCGTGAAGAACCTCAGACAGTGGATCCAGAGGGAGAACGAATCAACCAGCGACTGGATAAAACAAGTCACAGGGATCCTTGACTCTGCCAAAGATACCGCGGCGCAATCTGAGGTGCAAGTTAGGAGAAAGAACTGTAGGTTTGAGCCGCCGGTGCGTACCTTGAGCCGCACTGAACATAAGATCAATACTTTCGGCCAACTCTCGGCGACTACTAACAAGCACACAGAGACAGATAAGATGGCAAGCGGCTCCTTGCCAATCTCAAAAGAAACAGAACACTGTAAGCATCAACTTAGGGAGCAGAAAAGAGACAAGGAGTCACTCCCCAACAGCGCCAGAGGGATTTTTGATAGTCCTTGTGACTTACACCGCAGAAGAGATGGAAGACCCATGGGTCACACCAAGGCACAGTGTCACTACTATAGGCGATGGAAGGAAGGAGATTCATCAACCGCGGCTCACAGCGGACCAATGCAGCATAGGGACAAGTAGAACTCATGTCAAAAGCCTGAAAATTCAGTAAAAAGAAACATAGGGCAATTTCATACTGTGGATGTACAAACAGCGGGCAATAGAAGGCAAATGAATAGCAGATGGAGCCGCGACTCAATTCCGAATCTGGAAAGACACCGCCGTTGGACAGAGCGATCGGTTGTTTGGAGTCGCGATGATCATCCCCCAGAAGTAAAAGATCCAGGACAGTTGGCTCTCGTTGTTACACCGTAAGTCGCGGGATACAGGTTGAACAAAGTCCTCATGGATGGAGGAGGAAGAGTAAACATCCTATACCAAGACACGCTCCGTCAAATGAACATACCCGAGCGGCAGCTACAGCCAACAAGGAAGGATATCCAAGGCATAATTCCAGAAATTATCACCCGACCTATAGGGAAAATTACCCTCGAAGTTAGCTTCAGGACCGAGCGAAACTTCCGCACAGAGTTCCTGAGCTTCGAGGTCGTAGCAGTCAAAAGTCCATACCATGCGATCTTTGGGAGAGAAGCTTATGTCAAATTCACTGCCCGCCCCTGTTACGTGTACCTGCAGTTAAAGATACCCGGATCAAACGGCGTGATCACGATGCATGGAGACAGACAGAGGGCGCTAGAGTGCGAGGAAGCAGGCTCTGTAATGGCAGAATAAGCTTGCATCGCCAACTCCTCACATGGTCTCAGGCCATCAGTAAACCTCCACACATGTTCCTAGGAAATACTGGGCCGCGCGAGCGTCTACTTAGTGGAAGTATCATAAAAGAACCTGCTAATAGGTCACAAAGTACTGCTTATAGTACACAATTTTTTACAGACTAATGGACAAGTCACTATTGACGAGTCGCACATTACTATTGGATGTTTATTTCTGCTTTCGAGTCGCAGGAACAGAAGCCTTCGCGACTTGACTCGAGGTTGGAGCAGCAGGTGTCCTTATAACTAAGGCACCAGTAGACAAAGTGGAAGGACCACCAGGTCCTGAGGATGGATCGGAAGCTCGGGATAATTCAGCCCCAGTGGATTTCACCTTCGTAGCCTTGCTACCATCAGGGTTGAATTTTCCCAGATAAGAGCCCAAGTCTAAATTTTTAACAAGCAATGTGGAGTATCCACACATACCCTTCCAGATGTCGAAGTATTCACATCGTACCGCCACAAGGAGAAGGATCTAGAAGACATATCCTGGAAGACGTGAGGAGGAGTTAGTCTCCAAGTAGGTTCCGGTCGATATATTCCTTGTGGAGGAAGTTTCCTTTGTAACCTAGCGAGCCTCTGTGCATATAAAGAGGACTCGCATGACTTAGACAGGGTCAAGCTATCAAGCCCTAAAACCCTAGCTCTTACGGCGAGTTCCCAGATCGGATCGCCTCCATTGTAACACCACATATATCATATCAATACCAATCTAGGGTAGGCAGGAAGTAGGTCTTTACCTCACATTGAGGGGCCGAACCTGGGTAAATCTGTGTTTGTCCTTGTTCCTGCGATCCCAAGCTCGGAGACGATTGACTCACGCAAATTCCACACCTACGAAGTCATCCATGATATCTGACATGACAAACCCACGACACATGGCGTGTCGATCCGAGGACGACGAGACTACGTACTCCCGCCGCCAGATCCAAAGGTAATACATCTATTTGTGACCGGCCATCGTGCCGACGAACTAGGGTTGTTGTCATTGTTCTGTTTAGGTTTTCTTCCATAGGACCAGTTAAAACATGACTCCCTCCGATCCGTTTGTAGTGTCGCTCGAAAAGAACAGAACTAGCACAAATCGGTAGTGTATTAAACTCATGGCTGACTTAACTCCTTTGAAAAACATATGTACATTTCGGTGACACTGTATAAAAAGCCGGGTCCTAAGCCAAGGTGCGCTTGTCGTCCGGCATAATTGTTGGTACACAACAACTATGCAATGGATTTGTAAGTTTGTTATTCTGTCTTATGCATCCTTTTGTGTTGTATGTCCTTTATGCTAGATGTATAGTGGGCTAACATGGAGTCATATATTCTCTCTTTGCATTTCAGTGACCACTTTACAAAAGAGGCACCTTCAGTACATCAGCACTCGCTTATTGCACTATGTGCAGAGCATGGTGCTGATCCGTTAAGCTCATTTAAATGAGCTAAATACAAGGTCGGGGACAAAGCGGCGTGTTGATTATATTTCGGCGACACCGTCCAAGAAGAAGATTGAATTCATGAACTTGGCAAAGTTGTAAGGCATATGTAACAGCAAGTCATGAAGATAAATTAAGTTAGAAATGACAAGGATAAGTTTAGTGTGGCATGACGTAGATAGATTTGTCAATGATAGATTTAGAGAGGCATGACAATGAAGATAAGTAATTGGTTGTCTTGTGATGCAATGTATCGGTGACATTTGTTATACCTTCTGAATGAATTTGTTAGCATTTTTGTGCTTCTGCTGCGAAATTTTAAATGTCCAGTGGCAAATCTATTCCTGCTCTAGGCTTATGAAGAAACCTCAATGCAAACGAGCAGAAACAGAATGTCCATTTCTGATGTTCCGACACATCAGAAACGGAGGTATGTGCACCACCGTTGCCAAACCGATGCCTCATCAGCGACGGTTTTTCGCCTCCGTTACCGATGAGGGCCTTCACATCAGTCACGGGGTCGGGGACACGGACCCTTTTTCCATTTCCGATGGGGTTTTTGGCCCATTTCCGATATGTCGTTCTGTACTAGTGATGTTCTTGTCATAATATGCATTGGCATGCCCTTGCATTTTGTCAATTGCCCAGCTATAATTTGTTTACCCAACATGTTAGTTTATATGTCTTATGGAGAGACACCTCTAGTGAACTGTGGACCCCGGTCCTTTATTTTACACTGATATAAACACCGTTTCCACTACGTTCTACGCTCATTTCCTTGCTGTCCACTTTTGCACTTTTATTTATTTTACACACCATATGTTTAACTCTTTGTATTCAGCAAGCCAGGGAGATTGACAACCTTCCTGTTATGTTGGGACAAAGTTTTTTGATTGTGTTGTGCGCATGTCCATGTCAACAACATCTCAATGGCACTGTTGTTGACACCGTGTTGCAGCTCTTCCAACTCCTACTGGTTTGATAACCTTGGTTTTGCAATCAACGGAAATTTGCTACTGTGCTGCTTCATACCTTCCTCTTGGGGTTTCCAGCGGACGGTTGTAGCCGTATCAAGACGCTTTTCTGGCGCCGTTGCCGCGGAGATGGAAGCTACCGCAAGGGGAGTTTCACATCACCTATCTCCTTATTTTGTTTTTGTCTTGCTTAGTTTATTTTTGTTTAGTCTTGTTTGCTTTAAAAATTAAAAACTACAAAAAAATTAAAATTTCTGCAACTAGTCTTTTTATGTTCTTCTTGTTATTATGTCTAGTCCTTTACTTGCTATCAATGGATTCTTACCTTGAAACTAGTCCTATGGCTGAAAACAACACGAGAGAGCTTTATAAAATTTATCTTGAATTGGGACATGAAGTGTTTGAAGAGAAAATTAAAAAACCTATGGAACTATATTTGCATGATAGTAGCAATGTTATTAGCATGAATTTTTTGAACACCATTATTGCTAATACTATGGGAAACTTTAAGTTTGGGGAAATTGCTATTGATGATGGTTATGATTCTTTGGATTCTTGTGAAACATCTATTTATAAAGAAACAGAGGTAACAAACTTCTTGACTCAACAGAAACAAAAGACAACAGAATTACCAAATATTTTCCCCGCTGTTAAAAGTGATGAAAATTATGAGTTTGTAGATCATGAAAAGCATGCTTTGTGTGATAATTATATTGTTGATTTTGTTCATGATGCTACTGAAAATTATTGTGAGAGAAGAAAATATGGTTGTAGGATTTTTAATGACACTAAAACACCTCTCTTTATGTTGGAAGTTTTGAAGTTGCACTTGCTTTATCTTCCTATTGTAGTTGCTTTATGCTTAAATGATTTTTATTACAAGATTCCTATACATAGGAAGTGGGTTAGACTTAAATGTGTTTGATATTTGCCCATTGATGCTCTCTTTTGTTTCAACTCCTATTCTTATGAGTGCATCATTAAAACCATTGTGCCTAGCTAAAATACATTAAAGAAAGCGCTTATGGGAGGCAACCCATGTTATTTTTTGCTTTCAGTTTTTCTTTTTCAAGAAGTTTGTTACCTCTGTAACAAATTCTTTATATCTTTTTGTTTTCGTTTTTGTGCCAAGAAGAGCCTCTAATGGTAAGAAAGTGTTAAAGTTTGGTTTGCTGTACAGAAACAAATTTCTACTGTTCAAAAATCCAAAACATCAAGGAACGTGATCTTGATCTGAATTTTTTTGTGCTGAAGCCTGTGATTTATACCTAACTTTCGTTAGTTAATCATGTTCTGATTTGAGCAACGTAAGTGCATCGAAATAAATTCATCTTTACGGACTGTTTTGGTTTTGACAGATTCTGTCTTTATTTTGCATTCTCTCTTTTACGAGTGTTGAGTGAGGTTCTTCAAGGGGGGAGATCAGCACCTGAGGCTAGTAACAGTAGCTAATGTTTAAAATAAGTTTGCAATCTGTCTTTACAGAACCAAGTGAGCTTATGTTTTGATGCACTAACCCTCTAACGAAGTTTATGAGATGTTTTGTGTGAAGGAAATTTTCAAGTATTAGGAGAGAAGAATGATACAAGAAGATCAAGAAGTGAGAAAATATTAAGCTTGGGAGGCTCCCCATGGACCCTCCCTGCATATATCAAGAAGACTCAAGCGTCTAAGCTTGGGGATGCCCAAGGTATCCCCTTCTTCATCAACAAATTATCAGGTAATCTCTAGTGAGACTATATTTTTATTCCTTCACACTTTATGTGCTATTCTTGGAGCGTCTGTGTGTTTTTATTTTCAGTTTGTTTTTTGTTTTGTTATCTGATCATAACTAAGTTAGATCCTAGCATTCTTGTGTGGGAGAGATACACGCTCTGCTTTTTCCTAGAATACTCATGTTCTTCACTTATATTTGCTGAGTATTCTGTTTATGTTCTGTTAGCTTCTAGCTCTCATTTTTCATGTATCTCTTGTTCAGAGCTATTAGTTTCTTTTGTAGAAAGTACTCTCTTACTTCACTTATATTTGTTTGGAGAGTTGTTCAAATAAGTTGATTGGTGTTTGGTTGGATCAGAAAATGATATGCATGTGGTAGTGGTATAATGAAAAAATTGACATAGTCTTGTAGATCATTGAACTTTGATAACTTGATTCTTTGCAAATGTTTTGAGATATTAAATAATTAGATGTTATAGCTTGCTGGTTATTTAAGTTAAAATTTATTAGTGGTCTTTGCCGTAAAGCTTGTTTCGTACTACAAACTCTAAAATTGTTGAAGGTGTAGATGGTCTTGATAGCTTTTCATGTCTGAAAGTAATTCGTAATAACATAGTTGTGTGCTAAGGTCGAGGGATCTAACGGAGTACTTGTGCCACCGTGAACGGCCCTCCTTGGAGTAAATTTTAATCATGCTCTTAATGTTGAACCTGCTAGTTGTTTGCAATAAGCTTGTGAGTTCTTTTTGACTAATGTTGAGCTACGGTTTTTGGCACTTCGACCATCCAAATTTTGCTAGCCTCTTCGGTGTTGTGCATTGCCTTCTCACATTGAGAGTTGCTGCATATTTCACTAGTATATCCAAACCCCGTGGGAGGACTTCCTCTTGTTCTCCTACACATAAGCATATACATCTTTCTCAAAACAGTCACCATACATACCTACCACAGCATTTCCATAGTTGTTCCGAGATATATTGCCATGCAACTTCCATCATACATTACATGAATTGTTGTCATTCATAATTTTATTTATTGCTTTGCATGATTCTATACAGCTGATGTGTGGTTTTACCCATGCTACACTAGGTCATTGCACATCCTGCTACACTGGCAGAGGCATACCGTTTTATACATCATGTTTTATTTATTATGAGTTATTCATACAAAAAGTGTGTTGTCATTTTAGGATGTTGCCCCTACCTGTGAGCGAGAGAAAGTGAAAGAGCCATGGGGCCATCGAAAAGCAGAAATAGAAAAATAAAAAAAAGAAAGAGAGAGAAATAAAAAGAAAGAAAGAAATAAAGAGAGAGGGAGCAACATTACTATATTTTTTGCACACTTGTGCTCATGTGTAGCACCTGCAGTTTCATAGTTCATTATAATTGTGCTCATGTTCAGCACCTATGCTCCATTTGAGAGAGTTTTCATGTTTTACTAGTATAACTATGTGGGGAATTTTTCATTATAGAACTTGTGTTGTATATTCCAATGATGAGCCTCCTCAAAAGTGCTCTAGATCTCCGTGAGCAACTAAGTTGGATACAACCCCACTAGTTCCATTGTAGAGGTTTCATGAACTTATAGCTCTATGTGCATCCGTTGCATGGCAATCACTACTACTTGCATAGCTTCGATTATAAGACTTTCTCTTGTGTAATGATCATTTATAGTTGTGTGAGACTTTCTTCCATTGGCCTTCCAAACCTCCATTAATGTTCTTTTGACATAACATTCTGGTGCCAATACCAAATGCTTACGCTCACTGGTTGAGTAGACTTCGAAACAGTTGATTCATGACGTTCATGTTTATTTTTACTTGACTGAATCCCTTTTATGTTGTGAAAAATTGCTGGATGCTTGAATTGAAGGATAGAACTTCTACTCTGAATACTTAAATCATCTTTAATGAACCTTGTACGGTTTCATGTATCCAAAGCATCTTCCATGAAAAGTTTAAGCTTATTTAACTGTCTTTCTTTATCATTGTTTGTTTAATATCAATTATAGACATTTACTTTGAATGATTTGATCTCAGTTCACATGCCGTACATTACTATTTTATCAAGATTATGTTGGTAGCATGTCACTTCAAAAGTTATATTTTATCGTTTACCTACTCGAGGACGAGTAGGAACTAAGCTTGGGGATGCTGATACGTCTCAAACGTATCTATAATTTTTGATTTCCATGCTTGTTTATATCAAATGCTATATGTTTTATTTGCACTTTATATCATTTTTATGCATTTTCTGGAACTAACCTATTAACAAGATGCCACAGTATGTCTCAGCCCAGGAATTTTTGTCTGCTCCTAATCTAGCACACAACTTCTGTTTGCCTCTATCACCTCAAGCTCTCGAATAGGTAAGGAGCATGCAAGCTTCCACTACCCACATTATGTTGGACACTTCGTCGCATGATCAATGGTCATATGTATGGGGCTCTCACACATACAAGGCCAGCAAATTCTATCAATTCTGTTTTAAAGATATCCAACCGCATGAAGCTTTCAGCTGGATTTGGAGTTCCAGTTCTGCCCCGAAGATTAAATTCTTTTGTTGGCTACTGCTTTCTGATAGGCTCAACACTAAGAACATGCTGAAAAGGAGATGCTTCAATGTTGGAGATGACTTTGAGTGTAAGATGTGCACGACATGTGAGGAAGAGACACTGGAGCACTTATTTTTCCAATGCCCATTTAGCAGATCATGCTAGGATGCTATCGAAATGTCCATCAATACAGTAGTGCAAGGAGTGCAAAGGGATCGCTTGTCTATCTGTTCTTCTGCCAGATCAGCTTGGAATCGACCCATGTTTATGGATTTCTTCTCTATTACTGCTTGGGCTGTTTGGAAAGAGAGGAACAACCTATGCTTCAATGGTGTAGTACCGCAGTTCGCTTCCTGGAAAGCAAGGTTCAAAGAGGGCTTCTCATTATTGGTTCATAGGACTAAGGAAGAAAAGCACAACTTTATTAATTCTCTTGTAAACAGTCTTTAGCTCTTTAGCTTCCCTGTCTGCTGCCCTACCCTTACTCAATGTAAGTATTCCACGGCCCTTGTGTTGGGTGTTTTAATATAGAGGCAGTAGGAGCCTTTCCTACTGTCATAAAAGTTTCCAAAAAAAGATGTCACAGTGCCAGTTCTTGTTTTCTGCTGTCTTTTTGTTTCAGAAAAGCTAGTCGGGGAAAATTCTCGGAATTGGACGAAAATTTACGTGATTTATTTTTGCAATGGAACGAAGACACTGTCCGAAGGAGAGGTCGAGGGGACCCACCAGTCGAGGAGGTGGGACCACGATGCGGCCTAGGGCTGGCCCATGCCCCAAGGCCATGTGGGTCCCCTGGTCCTCCGGCGCCGCCCTTTCGTCTATAAATCATTCCTTCCCCAAAAACCCTAAAGACCCGATCAGAAATCCACGAAAAGTTCCGTCACCGCCGTCGTCGTCAACCCTAGTTCGGGAGGGTTCTGAAGCTTTTCTCGGCACCCTGTCGAAGGGGAGATCATCACCAGAGGGCTCTACACCACCATGCCTGTCTCTGGAGTGAAGCGTGAGTAGTTCCCCACGGGACTACGGGTCCATAGCAGTAGCTATATGGTAGTCTCTCCACTTTTGTGCTATCAAGTTTAGATCTTGTGAGCTGCCTACATGATCAGGATCATCTTTATGTAATGCTACATGTTGTGTTTGCTGGGATATGATTGATTGTGAAGTTAGGATCAAGTTTGTTCATCTATTTATCTACATGTGTTATTAATGTTCTGGCATGCATGCTCTCCGTTTTTAGTAGATGCTTTGGCCAAGTAGATTCTAGTGACTCCAAGAGCGGGTATTTATGCTAGATAGTGGGTTCATATATCCAGTAGCCTAGCCTCGAGTGACGGAAATGACTAAGTCTGTGGATGTGCTGTTGCCACTAGGGAGAAAACAACAATGCTTTGTCTACGTGTCATTTGCATTGTTTACATTACACACTTTGCTTATTGCAATTATCAGTTGCTTGCAACTTAATACTTGTGGGAGACACGGATGTTATTCTACAGGTGGATTATTAGTCATGGATGCAGCTAGCAAGCGGTCTATGTATCTTGTTGTAATGCCCAATAGATCTCACAGTGAACATGTTCTTGTCATAATATGCATTGTCATGCCCTTGCATTTTGTCAATTGCCCAGCTATAATTTGTTTACCCAACAGGTTAGTTTATCTGTCTTATGGAGAGACACCTCTAGTGAACTGTGGACCCCAGTCCTTTATTTTACACTAATACAAACACCGTTTCCACTACGTTCTACGCTCATTTCCTCGCTGTCCACTTTTGCACTTTTATTTATTTTACACACCATACGTTTAACTCTTTATATTCAGTAAGCCAGGGAGATTGACAACCTTCCTGCTACGTTGGGATAAAGTATTTTGATTGTGTTTTGCGCAGGTCCACGTCAACAACATCTCAACGGTGTTGTTGTTGACACCGTGTTGCAGCTCTTATAACTCCTACTGGTTTGATAACCTTGGGTTTGCAATCAAGAGAAATTTGCTACTGTGCTGCTTCATACCTTCCTCTTGTGGTTTTCAATGGGCAGCTGTAGCCACATCAAGTACCGAAGCACATGAACCAAGTGACTATACTAGAGTGAGGTAGGAACACTAACAAACTGCCGGCGGAAATGAGCAGCATGAGCAATGTCAGGTCTTGTCACAGTGAGGTATACAAGACTTCCTACAAGATGACGATAGAGAGAGGGGTCCTCAAGGGAATACCATCGGTGGGGCGCAATTGCAACTGCAACTCCATGGGTGTAACAGCAGTATGTGTGTTCGTAAGACCCGAGCACAAAATAAAATCCTTAGTACACTAGTACAGAACGACACATCGGATACCCCTCTATGGAAACGATACGAGTTAAGCGACAGAGAATCGTGATTTTAGCGTTGCAGACGAGGCCTGGCAGAATTGGGCCGCAGCTGGTCCGTCAACATTGGTTACGGAGACTTTTCGATCTCTGTCACCAATAGTATTGTCAACTGTCATAAATTCACCTCCGTTTCCAATACATATCTCTATGGCAATGATTGTTGATTGATATCCGTTTGCGATGTGCTTGGGAAATTGCAATTGCAAACTGGAAGCACGCCTGTTCAATGCGGCTTAATTCACGAGGGATTGGAACCGCCTTCTCGCCGCTAATAAAATGTGACTGGAACCGCGTGAAGACAGGCCGTTCTCGCATTCTCCCCTTCGTTCTCTCACACGTTCTCTACCACACTAGCACAACTGCCATGGAGGAACCTTGGTGGCAGAATAAGGAAGTCACGAGCGACGACGCGAGCGGTGAAGACCGCGGTGAAGTCCCATGGTGGGATCAAGACTGGCCACCGGACTCGGACCCCGATGACTCAGACCCGCCGTCTTCACGCTCTGTAGAAGATGACTCCGACGACTCGAAACCGCCGCCTTCACGCGAAGGAGAAGACCACTCCGACAAGGACGAGGCGCCAGATGAAGAGAAGCCAGAGGACCCGCCAGAGCAGTATTCTAGCCAGGAAGAGGACGACTCCGATGAGGAGGAGGTGCGGGAGGAGGAGGAGCACGCGCCTGAGGAGAAGGCAACCGGCAAGAAGCGACGCCACGCCGCGGATGACAATGGCGTGAAGGCAGGGCGTAAGCAGAACAAGTAGAGTAGATAGTTAGTTCAATTCTACTGTATCGATCCTTCGTAAGTAGGCCCAGTGTGTCAGTGAAGAAATTAAAGGAAACGGTTGTTTATCGCCACCGTTTGCGATGTTCTACTTTGTGCTATAAATGTGCCAACCCTAACGCTCTCGCTCTCACTCTCACTCTCACTCCACAGTCACAGTGTGGCGGTAGCTCCAAGCAGCACCAGACCTAACCCTTATCTCGTAGATCTGAGAGCGCGTCGGTGATGCATGTAAAATGCATACATGAACTTTGCATTATTTTACTTATATTCCAATCATATTTGCATCATATAATGGTTATATCAATGTTTTATAATGATTTTGGGAATACTTCATCGTTTTCCCATTTATTTGGAATTAACCATGTTTTCCAGAAAACGTCTTTTTTAGTGTTTCAGACTTTCTGGGAGCTTCAGGACTCCAAAAAGGGCAAGGCCAAAGAGCACAGTTCAGAATTTTCGAGACGAACGCAATGGGATTAAAATGAAGAACAGAAGCCCAACCAGCTGGAAATGAGAGGGCCCCACGCGGCCTAAAATCCTGGCCGCGTGGGCCTACCTATTTTGGGCCTCGGAGCTCCGCCGCCGTTGATCTTTGCTCCACCGACCTAGTCGTGACCTAAAAACGCCTATAAAAATTGTCCCCCGAGGGTTTTCGAGGGAGGCGGCGGAGAAACAAAAAACCACGAAACAGAGAGTCAGAAGGCTGCCGCCGGAGAAGATCGGAGGGGGGAAACGCCGCCGGAATCACCTCCGGAGGGCTCCACCCCCCTCCGGCGTGTTCATCATCAACATCTACAGCAAGATCATCTCCATCTCCCCACTGTAAACTCTTGGCAAACATGATGTATGATGCAATATACTTTTCCCTTGATCTATTGTGTCTCTCCATCTATGTTTGAGAAGTGATTTGTTCATGGCAATAGTGAAATAGTTCGTTGTTTGGTTGCATACAAGTTTTGTTATCTTTTATGATTGTCTTGATGTACAATATATGAGTGCACGCATATGTTGGGGAATGCATGTAAGGTGATCACCGGTAAGGTAATGGAGTGAGGGTGACTTGGGAGGACATGTAAACCTGAGACCGAATCATGAAGTTACTTTATTGGGGATATATATAGGGGACCTTAGAACTTAAGGCTATGGTGGGACTTCTATGTCTTAATAACTCTTGTGCAGTCATTTACTTGGCCATAAGAACCATCATAAGGGGTTTAGTTCATTTACTTGGCTACACCTATTTATGGCTCCTTCCTAGAAGAAACAATTAAGACTGAAACATGTGCTTCACTAATTGTGACAACCACACGAATGAAATAACAATTGCTAGAACATTTGCTCCCTTGAGATATTTGCTACTTGAGATCTTTGCTACTTGCTACTTTGAGAAACTTGCTTGAGAAAACTGCTGAGAGAAACTTGCTCTAAGAAACTTGCTACTAGATAAACCCATTCCACGTCACTTGCTTCCATTAGTTAGATCCTTTCATATTTATTGCTTTGCATAAAAGGCCATATAAGAGGGTTATAGGGCTTTAGAGAATAGATAGTTTACCTTCAGCTCCTCGTGGGTTCGACACTCAAATACTTATCGAATAGTGCTACAGTGATTCCTTGCTCTTGGGGATTATCAAGTACTTTTCTGGCGCCGTTGCCGGGGAGCGTTGTGCTAAACTTTTATTCTTGTTTGCATTGCATACTAACATATAAATCTAAAACACAAAAAAAATTATAAAATGGAAAACAACAAAACAATCCTAGAATTGTATAATATCTATCTTGAGTTAGGACATGAAGTGTTTGAGGAGAAAATTAAAATTTATTTGCATAACAATCATGTCTGTGGTAGTACTAATTCTTTTAACAACTTTATTGCTAATACTGAGGAAAACCTTAAGCTTGGGGAAGTTTGTTTTGATGAATATGACATTTTTAGTCCCCCTACTATTGAGGATGAAATTGATTGTGAGTTTGATGATCCAATATGCTCATTAGATGATAAGTCTTTATGTGGTGATTCTATTCAAAATCATGTGGGAATATTTAACTTCAATGCTTGCAACTATTATGAGAGAGGAAGAGATAAGAATCCTCTCTATGTTTCTATGTTATTTAAAATGCAAGCTATTGATCATTATATGCATTGGTTACCTCAAATGGGGTGTTATTTATTCATATATAAAATGCCAATGCATAGGAAAAGAGTTAGACTTAAAAGTTAATGGTTTAATGTTTTGAGGTGTGCTCTCTATGCTTTTATCTCCTATTCAGTTTGGGCACACCTTTATATCTTGAGAACCTGCAAAATAACTTTACCTACTGATTTCTAACAATTAGTTTAAGATTTTCACTCTATATGAAATTTGGGAAAGTAAATGAGAAGGATGAGTAATGGAGAAGTTGGGGTCGACCTTGAACATGTGTTGTTCATGCCAATGGAACCATTGCAAAATCTCTATCATTTAAACTTTTCCCAAAGCTAAAACCAAATAAAAAGAGTGATAATAGTAATTCGCTGTCCAGTTTTTGACATATCCTGTCTTTATTCTGCATTACTCTCATTACTTGTGTTTTGTGCGGTTCTTTTGATCAAGGAGCATTACATAACCATAGTAACAGTAGCTAATGTTTAAAATCAATTCATGATATGTCTTTGCTGTGCCTATGTGGATTTAATTTATGAAGGCACTAACCCCTCTAATCAAGTTTGTGACGAGTGTTGTGTAAAGAGAATTTTAAGGTGGAAGAATTGAGGGTGATGAACAAGATCAAGAGGGACAAAAACTCAAGCTTGGGGATGTACCCCTAGGCTCACCCTACATATATCAAATAAGTACAAGAATTTAAGCTTGGGGATGCCAAGCCACCTCACTTCAACCATCTTGATACCAAGTAAGTAAGCCTAGCTATATGGCTATAAAGAAAGCGCTTTGCGGGAGGCAACCCGGTTATTTTTGTGTGTGATTTTTCTTTGTGTCCTCTTGCTGTAACAAGAGATCTTGTGTCTAGTTTAGTTCAGGAGTTTTTAATAAAGTGCCAAGTTTTACCCATGTTGGTCTTGAAAAGTTGCTATTTGAGTTCGGAGATTTTATTCCTGCACGAATCTGTGCACGGTATGATTTTTAATTCTTATTCTGTAACTCCGAATGAGCTCATATTTGAACTGTAGTTGCAACTTTTCATCCTCTGTATGCATGAATTTTTCGGAATTTTTCGAGAAAGTTTGGTAGGGTAGAAAAATACGTTTTGCTGCTGCTGTTTTTCTGGACAGATTCTGTCCCATTTTGTTTGATGCATGCTTTGAGCTTTTAAGTTGAATCTTTTTGATCCAATTGAGTTTATGAGTAGGCATACAACATTATACACTCTCTGGACATCTCATATGAATTTTTGTTCAAGGATTATATGCAGCAAGAAACCTATTTGTTTATCACTATTAATGCACCCCACAGAAAAGAAATGGGAGAAACGGTGTTTTGAAGTTTTTTCACAGGGATTGGAGGAGATGCACCAAGAGCTATCCAAGGATGGTGAAGACCATAAGCTTGGGGATGTGAAGACAACCCCGCTGGACCTACACACTCTCGGTTTGCACACGTCCAACTTCTGTTTTTCGATCGAAACACTTTATCGCATAAACTTGGAGCGTCTTTTTGTTTGTTTGTTGAGTCTTGTGAGACCACCACATATAATTGTATATGGGAAAGTTTCTGAAAATTTGGTTTGAAATATGTTGGATGCTATTATCATGATGGGAAAAGGGATGTTTGAGTTGATTTTTAATGATACATATAGTTGCATGATTCATGAGCTTGTTAATGAGTAATAATATGTAAATGCTTTATCAAGAGTTATCACTTATTCATGTTTTGATGCTGAAAGTTATTTCACTTTGTTTAACATGATAAGTTGGTTCTATGGACACTCATGCATGCATCTAGATGGTCAACTTTCTCCCTTTTGCTAGCCCAAACATTCCAACAAGTAAAAACTTGTTTCCAACACCTTCAACCAAAGTTATTCCAGTGAGTCCACCATATCTACCTACTAGCTATATGCTATTCCGAGTATGTTCATCATGATATTTGTGTTATCTATACCTCTGAATGAAAATAATTATGTTAGTGATTGTCATGGGAAAAGTTGGTTATATAGCTCTCACGAACTTGATGCACATTTTTACTATCATTGCAATAAATAAAACATGACCCATTGTGATTAAGATTATGATGTTAGTGGCTTGATAAATGTCCGAGGTTGGGAGTTAGCCCATATGTGCTGTCACATGCAAAGCTTTCAACATGCTCCTTTTAGTTGATATCATGTGCTTTTGTCTATGGATGCCTATCATGATGGAATGAGGTGGAAATGAAGTAGTTTAAATGAGTTTGTATAAATGGTTAGAGAGACGCCTGGGCCGCTAATCTAAGCCATGCATCATTCATGGTGGAAATTTACTTACATGCTATGGTGAACCGTCTATGATGCACCTTATAATAAAAAGCTATTCCAATGGTAAATAAAAAGGGTGTTGAGGTTGTTCATCTTGTTTGTTTGTCTTGTCATTTTGATATGGGCTTGTTCCATATCCTGGGACAAGAGGTACCCCAGTTGACGCTCTTGATGATACTATTATTACTTACAATGATAGAACTTGAACTTGCTTTGTTTTAAGTTGAGTAATCATGGTGTAGGTACTTATATTCAAGGGGCATGAGACACCTAACCTTTACTTTATCAAGCACACTACTCATATTTGCTTTCACATTAAACTTAATCATTGAAGATGCTATGATAGGGGAATGAGAGCTTGACACCAAGAATTCCACATTGCAATCATTAACTTAAGTAGAAGAGTTTGAAGGTTGGATGAAACTTATGCATGATTTACCTCTATTCACTTATACATCTTTCCAAAGTGTCCACCAAACATATTCAGATTTTCATCTCACTCTATGACCAATGTAGGATGTTCTTACTTATCATTATGCATACATGTGGTCCATATTACTTCTTTCATGTTACACTTTGTGAACTATCATTGAACATCCTTGCATTGAATACTTGATATCACTTCATAAACTATTTGCATATTGCTACTCCTTTTAAGAATGAATCATTTGACTCTATGTAGCAATAGTAATCATCTTTGATATCCATTGTTAGTATTAAATTGCAAAGTCCATGTTAGTTTTATCACCTTCATACTCGAGGACGAGCATGGTTAAGCTTGGGGATGTTGATGCATGTAAAATGCATACATGAACTTTGCATTATTTTACTTATATTCCAATCATATTTGCATCATATAAGGGTTATATCAATGTTTTATAATGATTTTGGGAATACTTCATAGTTTTCCCATTTATTTGGAATTAACCCTGTTTTCCAGAAAACGTCTTTTTTAGTGTTTCAGACTTTCCGGGAGCTTCGGGACTCCAAAAAGGGCAAGGCCAAAGAGCACGGTTCAGAATTTTCGAGACGAACGCAATGGGCTTAAAATGAAGACCAGAAGCCCAACAGCTGGAAATGAGGGCCCCACGCGGCCTAAAATCCTGGCCGCGTGGGCCTACCTATTTTGGGCCTCGGAGCTCCGCCGCCGTCGATCTTTCTCCACCGACCTAGTCGTGACCTAAAAACGCCTATAAAAATTGTCCCCCGAGGGTTTTCGAGGGGCGGCGGAGAAACAGAAAACCACGAAACAGAGAGTCAGAAGGCTGCCGCCGGAGAAGATCGGAGGGGGAAACGCCGCCGGAATCACCTCCGGAGGGCTCCACCCCCCTCCGGCGTGTTCATCATCAACATCTACAGCAAGATCATCTCCATCTCCCCACTGTAAACTCTTGGCAAACATGATGTATGATGCAATATACTTTTCCCTTGATCTATTGTGTCTCTCCATCTATGTTTGAGAAGTGATTTGTTCATGGCAATAGTGAAATAGTTCGTTGTTTGGTTGCATACAAGTTTTGTTATCTTTTATGATTGTCTTGATGTACAATATATGAGTGCACGCATATGTTGGGGAATGCATGTAAGGTGATCACCGGTAAGGTAATGGAGTGAGGGTGACTTGGGAGGACATGTAAACCTGAGACCGAATCATGAAGTTACTTTATTGGGATATATATAGGGGACCTTAGAACTTAAGGCTATGGTGGGACTTCTATGTCTTAATAACTCTTGTGCAGTCATTTACTTGGCCATAAGAACCATCATAAGGGGTTTAGTTCATTTACTTGGCTACACCTATTTATGGCTCCTTCCTAGAAGAAACAATTAAGACTGAAACATGTGCTTCACTAATTGTGACAACCACACGAATGAAATAACAATTGCTAGAACATTTGCTCCCTTGAGATATTTGCTACTTGAGATCTTTGCTACTTGCTACTTTGAGAAACTTGCTTGAGAAAACTGCTGAGAGAAACTTGCTCTAAGAAACTTGCTACTAGATAAACCCATTCCACGTCACTTGCTTCCATTAGTTAGATCCTTTCATATTTATTGCTTTGCATAAAAGGCCATATAAGAGGGTTATAGGGCTTTAGAGAATAGATAGTTTACCTTCAGCTCCTCGTGGGTTCGACACTCAAATACTTATCGAATAGTGCTACAGTGATTCCTTGCTCTTGGGGATTATCAGTCGGGCCGGCATCGCCGCCGCGCATCTTCTCCCAGTATGTCGCCGACGCGGATCTGCTGGTCTATTGCCGCGCATCTTCCCCGAGTATGTCGCCGACTAGATCTTACACTTTATTTAAAGTAGCATAGAAAACTTGTCTAGTATTTGAAGTCTAGTATTGTGTCTGTTTTATAGTACTACCGATGATGAATAGATCCCTCAATACTAAATCTTGCACTATTTGAAGTTTAGTAGGGTAAATTAATTTCAACTCTTTGAAGTCCTACCGATGATGAATTGATCCCTCACTACTAGTCACAACTTTTTGTCAATGTGCTAATCCTCGTTATGGTTTTGTGTAGCTAGTGTATGAAGTAATAGTATATTTCGTGACAATGCATAAAAATGGTGAGGCTCTTGAAGGAAACACCACCTTCAAGTTCTGCCTCCAAATCGTTTCGATCGGACTGCAAGCACACAGATATAGGCGCTTAAGGTGTAAACTATTTTCACATTAAATTGTATTTATGTCATGTAGCGTCATATTTGGCTCTTTCCTAACTATCCATCCATGTATTTTTATCTAGAAACACAATGCTCATCCAAACAAGATTTAAATGAGCTAAATACAAAGTGGG
This sequence comes from Poa pratensis, assembly GCA_947311845.1. NCBI lineage: Eukaryota > Viridiplantae > Streptophyta > Magnoliopsida > Poales > Poaceae > Poa > Poa pratensis. The sequence continues at coordinate 31,106,168 of CAMZMU010000095.1, forward strand.
ATCATATCCGTGAACCGTTGTTGTTGGGAAGTTTCGCTGCACTATACAAAACACTTTTCTAATTAAGAGTGTCTTGGACAGTGTGGCCGAAATGTCACAGCGGTGATGTCATTATATTTCGGCGACACCGTCCAAGATGGAGCAAGCCTCATTACGAAGAATTTGGCAAAATTAATTTGCCACGGAGGATTGCGAGCTCGGTGTGGTTTATGGTTTCCAGTTTCTCCATCTATTTTTGGGATGTGTGTAGCAATTTGGCTGCAGATGTGGTTTGGAGAAGCCTGAAACCGCTACTCGAGTCTATTGCTAGCTAGAATATCATTTTCGGCGCTTTGGAGCCGAGGAAGAAGGTGGAGCTGGAGAAGAGTGGAGTACCATAAAAGTTAAGTTTAGGGAGGCATGAGAATGATAGAATTAGCGAGGCATATGTAACTCATCTTTTGATGCTATGTAATGGTGACAATTATTATATACGTTATGAATGGATTTGCTAGCAACTTTCTGTTTCTCCTGTGAGATTTTAAATGTCAATTGGCAACTGTACTGCTGCTGTAGGCTTATGAAGAAACCTCAATGCAAATGAGTAAAAGTAGAATCTCCGTTTCTGATGTCCCGATACATCGGCAATGGAGATTGGTTGGCAACCGTAGCCAAAATCAGGCCTCATCGGTGATGGTTTTTGGCCTCTGTTCCCGATGATGGCCTCCACATCAGCCACAGGGGCGGGGACACGGACCCTTTTTCCGTTTTCCGATGGAGTTTTTGGCCCGTTTCCGATGTGTCGTTCTGTACTAGTGGTATATCAATGTTGAGAGAGATAGTAACCATCATCAGTGCGATCAACCTTAATTCCTAGAAAGAAACTGAGAGACCCCAAATTTGACATCTTGAATTGCTCACTCAGCTTTTTTTAACAAAGGCATTGTACTTTTCATCATTCCCGGTAATCAACATATCATCCACATAAAGTAAAATCAATGTGCGGCCATGATCAGTGTGTGAGTGAAAAGTGCAGGATTTTGTTCACTAGAAGAAAAACCAGCAGCTTGAACCACAAAACGGAATCGCTCAAACCAAGCACGAGGGGTTGTTTGAGTCCGTAGAGAGCCTTTCGAAGACGACAAACATAGCCAGATGGGGCCTCAACACCAAGAGGTGGTTGCATATAGACTTCCTCATGTAGATCACCATGAAGGAACATCCATTTGAGATATGTTCCATGATCGAGCTGCACCCACAACAATCAGAGTGTGAACATAGGTCATATGAGCAACAGGGGCAAAAGTCTCATCATAGTCTCTTCCACGAGCTTGCTGAAAACCTCGAGCAACAATTCTAGCTTTACAGCGCTCCACAGAACCATCTGATTTGAATTTTATCTTGCATAGCCATTTGCATGTGATAGGGACTGTCCGAGGAGGTAGTGGTCAAAGATCCCATGTACCAGTACCTTCTAGGGTTGCAAGCTCCTCAGACATAGCCACCTGCCTCTCAGGTAACCTGACTGCCTCCTAATAATTACTAGGCTCACTAACTGCTCCAACACAAAAATCATTTTTATATTTATTTGGGATCTCAAGTGTGGAGTGATCGCGAAGAGTATACCTGCTTGTCTGAGAGGATTCCTCAGTGCAAGGATCAGTAGTACTGGCCGAAGGAGTAGAAGACAGAGGAATGGATGACCGAACATTAGACGATAGTTTAGGACGATGACTGTATACAAAAGGGAACAAATATAAACGTGGAGGAGCTGATGGAGGTGGTGAGAGGAAGGAGACTGCAAAGGTGGGTCTCGTGGTGAAGGTCGTTCTGATTGATCTGACTCGTCTGAAGAGAAGATAGGTGGAAGAGAAAGAAAGGAGGTGGACTCTAAGGAAGTGGAGGATGGTGATGTGGTGGAAGGCGAATAGAAAAATGGTTGATCCTCAATAAAAATGACATCACGAGAAAAACGAATACGATGAGCCGAAGGATCATAACAACGATAACTCTTATGATCAAGACTATATCCAAGAAAAGCACATTGAACAGACTGCACAGTTAACTTAGTACGCTCACGAGGGGCTAACAGTACATAGCATGCACAGCCAAAAACATGAAGATGGCCATATGTGGGAGGAGAACCAAACAAGACCTCACCAGGACATTTGCCCTGAAGACGAGATGAGGGCTGGATTTATGAGATACACAACTGTGGAAATAGCTTCGCCCCAAAAATGGGTAGGCAGAAAAGAAGAAACCATAAGAGTACGAGTTGTCTCAGTTATATGACGATGCTTACGCTCAGCAACACCATTCTGAGCATGAGCACTAGGACACGAGAGTTGAGTAAGGGTACCCTCAGAAGAAAGAAACTCACAAAAATTTGTAGATAAATACTCCCCCCTGAGCCAGAGCAAAAAAACACGAATAACACTGGAAAACTGAGTATGGACCATGCGCACAAAAGACTGATATATAGAAATCAACTGGGAACGATGTTTCATAAAATAAACCTAAATATATCTAGAGTGATCATCAACAAATATGACATAATGTTTGTGACTACCCTTTGAGGCAAAATGGGAGGAACCCCATAAGCCCTACTTACTTATAGGCTGACTTGGCCCAGGAAACAAGGTTCTATTAGGCTTGCAGGGCTGCTGCTCTTCTAAAGACGAGGTCTAGTGGAAGAGGCGGGTCGGGCAAGTTGAGTACTAAGATTCGGCGCTTGCTTGACATCTCTATTTGAATCTAAAACCTCACATGACCATTGATTCCGCCTCCATTGCTGGAAAGGATAACGATGGATCTTTAGCTAGCACTAAATCGAAAAGGTAACTAGAACAAGTAGTGCTGGAAGGATATGGAAGTTGTATATGTTTCCCTAGATTACAACCTTACAATGGAAACCAGCATCTCCAGAAACACGACCCAAAACACCCTGCTAGACAAGACTAGATAAACGAGAACCCCATAGATGGCCTAAACGATGATGCCAAATAAATAACAATGTCTAACCACATACGGTTAGTATACACAAGCAATGTACAATACAATGTCTAACATATGGCGAAATCAGCCGTCCCATATATGAAGTGATGGTCGACTAGGACAAGAAAATGAAATCAATAAATCGTACCTTTTGAATACAACATACCGCTCGCCTTAATCCTTTCTTCTTGCTTCGTTCTTCGACGACATCGCTCAGGTCCCGTTCGAACTAGGACAACCACGCACGGGTCCCCCTTGGGCGAACGGGATTTCGGGTACCAAAAAGATCCGCCTAGATTGTCTAGTGTATCGCGCTTTCAGTCGCCTCCCACGACGTGTGTTGAGGAGTATCACCCCCGACGTGTGTGGGTGTGGGATGACGGGTGCGGATATATATTTTTCGGTTGAGCGAACGTCAGTTCCGGCACATTCCGCCGATTTGGTCGAACCAGTGTATTTGGATCGAAGGGACATAGTTGTTTCGGAGGATTGGTTGGCTCGATTCTTCACAACATAACACATTAGTTTTAGGTGTGGAATGGTTCCATTCCAATCAGTCCCAAAACCAAACACGTGCTATTTTTTTTTTTTTTTGAGAGAAACGTGCTAAGTAGATGCCCCATTGCTTCCTGCTACACAGGCCATCTCTATCGCTGGTCAGATGGGTACTGGTCATGTGATAATTTCTCCAACGACTGTCTGGTCCTCAAGCACGCGACCGATTCAAAGAACTTTGATCTGATATGAACAGACCTCTGTTGCTCCAAGCCAAGTATTTGCTGCGTCTTCCTTTCATATACACGTTGAGTATTGTCCTAGAGTTTGTAGCAAACCAGCACGTTGGCTGGTGTCTGGTACGTAGGACTGAACCTGGAAGCCACTCTGTTTGGCTAACAGATTTCCCTCCTGATCCACTTAACTTGGTGGCGGACGATCAACAAGAAGCACTTTTTGTCCATAGATGAGCACACCTGGAGATGCTCTGCTCTGTCCCCGTGTAAAATTTAGCCGCTTTGCTGTTGCAGTTACCCCCAGTATTCCAATTATGTACTGCCTTGTCAATGTGCACATAGAGGAGTTCGTAACAGACAAGTATATGTACCTTGTGTATGCTGAGAAAAGAACATGACAATCATATGTAAGCATGCATTCTATCCTAGTTTCAGGGTTCCATTTCTGATCCATAAGCTTACAAATTTTGTCATGCAACAAGTACATTAGTCACACGTGTAAACTGATGACCAAATAGCTGATCTACAAAAGAAGTTGCTACTACTTGTTAATTAACCAATATCAATCTCCATTTCACCAACCAATCAACCAAGCTGTGTATGTACAGGATCTCCTTTTGTTTTCCTTCTTCTTTCAGTTCCCAGTTACTGCAAAAACTCTTCTTACCAATCTATGACCCCGATTTACTTACACGAAATTACACCGGTGTAAACGTGCAGCATGCTCCCCATTTCCTTTTTTGGAGATGCATGCGCCCACGTAAGAAAGTAATAAGCGCAAAAAACTCAGATCGACCCACACCATTATTTGGTTGCTTCTTCATGCCAATTCGCATCGCCTTTCAGTATGAACTGTTCGCAATGGAGGACCGGAGGAATAAGTTGTTCAACCGATGATGCTAATAGTCTCTTACTACTGTGCTGTCTGGGAAATGCTTGGACAGAAGGTTGTGTTTCAGGTTCATAACCAGTCTGAAGATCACGTAGCACGGCAATTGCATGAACGCGACTGCAAAGTACCTGCACAATAAGTTCAGGGGGGGGGGGGGGGGGGGGGGGGGGGGGGGGGGGGGGGTTCAGCTAGTGATCACAGTAAATTCAAATAAAGATATTGATTTGTTTTTGCTGAGTGGTAATGAGAAATTACCACAAGGTGCTAGATTAGCTGAGAGGTCAAGGAACGGGTAGGGCCACCTGCAAAAAATTGAATAACAATTAACAAGTGTTCAGTTAAATAAACAATATGTGCAAGTAGTTATTTTGTTCCAGAAAGGTATCTGAGGCTGGACACTTTACCAATTGGAGTTGATGCATGGACAATCCACTGAAAAACGACGTAAAGCGCGGTCCAGAGGAAAAAATACGCGATCCGGAACCACGGGAAGCGCTGTAAAAATTGTGTGAATTGGAAGGAAATGTGGTGAGTGAAACTGCAAAAGCCATGCATCAGCTTGTCTGAGGATCAGGTCGGTTCATCCACTTACCAGGCTATTCAGGGACGCTTCGCCGAGCAGGAAAACAGCGTTGACCGAGTGCATTCCTATCAGCAACTGTCAGATGATGATCAAGTTAGCGAACTGATTACTATCAATTAGATAATGGGTACGGAAGCTGTGAACTTAACAAGCATACTCACAAAATTCATGCTGTAATCTTTGACCGTAAGGAATGGGAAAATGATGAACCAAAATACACAGTCTGTAAGCATCACAGCTCCTGCATTTGTCTGTCAACAAAGATAGAGATGTCAGAATACTAGTTTGGTGAAATGCTAGTGAATCTCTACAACTGTCTTGCATAAGGTGCTAGATTATCAAACCAAGGCTCCCTTTTTTGGAAAACATGGACAGATTAAAACCAAAGTTATGCACAATCCCATAAAGATATTCACAAAGAATGCCAGGATAAGATCATTAAAATGGATCAAACACTATTTCTAAACTGAAAGACGGTGCTCCAGCCACTCCTGCCAGTTCCTAGAAAGTAACTAATACTGGATTGTGAAGCTCATACTAACAGAGTTTCACAGGAAGCTGTAAATATCATGTTATTATCTGTGGAAATATATAGTAACTACTATGTTTTATTCCAGGGAAGGCAGATAGCCAGTCACAGTTCTTGATGCAGTTAGGCCAAGCAAATCAGCAGAAGAAAAAAGAAATAATTTGTCAGTATTCCTGATGCTACTGCTAATAGGGCCAGCCCTACACTGAGACATGGGGTAAAGGTGATCAAGCCCTTCAGGTGCAAGGAACTATGAGATTGGGCATTTGGGCTGGACCAACAACCATGGGTGGCTCATGTAGTAGGATCTGACAGACAAAGATGCTATGTGGTCACATCTGATCTTTGGGAACAGAATCCAATTCATCAGAGCACATTATAAACATACTTTAGTTTCTGGTGCATGATGTTAACCACCCAGGAGCACTAATAATTGCAGGAAAAGCAAAATGAGACCACCTATCCATGCAACAGTGCAATGCAGATGCGATGACAGTGCAAACGTCTCTCTCCAATAGGAAATCTGGAAAAGGCTCCAGGTGGCCAATATTTCAAAGTTTATGGTTAGTATGGAAGCCTCTGTACCTGGTAGATGATCTGGAGCAGGTACCCCAGAATCCAGCGATCTTTCTCGTGCCATCGTCCTCTTCATCGGCGGTCGATTTTATGGCGGTTCCGTGGGCACCGTAAGGCCCTAGCTCGGTGTCCGTCGCCGCGGCCACGGCATTCCAACTGGCAAATTTGCTGCATCCGTTAGATTGACAGCGCTGTGGCAAGCTGAAGAATTAACAGGAAAAAAGTAGCCTTTTCAGATAAGGATCGTTGTGGTTATACAATTCCTTGACATGAATCATTGTGTTCGAGGAATTAAGTGAGGAGACAGATTGTTTTCGCTTACCCGAAGTAAATCGTCACCAGCATGAAGGTCCACCTGCGAGATAGACAGTTGAGCAACCACTTAGTACAAATGTTGCTACTGAGAGCAGAGTCACAAACACCAAGAAGCTAAGTAATCACATCTTTGCGGACAACTTTGATGCTACCAACCAGTTATTTCTTTTTCTTTGGAAAAGAAAAGCACGCTAGAGATTTCCCTCCCAAAAAAGGTAATAGTAGTATCAAAGTGGGGCTGTTAAACTAATCTGATATCAGAAGGTCTCTTCAATGGAACAGGTATTCCCACAACACTGACACTGTCCGGCTTGTGTTTAGTTGTGATATTGTACTGCACAAAAGGATGGTTTCTTTAATGTGTTTGACAAACATGTCCTATATATGAGAGGTCCTTTTGCAATTATTAAATGCAAGTACTCCATCATCAATAAAACTGTCATCAAAATGTATTGATACACCCAAGAAAAAAATGCAGTACTGAGAATGAAGCCCAATAGGTGAGGAGTCGCTTGCTGTCGAAGCTAGGTTAGCGAACTGTTGCTAGCCATCACTTGTGTGCACACTTAAATCAATATCAATGTAAAGAAATTTGCTGGACATTCTCACTGTTCGTAGTTTATGCAGGAAACAGATTTCAAAGTTCAGTAGTTGATGTAATCATGAGAAACCTCTCCCTTTATTCCCTGAACTAAAATTCAATTTTTTTTAAAGAGGAGAGAACAGATGCCAAAGTTCTGGCCAAACCACATTGACAGTGCAGCTCCAGTTAATTCACAGCAAGAAAGATTTTAATCAGATGGGAAGAATGTACTTTTTCCTCCTTAAGAGAAAAAAACCAATCTTTAATCAATCTTTGCGTCTATGAAAACACCCAAGTAAATCATTTTCTTTTCCAAAAAAAAAAGGTGTTGAAGAAAAAAAAGCGACTGAAGCAAGCACTGACTGTAGTAAAGAAAAAAGCAGCCGGATGTGATGACGATGGCTTTAGTGGCTTACTGCGTGTAGTAGTAGAAGATGCTGCCGCCGTCGGAGATGACGATGACGATGAGGAGGCTGAAGAGGACGAAGAAGGAGACGAGCCTGTAGGCGAGTAACCATGCCGGGTGGATGTCCCGGAGGCACGGCCGCCACGCCTCGTCGTCGTACAGCACCCGTCGGGCCTCCTCCTATGCTGCTCCCGGCTCCTTGACGCCCGCGCCGCCCGGCCGGCGGTGCGCGCGCGGCCCCTCGTGGCGCCAGATGAGGTAGGCGGCGGCGACGACGCAACAGAGCACCCAGAGCGCGCACACCGCCACCTCCAGCGCAGCCAGAATCCCAGGTCCGTGGTGTCCGCCCCCGCCGCCGTCGGCTGCCACGAGTGCGTCGTCGAGCCCCCCGCCGTGAACCGCATCCCCGCGCCGGTCAGTCTGTCCTGGCACCGAGCATGCGCGGGCCGCCGCGCAGAAAGAAATAAAACACAGTCTCTCGGAGCAATGCAGATTGCAGAGCGGCACTCTGCTTCTGTCCTGTACTGCCTACACTTGTGGCAAGCTATAGAAGACGAAGGTGGCGGCCAATGCGGGAGGACGCGCCGTTGCAACCAACCAACGAACCGAGGCGGCACGCGAGTGGCATGCGGTGTAGGGGAGGGAAAGAAGAAACAGTGGCGATGGTCTGGTGGCGGTGGCGTGAGCTCGGAAAGATGCCGAGGGAGCTTGGCGTCACAAGATAGATGTGCCTAGCTTCCTCGCTTAACCAGCAGCCAAAGAAACAGACAATGGTTAACCCAACCTGCCAAGCTATCTAGCAGCAGTAGTATCTGCCAATGTGAGGTGGGGATTGAAGGGGGAACGAGGAAGGGGAAGGGGAGATGCTCGGACGCGGGAGGAGATAAAGGCCGGAAGAAGAAGAGAGGAGGCCGGAGGCAGCGAGGTGGTGCCAAGGTGTGGTGGGGTTGGGGGGAATGGGATGCTTTGCTTCCTCCTTTCTTTGCACCCTTTGCACCGGAGGGAGGGAGGGAGGGAATGATGATGATAAATCGGATCGATCTTGGGTATATATACACACACATGCAAGAGCATCTACACTTATCCTCTTCCTCCTTCTTCCTACTCCACCGGCCATTGTTAACTCCTCCTCTTCTTATTTCTTTCTCTAATCCACATTTCCTTCTCAGTCAAGAATCAACTCCGACCCCACACACTCTCTCACTAGGTTTCTTGCTGAGTTGGCTGTGGAGAGGGAAGAAGAATGTGTTGTTTTGATGTGTGGTTTGGAGGAGGGGTAAAGTAAAACAGGCTGGCTGGCTTGCTTTGCGAGGCCATTGCTGTGGACAGTGCACATGCTTTTGGCATTGACCGGGGTCAGCGGCTGGCTCAGTCTGTTGCATGCAGTGCAGTCGCAGAGCTGTGGGTTTTGCTTTTGGTCGCGTCGGTTCGGGGAAGAGTAGACTAAAGTCGTTGGTGCGTGGGGAAGAAATCTAGCGGTGCCTATAGCCATGGACCGTGTGTTCCTTTTTTTTTTTTGAGTTTAGTGTGTTCCTTCTTTTGTTTCTACGGAGTAGCTTTTTTTACGCGCGCAAACAGGAGGCTTTTCAAATCTTCACACACCGCCCGGGCTGGGGCCAACTAGTCCTAGACCACGGATATTCTCCGGACAGTGAGTAAATTGCAAAAGGAACATCAAAGTGTGGTGGGTTTTTATTGAGACGTTGATAAAAATTCCAACTCATGATTGTTTTTTTGCAATTTACATCTCGAAAAAATCCTGCAGAACTATTCTCGTTAAAGAGAAAAAATCCATAGGAAGGTTTTTAATGGCTTATTAATTACATGCATGCGCGATATTTGTTCTCATGATAATCCGTCGTTCATGGGGAATCGAAGACTAGAGAATGAAATTTTGGATGCTTTCTCCTCTCCTTTTCGTTCTCGTCTTCTCACCGGCTCCTCTCTCTCCTCTACGGCTCTACCTTCGACTGTTCAGCCGTCTAAGTGGGGCTGAGAGAGGAGCCAAGCTCGCCCTTGTAGATAGGAGTTGTAGGTATAGGTTAGGTTTTACCCTAGTGGTGTTTGGCATGATCTGTCGCCTTCTAGAAGTCTCTCTTTTGCCCGATTCTGAGTAGAGCCTTAGGGTGGCCCGCGTGCTTCTCTCGTTGCTTTTCATGACGAAGAGTAAAGGAGGAGAATGGATATGGCGAAAGTTTGGTCAATAAGCTCGATGGAGCTTTGGTCTGGGGCGATTTTTATCCTCTTCTTAATATGGTGGCGGAGGGAGGTGCCCTCGTTCGGATTTGGAGCTTTGGGGGCAGAAAGTTTGATTTCTCACGGTCTCTAATGCACGATTCAAGTGTAACTTTTGCCCGTACAATGTGTTAGGAAGAATTGTAACAGGTAAGTAACTCAAAGAAATTTGCAGGATAAATTGATGTACTATCATTTTTCCATTCGAAATCCATTTACTCTATGCATGTAAAAAGATAGACATATAACTATGTGTTTTTTCCATGTAAAGGGATATCCATTTTCACGGTGTGCGCTGTATACGTGAGTCCAAATTAAACTGAGAAGAATCTCATATCACTTAGGCTCTGTTTGTTTCTAGAGTTTTTGTGGTGATTGGTGGGGATAATACTCTAGTGGATTGGGTGAAACCCCAAACTTCAAAACATCGTTTGTTTTTAGTGTATTGGACATGTTTTATCCCCACCTTTCCCCACAATATCCCCAAATCTAGTTCATTTTTTCTCAATCCCTAGGGGATTCAATACACTACCCCTACCTAGTGAATTGATCCACAATCCCCTAGTGGATTGGATGAAGTTTGAGGTTTCACCCAATCACTAGAGGATTATCCCCACCAATCCCCACAAAAACTCTAGAACAAACAGGGCCTTAGGTGTGATGCACGCGAGACCGCGTGAAGGGTTTTCGCATCTAGCAAAAGAGCGCTGCCTACCTCGTCTCCCTAGATATATAGACAAGAGTGTGTTTCTTTTTGACGAAGAATCTTCGTCGAAAGGTGATTTCTTCACCTTTTTTTTTTTGGCCGAGCTGGCCGGCGACGTACGCTCGTAGGTACCTTGCCGTCCAAGGTTTGGAATATGCTCGCTCTCGACCTGCTGGATCGACAAGATCACATGATGTGTTTTGGCATCTGATCTGCTCCACATCAGCATCATCATCGCATCGATCTAACGCAAACTAGCATCCGTAACGATGCCCGTGATGAATCGAAGGTCCTTCTGCCCCCAAGATACTGGAGTACTTGTTGTGGTGAG